>JAPFRF010000002.1:18791146-19323646 GCA_029282475.1 Phrynocephalus forsythii
GATTTACTTTGTCAGTTTGCAAAGAAACTTGATAGATTTTTGAGGCAGTTATGCATAAAATAATGTGCTTTGGGAAACTGCATAAGCTGTAGCCAGATTAATGTGTTTAATCTACATGTTTAGAAGGACAAAAGAATCATGCTGAAGGGTGGACATTGGATACTGATTTGCTCTTAATTGTACAGTTTAGTGGTTGCTAGGAGATGAACGCAAAAGAACACAGTAAGCAACAAACATGTGGAGGTTGGAGGATAGAAATAATCCATTCATTTCTGTATTATGATGAAATTTTTAATCTTTCCTCTGAAGATAAATCATAATTTGTTTCACCATCAGTGACTAGCAGTTTATTATGACTTAGAAATAATGGCTAGTATCCTATGACTCATACCTGATGAAAGGTTTGTCAACACATACGTAAATTCATTTGAGCCAATAGGTCTACTCATTGGGACTACCAAGAGGGTATTAGCCAAATAATCATAAACAAACTGATAATTACTCTGGGGTTCCTTTATTATAAAAAAAAATGCAAAAAGTGCTTGGCAAATTAAACCAATCTGTTTCTTAACAAATCGACAGAGCTTAAATAATTATGCATTCTATTGTGCTTCTATTTCTAGTAAAGATAAACATTTCGGATGTCACAAATTCCTTTCCCATACTCACACATGCTGTTCTATAATGAAAAATGTTTAGGCACAATTTAATATATAAAACATCAACAATTAATAGAGCAGAATCCAATTTTCCCCCAATGCCACTATCTACATGCATCTCTTAGTCAAGGGCATGGCCACTGTGTAAAGAACATTTTGAAGGACATCCTGTGGAATGCCATCTCCAGCGTTCAGGTGCAGTAGCTTGTAATAGGAACTGGAACAAGTTCCTCTTCTCAGACCAATTTCTCCCCTTCCCTCCAATGACAGTAGCATGGAAAAAATATCCTGTTATAGAGAAGGGCACGAGATGGAAAATTAATGTTTTATTTCATTTTGTTACTCATTGTGTTTCCGTTCATTTTGTTACTAGAGAACTTTTTATTGAATTTTAGTAATGAAACAAAATGAGCAACGAAATGATCCGGAAGCTGCCGCTACCCAGCTGAGGTTTTTTGACAGGTCAGGCTGTTCCCAGTGGGGACAGCCCCACCTGTCAAAAAAAAAAAAACCCACCTGGGTGGTGGCAGCTTCTCAGTCATTCTGACAGCAGACAGCAAGGCACAACAGAGCAAGCAGCACTCTGTTTGAGTTTCCTGCTGTTTGCTCCGTTCTCCTTTGCCATCCCACTTCACAGTTGGGGCTTTTTGACAGGTTGGGGGTGGAGGTGGGGAGAAGGAACACCCTTCCTCCCTACCCCCACCTGTTAAAAAGTCCCAGCTGGGAGGTTGGGGGAGAGGTGACATGCCAGAATGGAGCAGGCAGCAAAAATCTGCCCCCTTCTGGCATGTTGCCCCTCCTACCTCTTCCCAGCTGGGGCTTTTTGACAAGGGGTGGGGTGGGGAGAGAGGGTGCCTTCCTTGCCACCCCACCCCCTGTCACAAACCCCCAGCTGAGAGGCAGGGGGAGTGGTGAAAGTCAGAAAGGAACAAGCAGCAATAAAAACACCTGCTCCTTTCTGCATTTTGTCCCTCCCCTGCCTCACAGCTGGGGACAGTTTGGGATATGGGGGGTGCCACCCTCTCCACACCCCAACCTGTTCAAAAGCCCCAGCTGGGAGGGAGAAGGAAGGAGGCAGCAGTAAATTTGGCTTGAATTTACCACAGTCTCCTTCCTTCTCCCGTGTTACCCCTCCTCCTGGGGGGGGGTCTGGACAAGGAGGACTGTGGGCCCTGTCCACAACATCCCCCTGGGAGGATGGGGTGGCAGGAGAGAAAGGAACAGTCAGGCAGAGAATGTACTGCTGCTTGGCTGCTCCATTCTCCATAGCCCCCTCCTCCCAGCTGAGATGTTTTTGACAGCTTAAGTTGTCAAAACCAGCTGGGAGGTGGTGGCAGACAAGAACCAAGCAGGGAAACAGTCATAAGAACATAAGAAGAGCCATGCTGGATCAGGCCAAAGGCCCATCTAGGGAAAGAGATATCTGTCTCCTGATCTGCATCTGGCCCTGTACCCTGTTTAAAGTGAGATCTGTGATGGCAGCTCCCCCCTTTTGAAGGCATCCAGGCCAGATGCATCCTCAGGGAGTTCAAACTGAAAACATCATTTCATTTTGCTCCTCTCAAACTGAAAACATCATTTCATTTTGGTCCAGGATGACATGCTGTCTGCCATTTCCTTTCATTTCATAATTGTTGAAAACGTTGTGAAACAACAAAACAGCATGCCATTTTTCGTAAGCTGCCCATCCCTATCCTGATCCTCATGGCACAGTGGCTAAACTGCTGTACTGCAGTTTTAAATGTGCTTATAACCTGGGATTCAATTCCTGGTAGCCTGCTCAAGGTTGACTCAGCCTTCCATCTGTCTGAGGTAAGTAAAGTGCATATTCAGCTGTGTAGCCTGAATAATTACTTGTAGAATGCCCAGAGAGTGTTTTAAGCACTTTGGGGCAGTATATAAGCAGCACATTTTGCCTTTTTTAAAAGATAAGATTTCTACAGTAGCTGCTCTGTATCTTTATAATTTATTATATGACATTCAGTTGGATTTCCCACAAATCCCCTCTGCTGCTCCTTAAGTTCACAGGAGGTCTCTGATCCTCAGCATGAGACTTTAAAATGGTTGTTCAGGGCAGGAGCAATCTCCATGGATTCTGCCACCTAACCAATATCCCATGCTTCCCGAAGATCGCTGGGAAAGGTGGCCCCTCTTTGTCAGTGACATCATTGCAAGAGGAGCTCCCCTCAGGAACACTCTTGCTGGCAGAATGGAAAACTGCAAGCACGGATTTAGAGATAAACATAACTGTCTCTGAAGAGGGTAAAAATGTAAATCCAAGCCTATACACTTTTAAATCAAATCATTACTCTCAAATATTGCTTATAATAACCATAGATTTCAATTCTTTTGGTATATTTTAGGAAAAGATTTAGGAATAGAGATGGGCACAAAATGATTCTTTTAAATTTTGTTTTTCATTTTTGTTTCAGTTTTGGAATGAAACAAAAACAAAATGATTTTAATTAAAAATGAAACAAAACAAACTGGAAATTTTCCATTTGTTCCATTTCGTTTTTTGTTAAGTTTCCCATAGGAATGCAGTGAACAATGCATTTCTATGGAAAACCGCTTTAAACAACCCACACCTTCCCCCATCCATTTTCAACCTTAAATGACAAAATGTTGCCTTTTCTCATAAATTAGGATAATTTGATCTCTCTAGAGCATAAGCCAAATGCCTCTTAACCTTTCCTTGTAATAAGTTGATATGCTTTTGGAGTGTAGGCCTTCTAATCACTAATTTAGGCTGAGAGAAAAAACCCAAGTAGAATAGATTTCCTTAACTAGGGAACCAGTAAAATGGCACTGATTTCTCAGGGGAAACATGAAAGGAAACTGCAGTCTAAAGGAAATCCTATAAATGTTAGAAACATCGCTGAAACAGCAAAAGTATAGTAGGTCGTTCTGAAATGTTTATTTCCAAATACAAATTTGTCTCCACGGACAATGTCATCTTAACTGACTTGGAAAAGGTTCTGAATTTAATGAGGAACTGTTAGATGTTTCCTGGGCACACTTCTCAGTGCACAAAGAATTAGGAAAAACCCATGTAGTTGAGTATTACAAAAATGCAAAGGTATGGTGCTACCTTTACTGAGCCACTTTTTAAAAAGTAGCAAAAATTGCAAGCTTTCAGGGTAAAATCCCACTTTCTCAGGTAGTGCATCAACCTTTTATGGAGATTGTAGAAAAAAATGTCCCAAAATTTCGTGGATGAGGGGAAGCCAGACCCTGGTTAAAAATGATAGCTTGGAGATGTAATCCCAAGCATCCTGCCTTATAGACATAGTTGGGAGATTCCATCCCAAACCCCAAATTTAAGATTTTCTCACTCCTCTGTGTCTGCCCCCAATCCCACTACTTGTTCCTCAGTTCATTACTCATGTAAAGGCGCAAGGCATGTTGAAAGCCTTGCCTCAGAAATCTTGCAGAACGTATTAGCTCTGTACACATCCATGTAGTAGTTTAGGTGGACAACTGCTACTTCAAAATCCCCCGGGGTTGCGTAGAGCCATCTGAGATTGAAAATAGGGATACACCCCCTTGAGCATGTTTTGCTCATTCTCTCACTCAAAATGTGTCAAGGGCTACAGTTTATGGGGTTGGGACCATGAAAAAAGCCTCTTCAGCCTCTGGATTGAGAAAGGTTTGATCCTACAAATCATTGTGAACAACTAACTGAGCATCACTTCTTGCTAAGGAGCATGACACATGACACATCATTCTGCTTCCTAAATAAAATTTCAAACACAATTATCATCCAAGTTCCAGTATAGTGTACCTTGGTTTATGAGTATCTTGGTTTGCAAATTAAAAAAATGGATTCAGGTTGAGAGCAACCACAGTGGCTCAGAACCATGCAGTGGGACCACACCACACTTCTAGTCCTTGATGTGGGCCCGGTGTTTACCAGAAGTTGCCTCAGAACCACATGGAATGGGCTCTGGGCCACACGGTGGGCCCACACTGGGCTGCTGGCACAGGCCCGGCATAGACTGGAAGTGACTTCTGGACACCAGAAGTGTCCTCCAGGTCATGTGGAATGGGGCTCCAGCCATGGCCTTCACAGTGTGCCCCAGGCCTGGCAGTCTTCCATGATGGCAGTGGCAGTGGTGGAGGAGGAAGAGGTTAGTTTGGCCATGAGGGAGGGAGGGAGGACAAGGACACACATCACCCTGCTGCCACAGCAGCTCCTGGCCAAAGCAAATTTCCCCATAGGACATAATGGAAACTGGGACCCCAGAACAGATCATATAAGTTTCCATTATTTCCTATGAGGAAATTTGCTTTGATATACGAGTATTTTTGTTTAGAAGCATACTTCCAGAATGGATTATTCACGTAAACCATGGTACCACTGTATTTGGTTAAGGTTTGTCCTGAATCCAGTCAATCTTGTCTGTCAGTCACTAAACCTACTCAAAGTTTTAGTTTCTTGGTGGGTAGAAAAGTAGAGGAAAATATCATAGGAAGGGGAACTTGCTTAAACTGAGGGAAACATTTCACTGCCTCACCAATTCTGAACAGTCTTTTCTCTCTTGTTTTACAAGATGTTCTGATTCCAGACTTTCAGAATATGAGAAAATTGCCTTTTTGGTGTATAGCTGGGGGATCTGGGAGTTGATATCAAAAACACTAACACCACATCTTCTACGTTCTGTTTAGAAAATAGGAGTAATAACAAAATATTTTGTGGGGGCCAAATATATAAACCTTAAGGTTCATTGAAGTTATGGGAAGGAACACATTAACTCAAGAGTTCTTGGTAGTGATGAAGTAATGAGTTATTTATACATAAACGTGCAGAAATTGCACATGATTTTCACCAAAAAAACCACAGAAGTGATGTGAACAATAGACATGGGCACGACTCGGCGAAATTGTCGTTTCCGTTTTCGGTTATCGTTTCCGTTACGTAATGGAAACGGTAACATAATTAAGCCGTCAGAACTCAAACTCGAACCGAAAAAAGAAAAATTTGGTCAGGTTTTTCGTTTCTGTTTGTGGCATCGCGGCGATCGTGCAATGCGAAGCACAGAAAAAGTTTTTAAAATATTTTTTTTAAAAAAACCCGACTCCCGGCCAAAAAAACAGGTGAAAATATGCCTGCCTGAGGCTTTGCCACCTACCAGAGGGGTGGTTTCTGGGGGGCCCTCGGCCTTTCCCCCCCTCTTCTCCTGTCCTGGGCTGCTTGCACCAGGCTGGGGGGGGGTCATCCTCGTAGTCTCGCAATGCCATGCGGTGGGGAGGATCCAAAATGGCGACCACAA
Organism: Phrynocephalus forsythii; assembly: GCA_029282475.1. Taxonomy (NCBI): domain Eukaryota; kingdom Metazoa; phylum Chordata; class Lepidosauria; order Squamata; family Agamidae; genus Phrynocephalus; species Phrynocephalus forsythii. The sequence continues at coordinate 18,797,079 of JAPFRF010000002.1, forward strand.
TTTTTCTTTTGAAATCGTGGTCAAAAAACACACCAAATCACCACAGAAACATGTGAAATTTATTTATTTTAAATGCCTGAATTTTAATAGTAGCAGCAGTGCTTTTTTATAGCAATAAAACGTCGTATTGATTTTATTTTATTTTTTATTTTTTTAATTTTTTTAGACCTGCCCATTTGGGTTGGGCAAGGGATGGGACCATGCAATTTTTTTGAACCATTCCACCAATGGCATCGCCAGGTTTTTGACTGACACTTCTGGATGTCTCGGAGGGCATAAAAAGCTGAGACACCTTCCAGAAATCGCAGTCGGGTGTATGGATGTGGTTGAGGGAGGAGGGCTGGCTGCTGGTGCTGGTGTGATCCAATCGAGATTGAGGAGGGAGGCTGGAAGCTTTAGGATTTAAGATAGGCAGGCAGGGAGGGAATAGAATTTAGAAAATAATTTCTTTGATTCCCTGCAGCTTTGTCTGCTGAAGGGAATAGCAGTTTATTCTTTATTTCTTCTCTGGCAGTTTGTGAGGATTTGTTTCTGATATTGGATAAAGGGGGAGGTTCGACTGGGAGTGGGAGGTGTGGATTTATTTTAAAAATATATTATATACTACCATTTATTTTCTCTTTTCCCAACTTCAGTTTGCTTGCACACACACACATTTGGGGTGCAAGCCAAGAACAGAACCTCTATCCTAAGTGATATCCTAACTGCCTACTCACCTGTCCGCCCATGCCGCCGCTCGCCCACTCGCCCGCCCGCGGCCACTGCCTGCCCGCTCGCCCGCCCATGGCCCCGCCTGCCACCTAGGGCGCAAAAACTCCTAGCGCCGGCCCTGATTGCGGGACGCCCCTATGCTCTGGGAAGTCAAATCGCACTAAATCATGGTGGAAACGACAAACGACAAATGACAAACGGAAATGCTAAATTTTTGAAAAGATTCGTGACAAACGGAAACGACCCGAAACGGACACATTCCGACAAATGAAAACTCGAAACGTCATTTTTTTCTGGTCGTGCCTATGTCTAGTGAACAATAGAGAAACTGCGGTGGTTGATGGCATCATACACAGACATACTGTATTTAACCATTAGCTTAGTGCAACAATAAATGATTCACAAATCATGAAGGATTAATCTTTGCATAGAGGATTATGCAGCAACAGTTTTCTATTTGTAAAATGAAGCATGAACCCACATTCTTTATAGTTTCATCCTACTTTCCTTTTCACTCAATGACACTTTGTTGTTAATGATGGACTATGGAATTTACTTTGAACCAAAGGACTGCAAAATACTTTTTAGTTTGGCTCCAATTGACTCACCTAATTTACAAAGGAAGTTTAATCCATGAAATCTTATTTGTTGTATGATTTTTCATAATCTATAAAAGTATTCCCTATTCTTCCATTTGTATTGCATTTTGTTTGGACCAAACAGCTACCTTTTGCTTCAGTGGAATGACTTGTATAATACTTGATACAGTATATGCATGCCCTTTTTTCTCAGCCAAAAAAGCATGTTTTTCAGTATAAGGCAATGTTTCTTCTGCACCACAACCAGTTTGGTAATTCTTATCTTGCTGGAGCATTGGGGAGGACTCGAAAATTAGCTTCTCATTTTGAGATTTTATAGGTGCAATAAAGGTATTGCCCAATCTTGCCATTGGTTGCTTTCTACTTGTGATAGAAAGTAAATTAATTGAAAGCAGGAGTATAAACCACAACTGTACCACAACCCAAGACATTTGTCTATGAAGGCTTTGAAGGGTGCCCCCTTCTCCGCCTCCCAATTTGGTATTGAGCACAAGCCTGCTGGATCACCTGTTCATCTTAATATAGTGATGAAACGTTTTTCCATGAGGATTTGACCAATCTTTTTCCCTTTTGATGGAAAAGAAATTCATTTTGGAAAGGAGAAATTTCAGACAAATCTCATGGGCAAGAATCAATATTCTTGTGCTTAACTTACGGAGATGAGGATGTACTTAAATATCCTGTCTTTCCTTGTACTGACATGTCTGTAATAATTGACAGGTTCTCCAGCTTTTCACATATCAATTGTTGTAAATCCCAGAGGAAGACACCCATAGGCAATTCCTAGCATACTGCTTTTTTTTAATTAGCCAAAGAAGCTACACAGATTCAGTATGTGTACTCGGGGGGGGGGGGAACAAATGCAAACAAAAAGGGAGCACCTCATGTCAAATTAAAATCTGATGTTAATCTCAAACATATTGCCAAATGAAACGGAGGGCCTTTTCACACGACCCCTAAGATCCGCTGGTCCCTTAAATTCGGACCAGAGATCTTGGGGGTTCGTTTCTGTTCCTGCGTCCCCACCCCTCAGCACTTCCTGCTCCTGTTGGCGTGAAGGGGGGAGGGAAAAAAAGGACAACAGAAGCCTTTACTAACCTGCCGGTGCCGGTCGAAGTTGGCCACGAGCCCCGTTACTTCCTGGTTCCTTCTCAAGGGGCTCTTAAAGGGGTGGGAGGTAAAAAAACAACAGACAAGCGAGGAGAGCCCGGCACTCTTATCCACATCAAAATTTTTTCACCTCCAGAGAGCAGGTACATGAAAAATGCGCTGGGTCACGCTAAAGTGGGCGGGGTCGCACTTAATTGTCTGCAAACTCCGGAGCTGGTGGGGAAACATTTCTAAGCTCCGGAGCTGGGAGCCATTTGCAGCGCAGCTTAGGGGTCGTGTATAAACGCCCTGAAAGAGCTCCATCGAACAAGGACCAACAAAAAGTGGAAGTCTCTTCGGTGGGGCAGGAGGGGAAATATTAGGACAATAGAGAACAATTCATGACACAGTTTTAGCCTTGCTTTTCCCCAACCCCAGGAGCTAGAGACACCATTGCTACAAGGAGATGGAACGGCATAACTGACACCTTCTGATAAGAAAGGTAGAAAAAACTCTGAGACTTGAAGAATGCGAGCTCCACGGCCGGAATTAGGCTCTCTTGCCCCTCTCACGAGAGGCGGGAGAAACGGACGCGATTTCTCATCCTGGTTGGGAGGGGGGAGGAGCACCCTATATAGGGCAGCTCCTCCCCACCTCCACAGCGCAGTTCAGAGCGACGTTCCTCATCCACCTGCCCTGAAGGACTAGTGTGAGTTTAACTGGTTGCCTTCGGGGGCCGGATAGGAATTTTTGACCCGCCTTCTTGATTGGCTGTTGAGAGCAGGGATTTTTTGTGTATCCCACACTGGTGCCTGGGCAAAGTAGGGGATTTTTCTTGTTTTGGTAACATTGGTGGCAGAAGCAGAGGTAAGGCAGCAGGCGAGTTTTAAATAAACATCTGTCCTCAAGTATCCAACAACCATGGCACTGCGGATCAGAAGGTCACAGTGTTGTGGGGGATGCAAGGGGATGCCTCCCTGGGTCGCTTTAAACATCTGTCACAAATCAGGACCCAGGGACGGCACACCATTGACTGGCCCGGTGGGTGCTGTCACCTGATCGCGCCACCTGGGGGTAATCACTAGCCTCCCACTGCTGGGTTGGAGGGCCCCCGGGAGACCCCGGGGTTCCAACCCTTGTAATGCTGATTGCTAGGCCCCTCCTGTTTTGTTTGCTTAAAGTCCTATTTAATAAAGTGTGGCCCAGTTTTAACCCCATCCTTTGGTCATGTCTCATTTTTTCACGTGGGAGGGCAATGACAAGTTGCGTTAAGGCGTACATTTTTTCTGAGAAACACTCCGAGATTTTTATTTCCATTTATTTTATTTTATTTTGTACCTTCCAAGATAAAAATGTCCACTATGCCAATTAACTACAATGCTCAAGAAAGACACAACTCAGAGGTCAGCATAGGGTAGTAAAATGGAAGCTACTGTTATTTTTGTTCCATGTTTCATTGCACAATACTACCTGCATTCAATACAGTGTGTGCTCATCCACCTGGCATGCAGGTCCATGTCTTCCAACAGTTGCCATCCAATTAAAATAATAATAATAAAATAAAATTTCAAAGTTGAATGCTGGCTCATCAGTTTACTTCTGTCAAACAGAACTGGGTGTACTTGAGGATAGGAAAGGGAAAGGGAGAGGGGGATTGATGACAGAAGTTGGAAGAGGAAGTCGAAGGCTACTTAAAACATAGAGGGCAGAGGTATAATAATAGGGCACTCACACAAAGTCTCCCATGAATGTGGCTAGAAGGAAAGATGTGGGGCATCTATCCCCCTACTGCAGTGGTTCCTAAAGTGTTTCCATTTCAAGCTTCCCTGTACAGTAGCAGCAGTGGCAATGGGGCAGGGGGATTATCAAGGATTGTGTGTGGATGTGGGGTGGTGGTGGGAGATGATAAGAAATAAAGAAGCAGAAAGGAGTTGAGGCAAAAGCCATAAGAGCAGCAGCAGCAGCAATGCCATTACCAGCTCAGCAAAAAAACAAAAACTGCCCTGAGTTGTTTTTATACAAGCAGGTGGTATATAAAAGTAAAAGTAAAATAACAACAAGAACAACAACAAGCCTTCTCAATTGTTCCTGACTGGATAGATTGGCAGAGCCCCAGGGAGCTCCAGGGGGCTGCGAGAGGCCAGCAAGTGTATTTCACTGACACAGCAATATACCTGTTTAAAAGGTTTAAAAAGTTTGGGGAGGAGAAAGTGTCCTGCTTGAAGGGTGTAGACAAATGTATCACATCTAAATTAGTTGTAAAATGGCAGGATGGTAAACAAGGCAGGAACCACTATCACAGGATATATGTCATGTGACCACAACATGCAACAACACAGGAATCAGAAGACATGTGAAAAAAAGGGAGGGATGTCCGTACTAAACCATAACTAGGGTTATCAGCGCCCAGGGACAAAGTCAATTTCTGGGCCCCTCAAGGGCTGGGAGGGGCTAAGGTGCTATGGTGAAGGCAACAGTGGTGGTGGCAGCCTGGGAGCCCTCTGTGCACCTTCCCACAGCTCCTGAATGGGGAGCTGTGTGGCACCAATTTGGTGCCCCCAGATGCTGCCCCCAGAGACAGACGTCCCCCCCTTGCCTTCCAAGCTATGCCACTGTGTCTGTAGTGTGACTTCAACCTGACTTTTTCTGTTCATGGAACGCTACTGCTTTTTCAATTTCCTCCAGAGTTTCAGTTTCTTTTCAGAAATAATGACTTTTCCAGCACCTAAAAGGCGAACAACTTGATAATGGCATAAGCATTCTCAGATGACAGCCCCTTTCATCGTAAAAAATTAGAATGCCTCTCCCTTCATTAGGGGACAGGTACACATTTCCTTCCAGTAGACTGTGACATATATCAAAGCTGTGCCCTTCTTAAAGGAACACCTTAATTATGTAAAACCTTAGAACTTCCTTGTACTCCTAGTAGAGATGAGATAAGCAGAAGAGATTAGTTTCAAGAATAGATGTGCCACGAAAAGTGGGGAGGGGGAGAAAAGCAATATAGTCTTGGGCTGTAATGAAGCAGACAAAATGAAGCGTCTAAGATAGAGTGTTCTGCTAGGAAAACATTAAATACCACAAAGAAAAACGTGTTCCTCCCAAAGAAAAACAGCTTGTGAGATGCATCCAACTGTCTATCTGGCGGGAAAGGTCTGGAGCCCAAGACAATGTACAGCCGGAAAGCAGACTGCTTTTAATTAAATAGGAGATGTTAACCTTTCCAGTGCAATTTGTGGACTATTATCAGACTTCATCAGCTCTGTAAAAGCACAAATCATAGAGGTGGTATCTCCACTGAGCAGGCTGAACAACATTTGGCCATTCTAGCAAAGATGGGTTTTAAAAAGCTTCATATTTTCCTCACCCAGGGTTTTGCTGGAGGTTGATCTTCCTCTACTGGTAGATCGCTGAAAAATGACTCCCAGTAGTTTAACAATTGTTTAACAATAGGAACATTCTAATCATTACCCTAAATTATATTGCTGAGAAGCAAGGGATGAGGTATCCAGAACTGATTTTTTGTGCAGAAGGACAGAAATATCTGCTCAGTTCTGGTAATCAAAACAAATTCCTTGAATCTGAGGGCTCTGATGTTAGGTGTATGTCTTCCTACCAGGATTCCATTTTTGAATTTCAGGGTTCAATAAAACTGGACCTCCTTGAAAAACCTGAGACGTGTATTGTAGGCTGCACTGGACGACGCGGTTGAGTAACAATCAGAATCCCCACAAATGCTCTACTACTAAAGATATTTGTCAGGGAAAAGCTCACAATTATTCTATTGCTTATCTGTATTTTGAAATAACTATCCTTCTGACTCGAAAGAAATAACTAGTTATCTGAGGCATCATAATTTGGGGTGTGGTGTGCATGAAATAACAATTAGGATAAAGAGGTTGGAAGTTCAATTCCCCACTGTGCCAGCTTAAAAGGGGCTGGATTTATTTATTTATTTATTATTACTTCCACTTGTTTTTATGTATACCTAAGTTTCTCTCATTTTCCTCCATTCATATTTCTCAACAATTGTAGAAATTTCTTTTTTGTATTGCCCTTTCCGGACTTGCTTGAGGCCATACATATGGTCAAATTCATTACTGAACCCCCCTTGTCCTTAAAGTTCTGTCTTCATAAATCATATCTGCAGCTTAGTCATGTTGTTTTGGACCAAAGACTCCTTATATAATTCTTACAATTTCAAGAATTATTTCTGTCCTAATTCTGTTCCAAAATGTATATACTGACTTACTTCATTTACTGTATATGCCACCTTTCAGAATTGTATCACTTTTGCTCCCTACATGACTCCATGCGCAATCAACGATACCTACTCTGCCTTCTTGGCTTGTAGGAATTTGCTGCCAATCATTACACAACTGGTGTTACGCTGGTGGTATGAATAGGAAGATTCCAAGTGGAAAACAAAAGGAACAGAAGATGCTGTTGGTTTAAAACACTGTCACCTTTGCCACTATCTGTTGGCAAACAGGGTCCACCAATTAACAGTCCCTACCATCTTGCCATTGGCCATTTTGGCAGGGGCTAATGGAGTTTAGAATCCATAAATATCTGGCCTCAGGTTACTCAAACCTGAATCTGAAATACAGGCCAGAATTCAGGGGTATGATTAGTACCCACAACACGTCTTCTCTTCACCAATCTTCCAAGATTCACTATGCTGGGAGTCTCTCCTGAGACTTTTTTCTACAGCTGCAAAATAACTTCCTGCAAAAACAAAACCCTAGCCTTTCCTCGCTCTCAACTTCATTTTTACCCTTTCTGGTTCTAAAGAGCTTAATGCACTTTCCAGAAAATCCTGTAAAGGAGAGGCACCATTACACACAGACAGACAGACAGACAGACAGACAGACAGACAGACAGACAGACAGACAGACAGACAGACAGACACACACACACACACACACACACACAGAGAGAGAGAGAGAGAGAGAGAGAGAGAGAGAGAGAGAGAGAGAGAGAGAAGGAAATCTGCCATTCTGTGTACAAACTGGAATAATTTGTTCCAGGAAAAAAAAGAAAAACAAAACATCCAAGAAATCTCACAATATCTCCCATGGGATTGGAGGGGGATGCACCAAGAAATCCTGCAGCAAGGAGAAAAGAGGGAGTCCCCCTCAACATCAGTTTAATATTGGCTGTGAGACTCACATCCCTACTCACCAGTTTGTTTAGAGCCCATGTAATGAACTTGGGAACAAAAAAAAGGTATTACTTAACATGTACGTATATGTTTCCAGATGGCATATTGATATAGCATTTGAAAGAAAACTCACCATGATACATAATTCGGTGACTATTTATTTATTTATTTATTTATTTATTTATTTATTTATTTATTTATTTATATAGCTTGTATGCTGCCCACTACCCAAAGGTCTCTGGGCGGCTCACAATCAAAATGGACAATTAAAACATAAAAACACAATAAAATTAGAATAATAAAAAGATATAAATGCAATAAATATGATACATTAAAAACACCACTAAAATTACCATCAGGACCCACAGTCATTAGTTAAAAAACTTTTGGAATTTACTGTATATGTTACACTTACACTTGCTATATAATGTGCTTTCAAAAAAAACAGATATTCGTGTTTTAACATATTTTTCAGGCAGCTGAAGTATACCTTTCAAGTGCCATGTGTACAAGATACATATTCCTAAAGAGTAACTGACTGTTTGTTAGCAAGGAAAATAGAGGCAAACTAATCTAAAAATATATTATTACCCAAGATTTATCTGCAAAGAAATTCATTTTGTAGCTGGCTTTGAAAGCTAATTGATAAAAATAACCTTTTCAGTCAGTTGGTTTTATAACCAAGGAGACAGTCTACATTTCTGTAATGACTTATTACTGTTAAGGGGGAAAAACTAATCAAATGATGCCCTGATCTTTAGAAGAAAACATAATTCAAATACGATGATATATTTCTATACCTTCCGAATCTCACACTAGCATATGCTAGCTAATATGATTTCATAGGTTATGGTAGTTTAAGATAACCTTTTATGTTTTCTTGCACTGGCTCCATTCACCAGTTCATATTAATTTACTGTATTCTCAATTATCTCCTGCTCAGTCCTGTGAGTAAGTCTAAGAGAGCACGATCGCGTTTCTTCAAAAAATTGTTGGTGCTATCAGGTCACATCTGACTTAAAATTGTTAGTGCTGTCAGGTCACATCTGACTTATAATGACACTAAGAGGGCTTCCATTTTATTTAAGGAGTTTTTCCACTACCATTATATACCCCCCTCCCTGTGAGTTTCCATGACAAGGTAGGTCTCCTAATCTATTCAGTATACCCAAATGTGATACATTATGTTGTTGAAGGCTTTCACGGCTGGGATCTGATGGCTGATATGGGTTTTCCAGGCTGTTTGACCAGAACACAGCCAAATAGCCCACACACCCTACAACCACCATCATGATACATTTTCCTAAACAGTCAGCCTGCTCCTCGCGGCAGAGGGGGTGATGGTGGTAACCTTATAGCATCCATAAAATGAGTCTGAGAAGAAGTCAGGTGGTTGTAACATTTCCCTCTTCTTTAAATTACAGTCTACAAGCTCTTGAAAGTCATGTGAGTAGTTATAACCATAATCAAAGAATTTAGGTTTCCATTGTTGAACTTGAAGCTGTTCTTTGAAACACACACACACACACACACACACACACACACACACACACACACACACACACACACACACACACACAAAATCTGTGTCCCATCTGGACATTTTCTGGATTGGTCTATTTTACTAGTCTCAACTAGAATCAGCCCTTTCCAGCAATGAGATTTCCAGAAGTATTGGTGTCCCATTCAGTAACCAATTTAGTCAATCTACTCTATTTTGACCTGTAGTTGGATGTATTCCATTCACTCCATAGGCATATGAACAAAAAGGAAATAAACAGTAACAAGCAATAAAGCCAAACCTTCATTATTGTCAGCATGATCTTCTCAGAGTTCCCAGGTTACAGAAAGTTGGAATGAATTGATTTACGGACTAATGCTAATAGCAGTAGCAAATCTGTGTCTGAACGCCATGCTTCAGTGTTCAGATGGGGCCTGCCATGGTGTAATTCTTCTATTATAAATTGATTCCCACTCATATAAAGAAAATAAATGAAGAAAGAAGGTATGACAGAAACTCTATTCTGACATATAGTTTCTGGGTGGACAGAGATGTTTCTATACAAAGAAAAATCACATCATATGCAACATCCTCAAAATAACTTCATGTTAAAAATGTATATTTCTCTGCATTTTTTTACTTCTTCCATTTGTATCCCAGCTTTCCACTTTAAAAAGGTCTGTTAAACGGGGGGAAATATCATTACATTATTTACAACAAAAAGCATAAACTCTTTATAATATACCAGTTTAAAGGGAGAGATGGGAAAGATGTGTCTTCCCCAGTACCGTAAAACAAATTAAAATAAATGCAAATTTTCTAATGGTTTTTAAGGAGGGTGTCTGAACACGTAGTAACACCAGTACTGTGAAAAAGTGAAAAAAGAGTGAAAGTGTTTTCACTCCTACATGAGTAAAAACACTAGCAGTTTTTTTTACCAAAACAGAATTTGCAAAATAAGCTGTTTTTGTGTAAAAAGCCAAGACTTCCTGAACAGAATACTATATATTTTGTACAGTAAAAATGAGGTGAATTTGCACAAAAACCCTGGGGGGGTTGTAAGAATAATCAAAGCATTTAGGAGGCACAGCATTTCTTATAATTTCAACAGCAGGGGGGAAACTTCTGAATTCTTTTTCAAGCATGCATGAATGAAAAGAATTACTTTTTTATATTTGTAATTTCCACTCCCTTTCCAAACACAATGTGAATGGGGTCACAGTTCTAAGAGAAGTATACTTTACAATTTGCAAGTGAGACAGGAGTGAACTCTCTCCCGTGTGCTCATCAAGTGATCCCATCAAGCAATATTCTCAAGAAAGTCTTTCCTGAAAATCTTACCAACCTATCTCACCTGAGATAACATAATAAGGTTCATAATGGGAAAATTTGTTTTTCTGGTGCCAAGAACTAGGTAAGGATGTAATTTACTGCCTGCTCCATGGCCGGATCCTCTGGCCAGCAGGGCTATTTTGCCCTCTTGCGCGAATGTGTGAGAGAGCTGGATGCAAGTTGCATCCTGAAGGGAGGGGGAGGAGTGCCCTAGATAGGGCGGCTCCTCCCTCCCCTGAAAGCCCAGTTCGGAGCAGTGTTCCCCACCCACCCACCACTTGAAGGACTAATGTGAGTGTAACTTGTAACCTACGGGGGCCAGATAGGAATTTTTGACCCGCACTCTAGATTGGCCATTGAGAGCGGGGATTTTTCACCTATCCCAACTGGTACCTGGGCATGTTAGGAGTTCCATTGTTCAGCCACACTGGTGGCAGAACCAGGTGAATGGCAGCTGGCAAGTATGAAATAAAACATCTGTCCCCAAGTATCCAACAACCATGGCACTGCGGATCCGGAGATTACAGTATCAGGGTTGATGCGAGGGGATGCCTCCCTGGGTCGGATTAAACATCTGTCAGCCACAAGGACCCAGGCAGGGGACGCCATAGACCAGCCTGGTGAGTGCTGTCAGCTGACCGCACCACCTGGGGGTAATCAATCGCCCTACGCTGCTGGGTTGGAGGGGTCCCAGGAGACCCCGGAGTTCCAACCCTTGTTAGGCTGAATGCCAGACCCCTCTTGATGCTGTTTGCTGACCAGAAGTTCTGTGTTAATAAAGTGTGGCCCAGTTTAAACCCCAAATGATGGTCTCGTATTGTCATTTTGCATGGGAGGGCAGTAAGTGTGGACTGGAGTATTGCAATTTCACATGGTACTTGGAGAAGGTGAGTCTGGGAAGAACTTATCTAGATCTAACCAATAGTACTCTTCTGCATCTGAATTCAAACAGCCTCTCTGCTCAAACTTTTTCCCTTCTCGAGAGTCTGTTGCAGTCTGTTGCTGTAGACAGTCATGTATTTAGCTTGATGTTTATCTGTTCAATTGTAATTAATACAGCCTTTTAGTCTTTTTCCTACTAGTGTTCCAGGGTGAGTTATTTATACAGAAATAATAGAGGAATTTAACCAAAATTCAAAATTCTGCAACAATAAATCATTGCAGAGGATGTAAGGATGTAATGGACACTCAAAGAGGTTCTTAACCTCAACCAAAAAGAGGGATATTTTGATTCATGATCCCTCATTTTTAAAAAGGTCTATTGCTTCAAATCCCCCCCTTACATGGAACTTAACATTGCAGGACTCCCTCACAGCCAACTATAGTGCAAAACAGAAGATTTAAAACACAAACCTGCATCTTTGGAATTTTTTTTTGGGGGGGGGAAATTCCCTAATTTAAAAAGATGCACATAATCTTTAATAATATCACTAGTTTTAAAAAAAAAATTCATTCTCACATGAGGTAACATAATAAGTGAAGATGTACATCCCTAGTTTAAAGATTAAAAACAACACCTTGAACTGGGCCTGGAAAGCACCAGCTAACCTATGGAGTTCACAGAAGTGGCACTAGCTTCAGTGAGCAACCTAGAAGTTTGCATCGGTAAAGCTTCCAAATACTGTTCAAGGATAGCCCATGTAGAACACCTGACATTAGTCTAGATGTATCTGGAAGTTGAGTCATGGCTACTGGACTTCTTTTTTGAGAGATAGAAACGTTTCGCTGTTCATCCAAACAGTTTCATTGGTCTCAGACCGATGAAGCTGTTTGGATGAACAGCGAAACGTTTCTAGCTCTCAAAAAAGAAGCCAAATAGCCATGACTCAACTTCCAGATAAACTCACCTGGATGACTGAGAATCTTCACAGACATAGTCTAGATGTACTATAACAGACATGGATGATTACCACAAAGGGTGTTTATACATGAGCCCTAAACTCCGGGACAAATGGCTCCCAGCTCCAGAGCTTAAAAATGTTTCCCCACCAGCTCCGGAGTTAACAGGAAATTAAGTGCGGCCACGCCCACTTTAGCGCGTCCCAGTGCATCTTTCAAGTACCTGCTCTTCCGGGGTGAAAATTGCTTGATGCGGTGTAACGATAGTGAGTGCGGGGCTCTCCACACTTCTGTTTGTTGTTTTTTTGGCTCCCGCCCCTTTAAGAGCTACTTTACAGAGACAGGAATGTTGCCGCGGCAAGAGCGGAGGCAGAACGGAGGTGAGCCACGATCTTTTCTTCCTTTTCTTTCTCCCTCCCCTCACGCAGCCAGCAGCCAGGGAGGGGACACAGGAAGAGTGACAAGCCCCTAAGATCTCTGGTCCAAATTTAAGTGGCCAGCGGACTTTAGGGGTCGTGTAAAAGCGCCCAAAGTTAGATCAGCCTTGATAAGGTCCAAGCACATCTTGTAGAATTGTGAAAAGTACCCCTTGATTCCACCCAGTGGTGCAGTGGAGCCAGAATGAGCAAGGCTGAAGCTTTGGGACTTTCTGAGTCAAACATACTATCAGATCAGCATCCCTCTAAGCTTTGCTGCAGAACTTACAGAAGTTAGGAGGGTTAGCAGTAGGGAATTTCATGACGACCACATGCATTTCCAAATTAACCACTACAACACACTTGCCATCTGGGAATCTCGGTGGTGCCTAAGCATGCAACCAGACTATGTAGTAGAATGACTGGGGCTGAGCTTCTAGGAGTCCTGTGGTGCAGTGGTTAAATTGCTGTACTGCAGCCCAAATTGTGCTCATGACCTGGGGTTCAATCCCTTGTGGTTGACTCAGCCTTCTATCCTTCTGAAGTTGGTAAAATGAATACCCAGCTCTCTGGGGGACCAGCAGTGTGTAGCCTGCCTAGTTAAATTGTCAATCACCCAGAGAGTGTTTTAAGCTCTATGGGATGGTATATGAGCATAATACTTTGCTTTGCTTCTGTTACAAAGCAGTGAATACTAGTGTCTAAATCAGATTTTCCATTTCATTTTTATTGTACATATTTCATGTGATTTTATCAAAAGTTAAATGAGCATCAAAGCAGTTCACTTATTGATTTCTTTTGAGTTCAATAGGCCAATATTCACCTATTTGTCCTAATTCAGGTAACTATAAGTATAACAATTGTCAACCCACACACATACTATTATATTCAAAACTTATATAACTGTTAGTGGCAGGAAGGTGGTCCTAGACCAATGATGGCAAACCTTTTAGAGACCAAGAGCCCAAAACGCAGTTCAAAACCCACTATGTTTTTTTTTTTTTGCAAAGTGCCAATATAGTAATTTAACCTGTATACAGGTGGCTATGAAGGGGCAATGTCGGGTGCCCACAGAAAGGGCTCTGAGTGTTACCTTTGCCATCACTGTCCCAGACAGTTAAATTTGTTCCATATTACATATTCTTCCCATTTTATTCTAATTCTACTGAGAATAGATTTGCTGCCACTTGTTTAGTGATGGCTAGTTCCTTCCATGTACATCTGGCTTTTATGCTCCTGGGGGTCCTGATCTGGAAGTGGAAGTTTCCTTATATAAAGTGTACAACACCGATCAGCAACTGTGGCTTTACAGATGCTCCAGTACTGCATCATCAATAAATCTTGATCAATGGTTTCGTAAGCGAATACGGATGGGAATCTGAATCTAAAACATCTGGATGGTCATAGATTCCCATTCCCGTCATATGTCAATAGGATTATGCATACATTTACTATATTATTTTAAGTTGATTTTGCCATCTGTCCCTCATAATAGCTGTAATAGGCCATCAAAATAAGGGGATTACCAACCAGATAGTATATGGGAAGGGCTGGTAATGCAACAAAACAGCAATATATAATGTTCTAAAAACAAAAACTTATTGTTGATTTACCTCATAAACAGATGCCGGTGTGTACTGTACCAACCAAGGTTTTAAAAATACTGTATAAGCAACCTAGATTTTTTTCTTTAAAAAACATTTTAATATGAATCAATTTTTTTACTGCAACTCCTGTCAAGTGTAGCCAGCATAGTAGATGAAGATGGATGGGGCGAAGTGTACTCTAACAGTATCCCGACAGTCACAAGTTACCACACAGCTATAAATGTAAGCTTTTAAAGTTATATTATGTGTCATCAGAACCAATTTATAGTGTCCCTAATAGGGCTTTCAAGGTTAGTAAGATATTTAAGGGATGGTTTTGCCAATTCTTTCCAACCCCAGTGAGTATCCCTGGTTGAGCAAGAAAGTGAGCCCATATTTCCTTTTGAATCTTAGTCTGTCAATCTCTCTTATATATGGGGTATGATTTTAAATTTACCAAGTGTCATTAAGTACACATTCTGTGTGGCTCTGTTAAGTCCTGCATAGCAATGGTTCTGTAAAACTGACACATTCTAAAAAAAAATCAATGGACATTGAAACTCTCTGTTTGATCAAAATGTTCCACAATTTCATAATAAAAAGTCCAATAATTTTTTTATTTATTAAACAGATGAACCTCTTCTGATGCAATGAATATTCAGAGTCATCTGCCAAATAGGTTCATTTGGTTCATATTCTGAAGTTCCTTAATTATAGCTATAATTAAGAAAATGGTAGAAGTGGCAGTGGATCATAGAAACACAGTGAAATACATTGCCCCAAGACTTTCAGTGTAAGCTTGATTATAGCTGGACAAGAGTGAAGCAATAATAGTGTGTGGTAGAGCAAATCATCATTCTACAAAGAGATCATAGAATCATAGAATCATAGAGTTGGAAGAGAACTCAAGGGCCATCCAGTCCAATCCCCTGCCATGCATGGTTCCTGCATGGCAGGGGGTTGGACTAGATGGCCCTTGAGGTCTCTCCAACTCTATGATTCTATGATTCTATGATTCTAACCCCCATCACAGGATTTCCAACAGATGGCCATCCAGCCACTGCTTAAAAACCTCCACCATCCTCCGTGGCATCATATTCCACTGCCGAACAGGTCTAACCATTATGAAGTTTTTCCAAATGTTCAAATGGAATCTCTTTTCCTGTAATTTGAAACCATTGCCCCGAGTCCTAGTCTCTCAAGCCATGGAAAACAAACCTGTCCCCTCTTCAATATGACATCCTTTCAAATATTTAAACATAGCTATCATATCCCCTCTCAGCCTTCTTTTTGAAAGGCTAAACATTCCCAGCTCCCCAAGCCGTTCCTCATATGACATTTCTTCCAGACCTTCAACCATCCTGGTTGCCCACCTCTAGTTTCTCTGTATACGTGACTTGCCTCGGCAACACTGCTACACATAGTAGATTCTACCTAGTCTTGGAAGAATAATGATCTTTCTTTATGTTTTATATAAATTGCATCCCATTACAGCTAGAACAGAGAAAACCCACTGAGTAAATGACTTTTGTTAAGTCAACTGTTAAGTCAACTGAAGTTCCATTCAGTTGGCGCATCTGCTCTCTTCAAGACTAACAGATTTAGACAGTGTGTGCTGTCTTTTTAACACATCTTTTACCTACTATTTGTATTTAAAGAATATATGACTTTACTAATTTCCTAAGCCTTTCTAGGCAGATGTCCTCAGGCATGAAATTTTTGAATGCTCCAACACAGATGTTTGTGGACCTATTTTATTCTTTGTTCAGTACAGTACAGTTCTATGTCTATTTGTGCACAGGCAAGATTTCCCACCACAGATGTAAGAATAGTGAATCAGTCATCATCAAAGAGAGCTCAATCTGGTTTACGCAATCCCTGCTTGAGAGGGATTTTCTCTCTTGCTGTCAAGCTAGAAGCTTTTGGTCTTCTGTTGAGGCCAGTAATGCTGACACACTAATTGATACAGATGCCCTGAATAGCTCCAGAGGTGCTACAGTCAAAGCCAAACTCACAGATTCATGCCCTGAAAACTACTTGGTGAACTTTGGACACAGTGTGAACCAGTGAACGGTTAGCCTCATGCTCTTGTCTCCCAGTGTTAAGCTGATTGCTTTGTGCTCTTTGCTTCACACAATCAAGAAGGCAACATGACATCTTAGACTTCACAAACACATCCGACTGTTTAGGGACACAGATAAGGGATGCCCCTAATTGTTTCTGATAGCTGCAAAAACACTATAGGTTTTCTCTACCTGCCATACAACTGTTGTACCAGTTCCCCAAAAATGCATTTTATGAACAAATCACTATAACTAAGTATTATTTTTTCTGCTCCATATCTACACCCTCTTCCAAGTTGAGAATGTGCATACGGTACAGATCTAATTTGACTAGACAGTGAATCAATTTTTCTAGTGTCTGATTATTTCAAATCAATAATGTACAAGAAATGTGCACACATGAACATTGTCTTTTTTAAAATCCAAGTTTAGTTACTTTACTAACCTTCCTTCCCCCTTTTTAAGAACAGTCAATTTTTAAATGTTTTAGTAATTTATCTAATAAAGAAGCTTGCAAGGGTTCTTGTTGTAACATGGTATATAACTAGAGATGGGCTTTTCATTTCAGAAGTGATCAGCTTCTGAAATGAACTGCGGGAGCCCAGCTGACATGCGGAACCAGAGGAATGAAATCAACAAATCCTTCACATTGTGTTGGGCTTGTGCAGGGTTAAACTCCAACAAGGAAGAAACCTCTGACATGCCATCTTTCCTTCTCCCTGGTGCTGTCCAATCAGGAGCTGTGCAGGGAAATGCATCATCCCTCCTCATGTCTGATTGGCCAACGCCAGAGAGAAGAAAAGATGATGTGTCAGAAGCTTCTATATTGGAGCTGCACCCCATGCCACCCCAGCACAATATAAGGGATTTCATTCTTTCAGTTCCAAATGTCATCTGGGATCCTGCATTTCATTTTGGAAGCTGGACACTTCCAAAACAAAAAGCCCATCTCTATATACAACCATCTTTAAAAGATATTGAGAAGTTCATGAGTTGAATAGGCTTCTATCTGATAATTTTAGACTACTTTTTAATATGCAGATTGTAGCAAACAGATTTTAAAAAAAACATTAACACTTTATTTCATAAGAACATAAGAACATAAGAAGAGCCATGCTGGATCAGGCCAAAGGCCCATCTAGCCCAGCTTCCTGTATCTCACAGTGGCCCCACCAAATGCCTCTGGGAGCACACAGGACTAGATATCTGTCTCCTGAAACCTCTCCCCTGTATCTGGCCCTTGAAGTACCCTGGTTTTAAGCCTTGAGATTACACATTGTTATTCAGGCTCTCTCTTAAAACTTTGTCTTCTCCTCCCCTCAGACTGATGCCCCTGCATGCACACACATGGGAAGATAAGATGTGTTTTATAGTCAATAAAATTGTTACATATAAACTTTAAAAGGAATAATTAACAGTTCATAACCCTAAATCTTTACTCAAAGGTATTTCTAACTGAAGTCAATGGGGCTTCCTCGTAGTTCAGTAGGACTGCAGATGAGTACAATTTAAGGGAACAATAATTCAACATCATCAAAATAAACTTTCCCTAAGGGTCATCTAATAGAAATGTGGTGATGGAGCCATCCCCATTATATCTTGTGATAGTTCTTCAAATGATAATTTAACAGCAAAGTTATTCTAATCTGCCTCTAAAGCAATATGTATATATCTACCTATGTATGCATGCATTTGAAAAATAGGTTTAGCACAACAGCAACACTGAGGATAAATTTCTGAAAATTCTTATAGTGTGACTTCACTTCAAGCATCACACATACAATTTATCTATCTGCTTACAAGGTTTGTAACATTTTCTGCCACGTACACCACATAAATCTAAACCTGATCTCTTGAGGAACCCTAAACCTGATTGCAACTGGTTCAGAATCATGCAGCGTGGCTGGTAAGTGGTGAGATACCAGGGATCACATCACCCCAACTCTTTACAAGTGCCATTGATTACCAGTTGCTGCCTGAGTCCAACTCAAAGTGCTTGTTTAAACATATAAAGCCCTTAATGGCTTAGGCTATAGGTACCTGAAGGACAGCCTCCCTCCGTATGAACCTACCCTTTTGAAAGAGCCATCCCTCAAGGAGGGGAGAGGTATGGCTTGTAGATATAGGGCCTTTTTGGTAGCTGTCTCCCAGGTTTGAAATGCCCTCCTGAGTGAGATCCGCCTGGCATTGATGTTGATGATGCTTCGGCACCAAGTAAAAACCTTGCAGTTCCAGAAGTTTTTAAACTGATATAACATAGACTGTGGGTCATGATGGCAATTTTAGTATACTGTATAGAGATGGGCACGACCAGGAAAAATGACGTTTCGAGTTGTCGTTTGTTGGGACGGGTCTGTTTCAGGTAGTTTCCATTTGTCGAGGAAATTTTCAAAAAATTGTCGTTTCCATTTGTCGTTTGTCGTTTGTCTTGGGGTTGGAGTTGGGGTTGGGGTTGGGGTTGGGGTTGGGGTTGGGGGCTCTGGGAGGCACCTCTCTAGGTGCCTCTGACGTCTGACCCACTAAGAAGGGAAGGGAAGGGAAGGGAAGGGAAGCATTTCGCGTAGCTGCCGCGTACCATACATTATGTTAGGGTTGGGGGGTAAGTGGCAGAGGCACCTCTCTGGGTGCCTCTGACTCACTAAGAAGGAAAGCATACTGGCGTACTGGCGTACAGGTTAGGGGTAGGGGTAGTGGGCTTTGGCTGGGAGGCACCTCTCTGGGTGCCTCTGACCCACTAAGAAGGGAAGTGTACTTGCTTACGGATCTGGGTTAGGGTTGGGGTTAGGGTAAGGGCTAGGCTTAGGGTTATGGTTAAGGTTAGGGTGGGTTAGTGGGCTGCACCTCTGGGTGCCTCTGACCCACTAAGAAGGACAGTGTACTGGTGTATGGGTTAGGGTTAGGGTTAGGTTAGGGTTAGGGTTAGGGTTTGTGGGCTTTTTATGCCCTCTGGCACATCCATAAGTCTCAGTCAAAACCTGGCCATGCGATTGGTGGAATGGGTCCAAAAATTTGCATGGTCCCATCCCATGGCCAGCCCATCATTGCGCAGGTGTAAAAAAATAAAAATAAAAATAAAATAAAATAAAATCAATGGAGACATTTTATTGCAAGAAAAACCCACTGCTGCTACTATAAAAAATCAGGCATTTAAAATACATAATTTTCAAATGTTTCTGTGGTGCTTTGGTGGGTTTTTGGACCACAGTTTAAACATAAATATTGCTGTCGCCATTTTGGATTCCCCCACCGCATGGCAAATGGAGACGACGAGGATGCCCCCCCCAGCCTGTTACCAGCAGCCCAGGACAGGAGAGGGGGAAGGCCGGGGACCCCCCCCCCCAGAAACCACCCCTCTCTGGTAGGTGCCCTCACTGAGGCAGGCATATTTTCACCTGCTTTTATGGCCAGGAATCGGGATTTTTTAAACTTTTTTTCTGTGCTGCTTGGCATCGCGTGATCACCGCGATGCCATGAACGACAATGAAAAATCAGACCCAATTTATCTTTATCGGGTCGGGTTTGAGCTGGAGCGGAGTAATTCTCGTTGCCGTTACCCGTTATGTAATGATAACGAGAACCGAAAACAGAAACGAGATTTTCGCCACTCCGTGCCCATGTCTAATACTGAATAATCACTTTTAATTGTTCATTTTAATTTTGAATTGTGAGCCGCCCAAAGACCTTTGAGTACTGGGCAGCATATAATTTGTATGAATGAATGAATGAATGAATGAATGAATGAATGAATGAATGAATGAATGTTTGTTTGTTTGTTTGTTTGTTTGTTTGTTTGTTTCATTTATATACCACCCATTTTCTGGAACGGAACTCTGGGCGATTTACAGCAAGTTAAAAGAAACAACAATTTAAAAACAACAATATAAAAGACAAGAATGGCAAATAAATAAATATGCCCTTAGTCTTAGATAATTTACAGAGGATTTTGATTTGATAAACTTATTCTAGTTGGCAAAACATTTGCTACCCTGTATTTCATTATAATTTTAAATGGCATTTTCACTGACATAAACTGTATTGTTTACCACAGGAAAGGTCTGTGAATTACTTGTTTCTGGTTGCAAATTTGATGGCCTACCACTAATCTTACCTCCATGGCAGTGGGGGGGGGGACTCTCTCACACACATAAATTCTGGAGAAAATGAGCCATAACTTTATTAATTCATTACAGCACAGTTATAATGTCTGGAAGTTGAGTCATGGGGGGGGCACTGGACTTCTTTTGAGAGACAGAAAGTTTCGCTGCTCATCCAAACAGCTTCATCAGTCTGACTCAACTTCCAGATAAACTCACCTGGATGACTGAGAATCTTCACAGAAACAGTTATTACGGCATAACTTGCGTACTAGCATTAATTGTGACCTGGGCATCCAAGCTCAAGGATGAGTCCAAGAGCACCCCCAAGCTGTGTACCTGTTTTTTTCTGTGTACCTGTTTTTGGAGGATGACCCCATCCAGAACAGTTTGCATCCCTATCTCTTGTTTTCCCTTTTGACTGACCAGAAGCACCTCTGTCTTGTCTGGGTTTAGTTTCAGTTTGTTCATCCTTATCCAGTTTATTACTGCAGCTAAACACTCATGTTCAGGAATATTTTTCTATTTAGTTTCTCATATTTCTAGATCACACACATGATTTTAAGTGTACAAAATAAGTCCCAAACTTGCAAGTGAGTTAATTTCTGAGGTGATGCCCCTTTTTACTCCACCGGGAGCCTTGGAAGCTGTGAAATAGATTGTCTCAGAACATTGTTTTCCACCTCTGTTCTTTGCTTTTATCTTTCTGCTTTCCTTATTGAACTCAGAGGTCCCATTTTCCAGTGCTGCCCAAGAGGTACAGAATTGGAAAAAACAACACTGTAAGGTTTTTTTTTAAATAGGAAACTTCTTTCTTTCCAGGTAATTCGGGGGCCACCCAAAGAATGACCACCCTTTGCCTGTCTTCAAACACTTTTTTAAAAAAGGTTATCTGTTATTCTATTGTTGCATACTATCACATAATTATTATTTGGGGGGGGGAGGAAAGCTTAAATTTTGTGCAGTAGAGAGTGAGGGTCCCACCTTCTTCAAATGGCACTATCCTAAATTTCATGACTTTGATTCATTGCTTTTCAGCTGGAGTTAAAGTCAAGATCTTGCTGAGAGGTACACTAGCTGGTAACTTCAGCGTGATTAATGGCAAGACAAGATATCAGGTATCAAGAGCTGAGAATCCATTAACTGAGGAGAAAACTGGAAAAGCCAGAGGCAAAGAGTATGAAAGGAGACCAAAGTACAACACACTTCTCAGTTGCTCGTGCTTGATATTATCTTATTCTCGTGTTTAGTTGTCTACTGATGATCACCTTGTTTTTTATGTGTGTGCGTGTGCGGCTGGCATGTCATCCTATTCAAATATAAAAATCAGACTCAAAAGAGAGAAATAATATACTATCTACAAACAGCTAACTTGAGTTTTCAGTTGCATTTTACAAGGTGAATTAAAACCTATGTATCTGTTAAACTACTTAAAGCAAAGCAAAGCAAAGCAAAGTGTTCTGCTTATATACCGCCCTATACCACTTCAAGTAGTCTCCGGGCAGTTTACAGTTTAATTACAGTATGCAGGCTACACATTGCCCCCAGCCCCACAGCAAGCTGGGTACTCATTTTACCGACCTCGGAAGGATGGAAGGATGAGTCAACCATGAGCTGGCTACTGGGGTTGAACCCTAGGTCGTGAGCACAGTTTTAGCTGCAGTACAGGCATTTAAACACTTCACCATGGGGCTCCTATAGACAGTAGCAATTAGAGATGGGCACGACTCCAAAAATGGTGTTTCGTTTGTCGTTTGGTCGTTTAGGGGTCCGTTTTGGTTCGTTTTCATTTTCGTGATGTTTTTTGCAAAAAAATTCATTTTTGTTTCATTGGGTAATGAAATGAAAAAACAAAAACAAAAACGAAAAATTGCTGTTTCGTTAGCATTCTTTTTAGTTCAATGCATCTGCTGCAACGAAAACAAAAAACACGGCAAATTGGGTCATTTCATTTTTGTTTTCGTTTTGTTTTTTAAAAAATTTCATTTCATTTTTGTTGCATAACAAAACGAAAAAACAAAAACGAAAATGAAAAATCGCTCATTTTGTGCCCATCTCTAGTAGCAATTGTTTCATAGAGGGACAACAAAGCTGCCTTCAGCTATCAAATGTCCTCCATGCAGTCCCTGGTCTCAAGCAGTTACGTATAGCCAGTGCAGTCACAGGAGCCACAGGGAACTATAATCCGTGATGTGTCTGTTGTTCTACCCAATTCCATTTCTCCTGCTGTCCTGTTTACAACACCGAGTGAGTCAGAGACCCAGAGTAGGGTAGCAGATCAATTGTCCCGGCAAACAAAAATAACCTTCATAGTAACAATGGGCGGTGCCATGTCCAAGAGAGTAAATTGATTTGTGTGTGTGTGGCACTATACCACCCAGAATTCAACAGGGTGTGACCATCTGCCAACTGGGATTCTGGGACCAGAGGTCCAAAAAAACAGCCCAAATGTTTTCTGTCTCTGGACCACATATTTTACAGCATAACAAACAAAATGTTTTCTTTGGGGACAGCACTCCCTATGGGAAGGGTAAAATTGTAATCATAAGGTTCTTGACGGCATGAGTGTGCCTTGGCTTTGTTTGTTCAGAGTACTGCAAATGAGCACAGAAATAATAAAAGGCTAGATAGCAATACATCACCACTTTGGAATAAACCTTTCTTGATAATTCTAAAAACAGTATTTCATAATCTCATCTCTGCCTCCACCCAGACTTTGTGAAGTGAGAGCAAATGGGGGGAAAGCAGGATTCCACCCATATTTTGCTGCCGTACAGGCATTTAACCACTGTACCACAAGGTTCTTCACAAAACAGTTAAAAACAAATTTAAAATTGTGTTTTGTGAAGAGTCTTGTGGTACAGTGGTTAAATGCCTGTACTGCAGCTGTAACTGGGCTCATGACCCAGGGTTCAGTTCCAGGAAGCAGACTCAAGGTTTACTCAGCCTTCCATCCTTCTGAGGTCTGCAAAATGAGTACCCAGATGGACGGGGGAGGGGGGGAATATGTAGCTAGCATAAATAAATTGTAAACTGCCCAGAGAGTGCTGAAAGCATTATGGGGTGGTTTTTAAACAGAACATTTTTGCTTTGCTTTGCTTTCTTAAGACATCTCACCTCTATTCAATACTATCCTACTTTCTTTTTCGCTTCTCATCCCAGATACCTGTGCAATCTATTTCAATCTGTATATTTGCAATTGATTAAATGTGATTATATACAGTATAGTGGATGAGCGATTTATTGTTCGCCCAGCCCACTTTCTGCAGGTCCAGTAGATTTATATGCTGGCAGGGTATAAACATTACAATGAATGGAATAGTTAAAAACAGCAAGGGAATTACAAACAAAGCTATTTTAATATAGACATTTACATTTCCAATACCTTTGAAAGTCCACCCACCCCTGGGCCCGCATAAGCAGTTGCAAACACTTTGGGACCAAAACAGGATTACAGTGGCAAGGATTCTCAGCGTAAGAACAAAGATAGAAATCAGGTCCAAGTCAACAAGAGAAAATGCCACCTTCCCAGTGTAAAGACAAAGCAAGCACTAATCACTAGACAGCAGTCTTTGTGTTGTCAGTTTGTGTTTATATTTCACCTGCCTTTGGTGTCACTCGTGTCATTGGGATTTGTTACATGTCAGAAATTTGTATGAGAGCTTAGCACATCTGAGTTTTACACTGGTGCCACCTTCTCTCTCTCTCTCTCTCTCTCTCTCTCTCTCTCTCTCTCTCTCTCTCTCTAACAAATTGCCCTGTGAATTTTTCTGTGCTTTCTTCATGCTTTCCAGCACTGTTAGACTAAATTGCATTTTTTTGCCTTGTTTCATGTCACATCTACCGAGAGCTTCACACAAGCAACAGCAGAGATTTAGCAGGAGTCAGTTATGCCAACTTTTTGTGGTTTAATTGCCAATTCCACCATTTTAGAGTTTCCAGAAACCTGACATTTTGAGATAAGATAAAATAATGAGAATCAGGGCTTCAGTTCTTAAACAGCACCTTCTTAGCATTTGTGGTTGCCAAGAAAATTTGAGTATAGTATGTCTTAACAATTGTATGATCTATAGACCCTAGGAAAAAGGCAAGATTTATTTTTAGAAATCAATGGATAGTATAATTCTCCACTTCAGTTAAAACACAGATGCACACTATAGTTACTTAAAAGTGTTGCAGTTTTGAATTAATGATAACATTCCTTTTGGCTATGCAGTAAAAGTACAGAGACCAACAAAGGGAAAAAGCTATAGGTTTCCCAAAATCCACCCCTTTCTCATTATTTAGCACTCGAAGTCTAAATAACTCTGAGACATTTGTAGGAGAAAGAATAAAAAAACTTTACGTACAGTAGCTTGAAATTATAGGCAATTATATGCTGCTTTTTACTTTTATTTATTTATTTATTTATTTCTATACTTGTATGCTGCTGCAATTTCCTCAAGCATGAACTCTGGGCAGTTTACACAAACCTAGCATTGAACTGAACAGATCAACAGCAAACAAACTGCCACCAACAGACTAAAGAAATTGAGAGGAACATTCAGCAGAGACGCGTGTTTCTCTTTGAATTTAAAGGCTGGAGGGAATAATTAATTCATGCTGGATACATAATCATTCCAGTGCAGAAAATTCCTTCCCATTCACACAAACTACAAGCAGTATGTTGGGTTGCAAACAAAAATCAAGCAAAAAGTCAGTCAATGCTTATTTGAAATGACACCCACACCCCTCTATCATATTACCATGTACACAAAGGTGCTCTTAAGACAATGTTCTTTTTATCTGGATTAGCACAAATTATAATATTTAAATTTTTAAATATTAAACATTCTCTTGTGAGCACAATCTATTCTTGCCTCTTGTATACTTTCATTCTGAACTTGCCCAGAGTGTACATTAGGTGCAGGAAAGCTTTTAAATGTAACCTCGGTTTTCCATACTCAGGTAGTTACATTTCAAAAACCCAGGGCAACTCTCTACAAGAAATCAAAGGCCTCTATAAATGGATGCATGCAAACTATCTCTGACTTTTGAGGAATGCAAAGATCCAATCCATTTCCCGCAAATTTCTTGCTGCACTCGGTGACCACTGATAAATAACTGCCGGAGTGATGAAAAGCTTATTTTTGGCAGAATTTCCCTCTCTGAGCAATCGATCCATAGCCTGGGGAATATTTCAGGTCTAACTTGCCTTCAAGAGTCCAATCAGGTCACATTTGTGGTTTTTAAAGTCTGGAGTTTTTTTTTTTTTTTAGCTTTTTTCCCTCCCCCAAGCCCGCATGCATCTTACAGAGAGGAATGAAATGGTTCCTTTCAACAAAAAACACCATTTCATCTCGTCTGTAACAAAATGCTGCTTCCTTGTTTTGTTTTGTTTCATTACGTAATGACATGATGAAACAGCATTTTGTTTTTTGTCTTGTGCCCATCCCTACTATTTATCTTAAAAGCAATGTCTGGGTAATTACTTGACCTGGTCAAAAGCATTTGGGGGAGGTGTTTGGGGAAAAAGCAGGAACGTGGGCATACCCTTTTCCTGTGCTGTTGCTGAGTGGCAGTGAGGGTGAAATGGGATCAGCCATGTGGCCTGGCTGCTAGGATGACTTCCACCCCCTGCCTCTCCCCTTCCCGTAAGGGTGCACATGACTTGGTATAGTCTGTCGGGCCATGCTGAGCCCCCATATTACTTGTGCTTCGATTCTCCCACCTCCAGTCCACTCTGTCTGGGTTATACTGTTGCACTTTGGTACAGGCCTTTTATGCTTGCATGGTGAGGTGTTTGGGTCACCTGCTGTACATGCCACAACTAGGTGGGGCAGTTGGAACATTGGGAAGAATTACAATGGTCACTGGATGGCAGGTGTTGCCCTGCAAGTTACGTTTGGTATAGAATCCCTACATGGAAACTGGGGAGAGGGTCTGGGTCCTACCAGCTCAGGTGGGACTCTTTTCTCTTTCCTCTAGTTAGCAATGAGTGGCATGCATCTGAGTAACTCCAGAAAATCTGCCATTCCAAGTGGTCTTGTCAAGCCCCGCACACAGAACATACAGCAAGCCAAGTTCAGTTCTTTGCCAGGAACTTTAGTTGTAATCCAGATAAAGTACAAAGTACAGTCCGAGTCAAGCCAGAGTAACTTACAGAGCCAAATGCCAAGTTCAAGGGAAACAGAGAAATGTCGTAATCAGGAAGCCGGTCCAAGGTCAGGAAACAGAGAACGCCGTAGTCGGAAAGCCGATCCAAAGTCAGGACACAAAGTCAAGATAACACACAGGAACGTGGTGGCAAGGTAAGTGACGCATTGCTCCCACAGAGGGTTCAGGGTAAACTTGCTAGCTTTATCCTAAAACAGGGAGCACACCCATATCTCTGGCAAGGCTCCTGCTAGAACTCAGGGTTTTCAGATCTAATTCTACGCCTATCATTAAAGATCCTTTCCCTAGCTCTCCTGTTATGTCTCCTTTGCAGGATTCTGCTCCTAGCCCTTATAGGAGGAGGAGATGTGCCCTCAGCTGCATCCTCAGACTCAGCTGCCTGCTGGGTTGAACTACAAGGCTCCTCCTGCTGCTCTTCAGCATTTAACCCTTCACATTCGGGTTCCATGACAGGCAGGGTCCTGGCACTATCCTCCTCCCCATGGTCCCCCACTTCTGATGGGCCAGGTTTATCTGGATAGTTATCATGAAATTGCTGAATCAACTCCGGCGCATGTAAGTTAGACACTGGTTCCCAAGATCGATCTTCTGGTCCACACCCTTCCCAGTCTACTAAGTATTGCAACCCCCCCCCCCGATGTATCCGGGAATCCAAAATTTGACAGACCTCATACTCCTGTTCTCCTTCTACTAAGATCGGTGGAGGAGGTTCAGGATTTGGTGGTCGGTTGGGGTCAGGATCTTTGGCTGGGACCAAGAGGGAACGATGGAACACGGGATGAATATGGAGGGATGCAGGTAATTGTAGACGGAACGCCACTGGGTTGATTTTTTCTAGGATGGGGTAAGGGCCGATGAATCGAGGATCTAGTTTCCGGGATTGCCCAGGATGTCTCAAATATCAGGTAGAGAGCCAAACTTTCATACCTGGATACAACTGTGGACCTTCTTGTCTTTTCCGATCCGCTGCTTTTTTATATGCTTCCTTGGAATGATTGAGTTGTTCTTTCAATAGTTCTTGAATGCCATGAAGTTCTTGGATATAAGCATCGGTAGCTGGCACAGAGGTGGAAGGAAGAGTGGTTGGAAAGTACCGAGGATGATACCCATAGTTGGCCATGAATGGGGTTTGACGGGTGGATGAATGTACAGCATTGTTGTATGCAAACCCAGCTAAAGGCAACAAATCCGCCAAATTGTCCTGTTGATAACATGTATAACAACGTAAATATTGTTCTAAAGTGGCATTGGTGCGCTCAGTCTGACCATCTGACTGTGGGTGATAAGCGGATGACAAGTGAACTTGGGTTCCTAGTGCCTTGTGCATTGCTTGCCAGAAACGAGAGGTGAATTGGGGTCCACGATCCGAAATAAGGTGTTCAGGTAAACCATGAAGCCTGAAGAGGTGTTGTAAATAATGATGAGCTGTTTCTGCTGTGGTAGGAGATTTAGGATAAGGAACGAAGTGGGCCATTTTGGTGAATAAATCTACGAAGACCAGGATGCAGGTAAACCCTTTTGAACGGGGAAGATCCGTGATAAAATCTAGGGAGACAGCATTCCAGGGACCAGAGGGTGTTGGCAAAGGATACAACAGACCTGAGGGTTTAGCCACCACATCCTTTGCTCACTGACAAACTTCACAGGAACCCACATATCAGGCAACATCAGCATGGACCCGTGGCCACCAGAACTCCCTTGTGAGCAGATGCAGGGTTTTGTAAAGTCCAAAGTGTCCAGCAGGTAAAGATTCATGAGATAGATGCAATACCTGGTTACGAAGGGGACCAGCAGGAATATATAACCTCCCTCGATGTAGTAATAACCCTTGTTGTGCAGAAAACTCTCCATGTTCCCCATTCTGAAGTTCTTGAAGACGTTGCTGAGTCCATGGATCTCGAGCTTGAGCTTCCCGGATTTTCTCTGCCAAGCTGGGACACGGATTCATGGCTGCGAACACAGAGGGAGGCAAGATGGGTGCCACTAAGGTCTCTTTCACTGGTGCCGCATATTCAGGTTTTCTAGATAATGCATCAGCTTTCTTATTCTGAGCCTCCGGAATATACTTGATACGAATATCGAACCGAGAAAAGAATAAAGACAACCGGATTTGTCGCTGAGACTATCGCCGAGCTGTTTGTAAATGTTCCAGGTTTCTGTGATCAGTTAACACTTGCACAGGGTGTCGAGCTCCCTCAAGGTAATGCCTCCATACATCAAAAGCTCTTTTGATGGCCAACAGTTCACGCTTCCAGATCGTATAATTCTTCTCTGCTGGTTTTAATTGCCGAGAATAGTAGGCACAGGGATGCGGTATTTGGGAGGGATCCTCTTGTTGAGATAATACTGCTCCCAGGGCAACACTAGATGTGTCAGCCTCTACTATGAACGGCAGTTGTGGATCAGGGTAGCGAAGTAACGGCTCCAACATAAAGCGGGTTTTCAAGGTAGAGAAAGCCTTCTCTGCTTCTGGAGTCCACCGGAAAGGCTCTTTGCGCCGAATGAGACGGTTTAAAGGTGCAGCAATATCAGCGTAAGCAGGAATAAACTGACGGTAGTAGTTAGCGAAGCCAAGGAACCGTTATAAGTCCTTACGATTTTGTGGTTGCTGCCATGACAACACAGCCTCTACTTTCTTGGGGTCCATGCAGATTCCCTGGGGAGAAATGATATGCCCCAGGAATTCACCTTCTTCAATGTTAAACTCACATTTTTCCAGCTTAGCATAGAGTCCGTTCTCCCGAAGACGCTGTAAGACCTGACGAACATCTTGAACATGTTGAGCTGGATCAGCGGAGTAAATCAGAATGTCATCTAAATACACAATCACACAACGATCTAGGAGATCCTGGAAAATGTCATTCATCATTCTCTGAAACACACTGGGTGCAGTGGTCAGACCAAAAGGCATTACTAAATGTTCATATTGACCGTACCAGGTCCGGAATGCAGTTTTCCACTCGACTCCCTTACGGATACGTACCAAATTATACGCCCCCCGAAGGTCCATCTTAGTATAACACTTAGCCCCTTTCAACCGGTCCAAAAGTTCAGAGATTAAGGGTAAAGGGTACCGGTCCCTAATAGTGATCTTGTTTAGTGCTCTATAATCATTACAAGGACAAAGCTGCCCTCCCTTTTTCTTGACAAATATCACTGGTGCGGACAATGGTGATTTGGAAGGCTGTATGAACCCACATCGAAGATTATTATCTAGAAAAGCCCTCAACGCTTCTAATTCTGGTTCGGACATGGGATAAACTCACGCCACAGGAAGAGGTGCCCCAGGAATCAAATCAATGGCACAGTCATAGGGTCGATGTGGAGGTAGCTTGTCAGCCCCCTTTTCCTCAAATACATCTGCAAAGTCTTGGTATGCCTGGGGTAAGACAGGGTCAGATGTATCATGGGCAGATGCCAGTACAGTAGAGGAATGTTGCTTTGAACAAGGAACCTTGAAATATAATTCCCCTTGCACCCAATCCACCAGTGGATTGTGAGCTCGCAACCAGGAAAGTTCCAAAACAAGAGGAAACCGGGTTACATTAAAGCTAATCTGCTCATTATGATCCATTACCTGAAGAGTAAGGGGACAGGTTTCCTGAGCTACCTGCCCAGAATGAAGTAACCGACCCTCAATGGATTCTACTAACAAAGGAGTGTCCTTATTTTGTACTGGAATCCGATGGTATCGCACAAACCCAGCATCCACAAAACAGTGAGCCGCCCCAGAGTCTACCATAGCATACACCGGAATCTCCCAACCATCAGGGAGCCCTAGAGTCACAGGTATCAGAAAAGGTCCTTGAGGTGTGATAGCATTGCCTGGGAAGCCTTCGGTATGCTCCATTCCTCGGGGTTCCTTCAAGGATGGAGCTGCCCTTTTACTGCTGGGGAAATAGCAGCACTTATTGAGGAACGCTTCAAAGGGCAATTAGAAGCGAAATGTCCTCCTCCCCCACAGTACAGGCAGAGATGATGAGAGCGTCGTCCTGCCTTTTCCTCTGGGGTGAGGCGTGGTCGAGCAGCTCCCAGTTCCATAGGCTCTGGATCCACTTCACGGGCCTCCCGAGATTGCAGATGAGACACAGCTGGCAGAGGTTGCTGTTTGCAGTTCTGGCCTCGGGAGAGACGGCGGCTTTCCAGGCATCCATCTATTCTCAGACACAGGGTAATGAGTTCCTGCAATGTGTTTGGTTGTTCTACCCTGCAGAGTTCATCCAGCACTTCATCTGCCAAACCTTCCATATACTGAGAAATCAGTGCCAGCTCGTTCCACTGCAAATCGTGAGCTATCAAACGAAATGCAGTGGTATAATCAAACACTGAGTCTTTGCCCTGTTTCAAAGCTCTAAGTCTCCTGTTGGCGGTAGCAGCCTACACGGGATTCTGAAAGGCTGAAGAAATATGGTTCAGGAAAGCCTGATAATTATCCAGCAAAGGTGAAGCACTGAGGAGTAAAGGAGTCGCCCATTTACCTGCCTGTCCCTTCAATAAGCTGATGATAAAGCAGACCTTAGACCTCTCAGTAGGAAATTCTTGAGCCCGTACCTCAATGAACAGCTTGCATTGAGCCAAGAATGCAGGGAATTCCTCTAACTTGCCTTCAAACCAGTCAGGAGGCAGCAAAGGGCAATGAGGCTGTAATAATGCTGGAGCTTGCTGCAACTGAACAATTGCCTGTGACAAAAACAGTACTTGGTTTTGCAAAGCTTCCAGTGGAGTCATTCCAACAGCCCCCTCCTTCTCCATTCTGCTTGAATAAGTTTGGTGGTGTGGGAGCAAACTGTCAAGCCCCGCACACAGAACACACAGCAAGCCAAGTTCAGTTCTTTGCCAGGAACGTTAGTTGTAATCCAGATAAAGTACAAAGTACAGTCCGAGTCAAGCCAGAGTAACTTACAGAGCCAAATGCCAAGTTCAAGGGAAACAGAGAAATGTCGTAATCAGGAAGCCGGTCCAAGGTCAGGAAACAGAGAACGCCGTAGTCAGAAAGCCAATCCAAAGTCAGGAAACAAAGTCAAGATAACACAAAGGAACGTGGTGGCAAGGTAAGTGACGTGTTGCTCCCACAGAGGGTTCAGGGTAAACTTCCTAGCTTTATCCTAAAACAGGGAGCACACCATATCTCTGGCAAGGCTCCTGCTAGAACTCAGGGTTTTCAGATCTAATTCTACGCCTATCATTAAATATCCTTTCCCTAGCTCTCCTGTTAGTTCTCCTTTGCAGGATCCTGCTCCTAGCCCTTATAGGAGGAGGAGATGTGCCCTCAGCTGCGTCCTCAGACTCAGCTGCCTGCTGGGTTGAACTACAAGACTCCTCCTGCTGCTCTTCAGCATTTAACCCTTCACATTTGGGTTCCATGACAGGCAGGGTCCTGGCAGGTCTCACATGAAGGGTTCTGTGGAGAAGGTGGGGCACCTTTTGTGGCATTTGAGTCCCCCGATAGGTGGACCAAGCTCAATACTTTGCCAGATTACCAGTGCTGTAACTAATGAAGTTGTGGTCTTTTTTTCAAGGTGTGTGTGTGTGTGTGCATGTGTGTGTGTCTGTACATGTGCGCATGTGCATGTATGTGCATGCTACTCAGAGAGGAGATATCACACGTTTAGCAGTAGGCAAACTTGCTACTCAGTTTTAACTCCTAAAGTTACTAGTCATTCCATTGTGCATTTAAGGGAATTAAATGTATTTCTCTCTGCTGGCACTATATGAATCATAACATTCTCTAATAAAAACATACTTATGGTATTGTGTGGGTTGATGCTTGGTCATAAAGATATGCCAAACAAATATGTCTCCATAATACTTGATCAAACTGAAGCTGCATTTTAATGTGTAAATAGATTAAAATTAGAGATGGACACGAAATGCCAAAATGGTGTTTTGTTTTGTTTTTCGTTTTTAAGATTGTTTTTGTTTTCTTTAAAAAGAAATGAACAAAATTCTGTTTTTCAAAAAAATTTCCTTATTGCATTGATGAGCTGGCCCGTGGGCTAGAATGGTGTATTTTTTTCAATTTTTATTATTTTTAAGTTTTTTTCTTTGTGCTGACCAGCTGGCACGCAGGCTGGGTTGGCACAGTTTTTAAAAATTCCTTATCGTACTGACCAGCTGGCCCATGGGCCAGGTCAACACGTTTTTAAATGTTTTAAGTTTTTAAATTTTTATCCCCCACCTGATTGTGCCCAATCAGGTGGGGGAAAGGGTGGACTTTAAAAACATTTTTCCCACCAAAACCCCATGTTCCAGTTGATTGGTGGTGGCTTCAGCGGGGGAAAAAGCCTATGGTTTCTCCCCCAAGGGGGGCACTGGCTTTTTTCAATAGGAATGCATTACTTCAATGCTTTCATTTCTTTGATGGGTCTGTTTGTTATTCATTTTGTTCCATAGCAAAATGAATAACAAATGACGAAAAAAATCATTTCATGTCCATCTCTATTTTAAATCAGTGTCTGTGCATCTCAATGCATTCAGTTTTCCTTCTTAGTACCTTAAGATGTGTGCACATGTGCAGTGTATGTGTTAGCTGTTCTTTCTACCCTCAAGTTCTTATCCTACCTCATCTCTAAGCTTGAGAAGTGCTCCTTTCCTCCTTAATCCTTTTCTGCCTTGCTGTTTCAGCCCTTGATATTTATTAACACTTATTTGCTGAATATTATCAAGCTTAACAATGCGTGTGATTTCCGCCAACTGGGTGCTATGTGGAAACAGGCATGTTTCACAACTATTCCCATTAGTGCTATTAAGCATTGCCATTCAAGGCCATAATAACGAGGCAACACAGTTTAAGTGGGTTTAACATGGGCCACATTTTATTGAACACAGGAACCAACTTTGAACTATCAACGTAACACAATTAAACTCCAGGAGGACCTGTGTGGTAGCGCAATCTTATTCTGGGGCATATAATTTTACTCGGTCCCTATTCGCCAGGACTTTACCTGGCCTATTAGGTTTAATTACACGTTGGCAGCCCTCCAAGTTAAATTGGTTTGTTATTACTTCACACCTCCCTAAACCCTAATCTACTTTAATTGAGGACTGCCGGAACCATGAAGTTATTAATTAAATAATGGGGCCGGGTCGTTAGACTTTTATTTGCGCTACCCGCCTATGTGACCGAGTATTACACACTCCACGCCAGCCTGTGACTAGTGGGATGGGCGAAAAAGCACCGCCACTCACGGCCAATTCGAGTGGCGGTCAAAAATTCCCATCCGGCCCCAAAGCGACCAGCAAAGCATCACCAGCACGTAATGGCGGCGGGAGGGAGGGGGCAATTTTTCTTCGCCATACGGGCAGGCGGCAGGGAGCACGCCGGTGTCTTAAATAGGGTCACGCTCCCTGCGTAGGCTACGCCAACTGTGTAGCCTATCCCCTCTGCCCGGCCTTCTGGCAAAGACGCCCCTCCTCCGCACAGGGCGGAGGGGAGCGTTCATTAGCATTTTTTTTAAAAAAGCCAGTAGGTTCATTTTCACGGTTTCTAAAGCAACAATTTTCTGCAGGTCAAACTGCATTTTCATTGTAATTCACCACTGCAAATTGTTCCTCAAAGATGCAGCCAGTAAAATTCCAAAGACCCCATTATTGTGAGATCTAGTGGCCTCTCATCAGTAAGCATAGCTGTTGTATTATCTACTGTCAACATAGGTACACCTGAGAAGAAGCAGTTTTACTCTCCCCTGTTGTCCTTTCAGCCCGATTTGCTCTTTCTTTATTAGTATTAAGGTTGCCTTTCTCACCATTATACTGTATTTAGAATGACGATTATCCTTTATAATTCCCATTGGCTTCTGTTGTTACTTTCTCCCTCCCTCCTTATTCTCACAGCCTTTTCTGTTCATCTCTTACTTAACCACTTCACTTCACTTTCTTCCTCACAGGCAACTTCCCTTCTGCTCTGTTCTGTTTCAGAGCTTGGAAAATGACATTTTGGACTATAACACCAAATATCTTCTAGCTACCATGGATAATCTTATCACACCAATATATGTTCTTCAGTTGGTTTGTATTTTGTGTAAACTTGTTACAAATGTTGTCTTTTTGGAGATTTATCTCTTTGCTATTTGTTTTCAGAACAGGATCTGTTTTCAGTCATCCCAGAGTGCAGGATATGCAACAATGGGTTCAAGTTACAGGAAGCCAGATTTCAGCTGAATATCAGGAAACACTTTCTAACTACCAGAGCAGTACAGCAATAAAATCAATTACCTCAAGAGATGGTGAGTAGACATGGGCATATTGTTTCGGAAGGGGTCCAAAATGAAACACAGCAGAACAGCTGCTGTTCTGGGATCCACCTTCCAGAACAAAATCAACCAGTCTCTTACCTTGCTTTTGGTAGTGTGGGGCTAAACTCCAATGAGGAAGCAGCGATGCATCATCTTTCACTATCCCTGGCACTGGCCAATCAGACAGGAAAGTGAAATGATGCATGTCCCTGCACAACTCCTGAATGCCCAGTGCCAGGGAGAGTAAAAGATGATGTATCACAGGATGCTTCCTCATTGGAATTTAGCCCCACACTACTCAAAACAAGGTAAGAGACTGGTTGATTTCATTCTGGAAGGTGGTTCCTGGTACTGAACGGCAGCTGTTCTGCCATGTTTCATTTTGGAACCAGAACACTTCCGAAACAATATGCCCATATCTAGCGGTGAGTGCTCCAACACTGGATGCATTTAAGAGAAATTAGACAACCACCTGTCAGATATCCTTTGATTTGTATTCCTGCATTAAGCAATGAGTTGGACTCACTAGCTTAGTAGGCCCCTTCCATCCCCATGATTCTATAATTCACTGGTTGGAATCCTGTTGGTTAAGAAGTCAGTATAGGCATTTCGCTATCACAGACCAATAGTGTGATTTGGTGTGTGACAGCAAATGTCTACTCTGTCTCTTTAACATACATTAAACTATCATTAAATGTTATATTACTGGCACTATGTTGATGGAAATATAGAAGAGGATCTCAGGCATCATTTTGTCCTCTTCTCCTTCCTAATCTTCCATTTCTTCACTTTATTTCCATTTCAAGTCCCTTCTCACTCACCTGAGAACCTCCACAATTCTTATAAACTCCTGGCAATATGGCCAATAGAAAGGTATTTGGAACTTGTGCACCTGAAATCTGGACCACAGCAGGTAGAGATGGGCACGACCAGGAGAAATGACGTTTTGAGTTGTCGTTTGTTGGGACGGGTCCATTTCGGGTCGTTTCTGTTTGTCGCGGAAATTTTCAAAAATTTGTCGTTTCCGTTTGTCGCTTGTCGTTTGTGTTGGGGTTGGGGTTTGTGTTGGGGTTGGGGTAAGTGGGCTCTGGGAGGCACCTCTCTGGGTGCCTCTGACGTCTGACCCACTAAGAAGGGAAGGGAAGGGAAGCGTTTTGCGTAAGCCGCACGTACCCAAACATTATGTTAGGGTTGGGGGGTAAGTGGCAGAGGCACCTCTCTGGGTGCCTCTGACTCACTAAGAAGGAAAGCATACTGGCGTACTGGCGTACAGGTTAGGGGTAGGGGTAGTGGGCTCTGGCTGGGAGGCACCTCTCTGGGTGCCTCTGACCCACTAAGAAGGGAAGCGTACTTGCGTATGGATCTGCGTTAGGGTTGGGGTTAGGGTAAGGGCTAGACTTAGGGTTATGGTTAAGGTTAGGGTGGGTTAGTGGGCTGCACCTCTGGGTGCCTCTGACCCACTAAGAAGGACAGTGTACTGGCGTATGGGTTAGGGTTAGGTTAGGGTTAGGGTTAGGGTTAGTGGGCTTTTTATGCCCTCTGGCACATCCATAAGTCTCAGTCAAAACCTGGCCATGCGATTGGTGGAATGTGTCCAAAAATTTGCATGGTCCCATCCCATGGCCAGCCCATCATTGCGCAGGTGTAAAAAAATAAAAATAAAATAAAATAAAATAAAATCAATGGAGACGTTTTATTGCAAGAAAAACCCACTGCTGCTACTATAAAAAATCAGGCATTTAAAATACCTAATTTTCAAATGTTTCTGTGGTGCTTTGGTGGGTTTTTGGACCACGATTTAAAAATAAATATTGCAGTCGCCATTTTGGATCCCCCCACCGCATGGCAAATGGAGATGACGAGGATGGCCCCCCCATCCTGGTACCAGCACCCCAGGACAGGAGGGGGGAGGCTGGGGACCCCCCCCCAGAAACCACCCCTCTCTGGTAGGTGCCCTCACTGAGGCAGGCATATTTTCGCCTGCTTTTTTGGCCAGGAATCGGGTTTTTTTTAAAAAAATACTTTTTTTCTGTGTGCTGCTTGGCATCGCGCGATCACCGCAATGCCATGAACGACAACGAAAAATCAGACCCAATTTTTCTTTTTCGGTTCAGGTTCGAGCTGGAGCGGAGTAATTCTTGTTACCGTTACCCGTTACGTAACGATAACGAAAACTGAAAACGGAAACGAGAATTTCGCTGCTCTGTGCCCATGTCTAACAGCAGGTTGTCTTCTGCTATCCAGATGGATGTCTCTTTCTCTTACTTTAAGACATGAAGTCTAGTGGAGATCTAGATAGTTCCTCTTTGCTTTTCCTCTCTATTTTATTTTAAAAAACATATATATTCTACATTTATTCCAAAGTTAATTGTTGTTTTCAAAGTGTAGCTTGCTTCCCAAATGTTGGAAGTTTTCTCTTTTCTAAATCACCATTTGGGTTGTTGTTGTTGTTGTTGTTGTTGTTGTTGTTGTTGTTGTTGTTGTTGTTGTTGTTGTGTACCATGAAGTAGAGACCAACTTATAGAGACCCTGACAGGGCTTTCAAGTTAACTATGGTATTTAAGGAGTGGTTTGACCAGTTCTACTCCCCTAATGATTTTCCATGGCTGAGGGGGGAAACTTAACTCTGTATTCCAGAGTCCTAGTTTATCACTGTATCCAGAACACCATAGTGAGCACACACTATTTGGTTTACCTTGGTATTTTTCCCAGGGGAGTTTGGAGTCAGGAGTTTTCCAGATCTATGTGCAACAACTAACACATATTAGAGACCAGAGGCTATGATGTTCATTATACTCTTTAAAACCAGTAAAAATAATGGGACCTTGTCTTTCATTTTGTCCAACTCTGGTGCCTAAATATCTGCTCTTAGGCCCCAATGTCATGGTGATTTTGCTGCTCTTTTTGCTGCAAAAGACTGCGCAGCAAAAGATCATGCCTTCACTCTGAAGAGCAGTATTTTTGTACCCTGGCCAACCACGTTCCCAGAAGCATACTTTAACTGCAGCATTTTGTACCACCCCTAGGGGTTTTGTTAAAATACTTCTGTTGTTGATGCCCAGTTTTTAACGCATCAAACAAAGTGTGACCCCCCAAAAATGCACCAATTAAATTCGTGCCCCATTTTCTGCCAGTTCCTGTAGTTCTGCCTTGGTAATTGTTTATGCTACTGAATTGGTGGCATACCGGCATGCCGGCACAATTTGTACTGGCTGTCTTCCGTCAATTACAATTGATTTTAAGAAGAAAGTCTGCTACCTGGTTGCAATGCAGGTATTCGCCACAAGGGGGAAAGATGTGCAGTAAGCAATTCGGGATGGACGCAGAGAAGTAAAATACTCCCCTTTCATCAGGGCGCTAACTGCGCATCAAACATCACGTGACTGCCCCCAAAATAGTAGGCATCAAATTAAGATGCACAGATAACGGTAGCGAAACCGGGGCCTATGAGACTTTTCCAGTTTTCCAGAGTACCTTTTGATATCGTGTTAGAGATTTCAGGAAAGTGAATTGCTCCCCTTTTATTCCACTAATGGGATAGTTTCCATCGATGGAAACATTTTATTGGATCTTGGCCACTGTCATTGTACTAAATTATTATCATTAAGATGAACCAAAAAAGAAAAGTAAGTGCTTTGTCTGAGAACATTTAAAAAAACTCACCTTTGAATTTGAACCTGTGGATTCGGCTGAGTGAAATTAATAGCTTGCTCTTTTGTAAGCAACACCACTTTCAGGGAATGCTTTGGCATTTAGGTCATAATTACTGCAGAGGAAAGACATTTTCTGAAGTGAACCACTTATCGCTTGTCAACATGCCACCTAAGTGATGCATCCAAAGTGAACTTTACACAAAGCAGCTACTGACTTTGAAAGCTACCGGTCAGGGCAACATCCTGGGGATCATCCCAAAAGTGCAGCCACATTGAAGATGAATCGGCCACCACTCTAGTGCAAATGGAAGGCTGGTTTTGTCCCTTTGGATTTTACATTATCTGTCTGTCAAAGTGCTTAAGCATTTGTCACCACAGGATTTAAAGATAGAACAAGTAAATCAAGTACATTTTGCTGGCTTTTAAAAGCACAAATTAGTTTCTGTCAGATGCATGGCCTATTGCTCAGCTTCCATTAGGAATCCGTTTGTGACTCATGACATCCTTAAGCATATTATTCTATATATTTCATTTGTTTTTCTTTGATTCTTTTTAATACCCTATATTTCTCCCCAACAAAGACACCAAAGGGACTTTAAGAATCATTTTGAACAACAAATATTAAAACCACTAAACACATATACTGTGTATACTAAACACATTGCAATTTCTGAATAAGAATCAGGCAAGGTTTGCCTCAGTGTACATGAGTGTGAATTTTACATGGATTGTTACTGCACTACTGCCCTGACTGGCCCATTAGTACTGATTGTGTTTACCAACTTGCAGAGTAATATTTGTTTATTCCTTTTTTGTATTTGTAGGCTTATCGTTTCAGCTTTAAATGTTATCTTTTCAGGATGTAAACCACTGCTGTGTTCTTATTGTCTTTGGCTTTAAATATTGTAAGCCACCTTGCGTCCTTTTTTAGGAAAAAGGCAGAGTAAAAATATTTTAAATAATTAAATGCATAATTTAAAACCACATAAAGCCACATTAAAAAGATAAGTAGTCGGGGTCCTTAAAAAGAATGCTGGGGAAAAAAGCCTTTGCATGTCAATAGAGAGATGACAGTGAGAAGACCAGCCTGATCTCCCACAGAAGAGAGTTTTAAAGCCTGGAAACAGGTTCTGAAGAGTTTCCAAACACTGATCTATGCAGATCAGACATCTTGAGGAATGGCCCTAGACAGTGGATTAGTTTCACTTATGTTAAAGGAACTCTCCCATCCAGAAAACCCTGGAGCAGAGAACTTACCACACGTTCCTGAACTTTGCTGGTGATTTATCCTATCAATTTGGGGCCAGGGAGCGTGCTCTTTTCATCACCTATTCTACATTCATCAGAACCATCAACAAAAGGCTTTATTTTCAGCTCAGGATCATAATTTAATCACTTAGTATAAAAATATAATATTTATTTACTTAAACTAGTAAAACTAAAATCACCTAATGCAGCAGTAACATTACAATTTTAAAACTTTTGCATATAACATTTAAATGACATCTGTTCTGAATGTGAATGAATCCACACATGTTGGTAAATTCTTATCAAACCAGCTGATACAAGTTAGAATGTTTTCTATTCCACTCCTCCCATACACCTGCTTCCATTTTGTGGCACAGGTTTATCCAGGAGAAATTCCACTAAATGAGGAATATAATAGGGCAGATGTTCACTTACAAGGCTGACTGTGAGGGAATGTATATCCAAATAACTACATTGGCTTCTCTGTGTCAGACTTATTAATCTCACAAGGATCATCTGAGCATTATTTTTAAAACTAGTTGTTCATCTTTGCTTCTTGAGATGCATCCTATGTTACACATTGCTATCTGGCATCATGCTTTCCTATGTTGCTAATTTCTGCACATCAATGTGTGCATGGGGTGTGTGTGTTTGTGTGTGTGTATTAACTATGGCCATTGCCATCTGTTTGCAATATAATGGAAACAAAGGCAAAAGATACATTTCTTCTTTAGCTGATTCTGCCACAAAATTAGCTTAAAAGGATACAAATAGTGACATATAGAGATGGGCACGAAACGAGCAATTTTTCATTTTTGTTTTCTTTTTTTGTTTCATTACGCAACGAAAATGAAACAATTTTTTAAAACAAAACGAAAATGAAAACAAAATGACCAAATTTGCCGTGTTTTTCGTTTTTGTTGCAGCAGATGCATTGAACTAAAAAGAATGCTAACGAAACAGCAATTTTTCGTTTTCATTTTTGTTTTTTTCATTTCATTACCTAACGAAATGAAAATGAATTTTTTTGCAAAAAACGTCACAAAAATGAAAACAAACCAAAATGGACCCCTAAACGACCAAACGACAAACGAAACACCATATTTTGGAGTCGTGCCCATCTCTAGTGACATATTCCTCCAATTTGGCAGGGCTCATTTGTGAAAACGGGTGGCTTCAAGATAATTTACAGTTGTCTGTGGCTTCCCTTAGGAAACATACTTGCACAGTGCTTATGATGTCAGAACTGGCCTTCTCTTTACCATCCTCCTACCAGGAAAAGGCAGGCACAGACAAGGTCAAGATCCAAGTTGCTATGAAAAGTCATTTGCTATGGACGTATTCTAAGTCTGACTGCATTGTCCTCTGGGAGAATTACAATTGCCATGGGGAGTTACAGTAGATGTGTTCTGCTAGATGCCCCCCACATATTTCAAGGGAGTAGGCATAGATAAATCTATATTCTATGCATTTGATGAAGTGGGCTACCTACAGTTCATGAATGTGTATAATAAATGAAAATATTAGTGTCTAAGTAAGAACATAAGAACATAAGAAGAGCCATGCTGGATCAGGTCAAAGGCCCATCTAGTCCAGCTTGCTTTATCTCACAGTGGCCCCACCAAATGCGTCTGGGAGTGCATGAGACTAGATATCTGTCTCCTGATACCACTCCCCTGCATCTGGCCCTTGAAGCACCCCGGTTTTAAACCTGGAGATTATACATATCCATCATATATGGTTTATTTGTCATAAATATACCTTTCAATCTTGCATTCAGCGAATGATCACCCATTTTCTAAATAAATAAATATCTAATTTGAAATATTATAACCCTGATTATTACTGTTCCAGATCAGGCAAGCTGTTCACAGGTCATTTTGTATCTAATCCAGCACTGCATGTGGATTTAGAGTAATTGCTGTATTTTATGCACATAGAATTAAAGGATTGGCTAACCCCATATTTCCCAGCTGACAGAAATCCAGGGCTTCTCCTTCTCTTTGAACAATCTGCTTTATGGTCTTAGGTTACTGGCACATGGGAGTACAAGGGAGAAAAAGTCTGAATTTCTGGGTTTTCATATACACTGCTAACATTCTAAACATAAACATAAAGCTGAGAAGCCCAGGGTGGACTAAATTCATCAAGGGAAAACATGTATAATTATAAGTAGAAACATAAGCACATTAGGTCTTTTCTTTTGCATCAAAGAGTGCTATCAGGGTTCCATATATATCAACAAATATATCCAACTATGGACAGGCGTGATGTGAGTTACTGACTTCCAAAATGACTTATCAGTAGCAACTCTGCCCACATTTTACAAGCCAATATCATCTTCCATGGTGTGATTTTCTCTTATTACTGCCCCATTTTCCTAGCAATATTGTCTTTTCTGCTAAGTTCTGCTCAGACCATACAAAGTAACAGCTTCCTCTGTTGAGTCAACCCATCTCATGTTACGTCTTCCCCTTTCCCTATTGCCCTACCCCACTTTCCCCAGCATTATAGTCTATTCTGATCAGTTCTGTATTTTCCGTTGCAAGTGCATGGGAAGATAGGCTCAGTTGACCCATTTTTGCTCAGATGAGGTTTCAGACTTGACTTGACTGAGCATCCATATTTCTGCTTCTCTGAATCCCAAGGGTATTTGGGCTGATACAGATTTTCTTCCTCAGCTTGTCTAGTTCAAGAAAAGGTTTTAGTTATTGGAACATAGCTTTCCAGTCTGCATTTGTCAGAGTAGGGCTGGCAACATTACTTTAAAGGGTCTCTGTGTTTCACCATTGTATATGTTATGCCTACTCACACCTTTGCTTCACAGTTTAATTCCAAAACAGCCATTAAAAATATTTTGGCACATCCAAGCTTTTCTCACTTCTGCATTCTCCCAATTACCACAGTACAGATCACATGCACATATTATGGAAACCTCTGGATAATTCTAGTGAGGGAAATTTCTAACTGAATTTGTGTATAGTATATGTATATTTAAACTATAATTTTAAAAAGCTAGTAAATTCAATTCTCTAAAAAAACAGCTCTGGCTTATGAATGTAGGATATTGTACTTTTGTACACACAATTCAAAAACCATGCAATAGCTCGGTGCTGCACAATAGTGTGCCTGTGTAGCCAGCAGGAAAAAGATGCCACACTTTACATAACAAAAGGCAGCCTGAATGTTGGCAATACCAGTGGTAGCAGTCAAGATGGTCTGTAGGGCACTCTCTTTTACTCAGTACTATCCACATGGATTTGGGTGATGAGTGGTAAACTGATGTAAAGAGGAGGAGTCAGCTTCTGGGGTTTTCACTTTGTGAATGGTAATGAAACCATGTATACTTAATAATTAACATCGAAAATGCAGAGCAGAAAACTGTTTTTCGTTTTCATTAAAACAACATTCATTGAAAAGAATGCTCCAGAAAATTTTTCACTGCGTTTCTCGTAACAAAAACAAAAATGAAAAATAGCAAAAAACCCGAAAAACGAAAAACGAACTTGACCCTAAACGAAAAATGAAAAATGAAAAAAAATTTTTTGAGTCGTGCCCATCTCTAATACTTAACATCAGCAGAGCAGCAAACTGAAAACAACATCTTCCTCCAGTCACTGCCTAATACAGCTAACTTGGTTGCACTTGCCTTGCCTAGTGTTTGGACTAAATTTTATCCCATCTTCTTTAAGAGGGGATTTGCCACATTTCTGAAGCCTCCGACAGCTTCTCTGACCCTTTAAAATCAAATTGCTAAGGAATCTTTAGGAGTGCTCATATTATGGTCCAGTCAGCTTTAGAGGACTAAATAGGTCTTAAATAAGTCCAAATCAGCTTGATCTAGTTCTGAATTCAGTAGTCATCTGGATCTGCACACTTTCCTCCAGCATAAAGTTAACATATAAAGAGAAATTCAATTTTATCTCACCTTCTCAGAGTCTAAATGTTTTAGATTATTTTGCTAGATTTTTGTGAACAGGAAGACATGCATTCAGTCTTCACGCAATTGAGTTTTAAAAGCTTTCTGTTTTAAGCATATGCATTGGTTTTATTTTGTCTCTTATTCATTGTCAGAATGGCTTTATTTTCAGTGTCTTACTATGACTTCCTCATATTTGTTTTTTTAATAGTATTCCTATTATTCTTCAAATTTGTTTTGTCAGATTTCAGTAAGTCACCTTTGCATTCCATTTTCTTGTCAGCCTAAATCTCTGTCACATTTTTATTATAGTGACTGTTCTCAAAATAATATGGTAACTGTTCATCTCCGAGCAAACAGCCCAATGGTGTAAACATATTTTCAAATGAAGCTTTATATAGACATGCCTCTCTCTGCATTTTTTTGGTTCTGATTAGCCTGTCATATCTCTATCCCTGCCAATATTCGAGCTATCATTTGGTATAAAGGAGACCTTGCTTGCCCAAATACAGAGTAACTCGCACTGCTAAGTAGCAATAAATTCCAGTAGCTGTCTATAGACCTGCCACTTATATGGTTTATCTTCACACACTGCATGGCCTGATCTAATACTACAAAACCTGGAATAAAACAATGAAGGATGAAAAGCAGACTTCAGAGTACCTACAATTTTTCTTTTGCTTTGACCTCCTAAATTATGGGCTGTTTACATTGATGCTATTCAGTAACTGATTCATGAGGACACCGTGGTCACTAAATTATACAGGGTAGTAAAAACTGAGAGAGATTGTGAGGAGCTCCAGAGGGATCTCTTGTCAGGAGGGGAGTGGGCAAACCAATGGCAAATGAGCTTCAACATTAGTAAGTGCAGAGTGATGTATGT
Source organism: Phrynocephalus forsythii (assembly GCA_029282475.1). NCBI lineage: Eukaryota > Metazoa > Chordata > Lepidosauria > Squamata > Agamidae > Phrynocephalus > Phrynocephalus forsythii. Next base: position 18,841,566 of record JAPFRF010000002.1, read on the forward strand.
TGGGGCAAAAAAAAAAAAAAAAAAAACCCAATTACGTTTATAAACTGATGGGGTCTGAACACTCTGCAACAAACCAGAAAAGGGACTTTGGTGTCCTGGCGGACAGTTCAATGAAGGTGTCAACCTAGTGTTCCACAGCAGTAAAAAAAAAAAAGAAAACTCAATGCTAGGGATCATTAGGAAGGGTCTAGAAAATAAGTCAGCAAGAGTCATTGTGCCTCTTTATAAATCTATGGTGAGGCCCCATCTGGTGTATTGTGTACAGTTCTGGTCACCATACCTCCAGAAGGATATTATGGAAATGGAAAAAGTGCAGAGGAGGGCAACCAGAATGAGTAGGGAACTGGAACACCTTCCTTAACTTCTGAGGCTGCAACGGCTGGGCTTCTTCACTCTTGAATGATGGTATCTAAGAGGTGACCTGATTGGTTTATAAAACCATACATGGTGTAGACCAAGTAGATAAGGAAAAACTATTTTCCCTATCACACAACACTAGAACTAGGGGGCACTCCATGAAACTTTTGGGTGCTTGATCTCAAACAAATAAGATAAAGTACTTTTTCACCCAGAGGATCACTGGTCTATGGAACTCCCTGGCAGAAGAAGTGGTGACAGCTGTCAGCCTTGACAGCTTTAAGAAGGGATTGGACAAATTCATGGAGATCAAGGGTATCAATGGCTATCATTGTGGATGCCTAAGGACAACCTTCGGGTTGGAGAGATAGGCAGGATATTTCTCAATGCCATTTGCAGGGGATCTTTAGCAGGTGAAGACATCTGCCTGGAAATACCCTGAAGCAAATGGTGAGCCACTGTGTGAGACAGAATGCTGGACTGGGTGGGCTGTGGCCTGTCCCTGCAAGGCTGTTCTTATGTTCTCTAGGTCTGCTATGGAGAAACACATAGTCCTCTTCAGGCCTTATTCATGCTGTTTTTTTTCCAAGACATGAGCAGAGAATTGGGTAGTCCATCAATGCTTTCTTTAAACAAGAAATTACCTAGGTATGTAATGAAGAGGTTACAGTTTTAGAAAATCAGCTTCTTGATCACTTGGCAAGTCTCAGTGGTTCCCAAACTTGGATAATCCAGGTGTTTTTCAACTGCAATCCCCAAAAGCCTTTACCACCAGTTCTGCTGGCCAGGATTTATGGGAATTGTAGTCCAAGAACACCTGGGATACCCAAGGTTAGAATCCATTGCTCTAGATAACTCTTCTTCTCACCATTTGAACAAAGCTATGATGGACAGGGCAGAGTTAAATGCTCCTTTGGTCATAGGTTGGATAAAGTATAATTCACACCTGAATCGGGTCTGTGTGCTCCTAGCTGTGCTGGATTGAGAACACAGGCTTCTCCTTTGGAATTCAGTTTCATAGAATCATAGAATCATAGAGTTGGAAGAGACCTCAAGGGCCATCTAGTCCAACCCCCTGCCATGCAGCAACCCCCATCACAGGACTCCCAACAGGTGGCCATCCAGCCTCTGCTTAAAAACCTCCAAAGAAGGAGACTCAGCCACCCTCCGTGGCAGCATATTCCATTGCCGAACAGCTCTAACTGTAATGGCTGGCGTGGTACCTATGCTAAATCCACAGGAAGAACATGATAGAAACAGCATGCTCCCACTCATGTCTGCCTGAAATTGTACGGAAAGTCCTGCAGTCCTTAATACTGGAACCATTGCATAGCCATTAGGACTAGTGCATCCTCCAAATACTGGCATCTCCTAAACATCAGAATCAACTTTGAGAGACTACCTTAAAGCTAACCTATCCTTCTGAGCCATTTGATTTCTCCATTTCACCCCCATTGAGCAATGCAATATTTGAAGACATTTGGTCTTTGGGAAACTGGAGAGAATGTTGGGTAGTTTATTAGAGATGGGCAGGAATTGATTTTTTTGTTTCATTTTTTTTTATTTCATTTCAGAGCGAAATGAAAAATGAACTGATTTTAAAGAAAATCGAAACAAAACAAAATAAACTGGAAATTTTCAGTTCGTTCTGATTCATTTTTCATTAATGGAGATGTTGCTGTGCAATGTAATATACAATGATTAAAACGATTTAAAACCAACTTTAAATCAAATACAAATGATTAAATATTTAATAAATACAGCTGATAATCCCTATAAATTTGATGTTGAGTGCTTAAAGCATGTAATTTTCTGATTACTCTGATAGATTTTTCAAATATTTTAAAAGAATATTTTATCATTATGCAAAGGAAGAAAAGTTATAAAATGGAAGAAGAGGCAAATATATCCCCTTCCCTCTCTATTTTTTATTGTTTTAGAGTTGATTTGTGTGAAAGACAATTTTAAGGAAAGAAAGAAAAACAAAATGAAATGAAAAACAAAATGAAATTTTATTTAAAAATTGTTAAAAACAAAACAAAACAAAACAAAAGAAAGAAAAATGAATAATGAAAAGAAAAACAAAATAAAATGAAAAACAAAATGAATTTTATTTAAAAATTGTTAAAAACAAAACAAAACAAAGAAAAATGAAAAATGAAAAATGAAAAACAAAACAAAACACCATTTTTCCATTTCATGCCTATCTCTAATCACTATTGTGCAAGCATGATTTAACTCTCTGGTAAAATAAGCACACCAGTTCTGGCTAAAGATTACTCCATCTCCTAAAAATAAAATACTTGGCAGAAATTTATTTCATGTATAAGTAAAAAAAGTCTGAGATTTATTTTTCAGCTATAGCAGCTAGCACGTATAAGGCATCAGATTAATAATACCCCACAACCATAACACACTTTAAAAGCAGAATATCCACTAGGAAGAGAAATTTGTGGAATAGTCAGCTTTCAGATTTTACAAGAATTCTTTCTTAGCTTTCCAAACACTTTAAGCATTTGAACTGCAAAGGTTGCTATATTCAAATACAGAGGCAGACAGAATGGGCCACCATTTATTGGTTTGTAAGGTGTTCTCCTTTTGTGAAGCCAACCAAACAAGAAAAAAGCACTGAGGTTCATTGATCACATCCTGACTGATCACAGAGACAGAAAAACACTATTTGTGTTACTTAGAGCCATTGACGTAAGGCAGTTTTTAATTTTTGATCTTTTGAGGTCCCAAAAATAGGCTTGAGAGTATGCAAATCCTCTTAGAGACAGAAAAAATGAAACAAAATAAAAAACTCAACATCTTACGATGGGGGGAGGGATCTCATGATGGGTTTTTTTCAGCTTGTGAAGACAAATCAGGCCAGGATTTACATTTCTAGGCCAAAGTGATCCCTAAAGGTGGATTAATGATTTGCACAACATAACTACAGTGGGAGAGAAAAACAGTGTTTTTTTCCCTGGGTGACAAGAAATGTTCTAATCAGAAAAAAATGAAGTCTCTAAAAAGAATTTCAAAATCCTATAGCTAAACCATAAGATAAAGGAGAAGGAAATAATGAAAATCAAATTGGGGGCAAATTAAGTAATATTATAAGTACTTAAGGTAAAGGTTTCCCCCACATATGCATGCTAGTCGTGTCCGACTCTAGGGGCGGTGCTCATCTCCATTTTCAAGCCAGAAGAGCCAGTGCTGTGCAAGTCCATGGCTATGTGGCCGGCATGGCTGCAAGGAATCACCATTTTACCTTCCCACTTTTTTTACGGTGGTACCTATTTATCTACTTGCATTTACATGCTTTCGAACTGCTAGGTTGGCAGGAGCTGGGGTTATCAGTGGGAGCTCGCTCTGCTGTGTGGCACCCGGGATTCGAACCACCGAGCTGCCGACTTTGCAGTCTACAGTTTCAGTGCCTTAGTCCACTGAGCCACCACACCCCCTAACTTAGGCATACATTTAACATGGAATCTCTAAGAAGCCATTAAACTGAATTTTGATACCGTGAAGAAAATGCTGTTGGAACAAAGAAAAGAATATCAAAGATTGAAAATCTTGAGGTTTGACAAAATAGTTTATGTAAAATGAAAACGCTATCCAAAATAAATTTTCTCTTCTAGGTGCTACCCTTTAAAATAGGATTCATTAGCTGATTAGAGTGGGACATTTTGAGCCAAGAATATTGAACCTTTTCAACCTATTCTAATTTTCTGAGATTGTGAATTTGGTGTTTTCATAAACTGTATGCCATAATCATCACAATTATACCAAAGTAAGGCTTGACATATCCCGCTTTGCATGTAATGAGTTCATCTCATATATTAGTTTCACATTTTGAGTTGACTTACTGAAATAAATGAACATTTTCACACTATTTTAATTTTTTGAGTTTCACCTGTAGATAAGAGCTATGATAGAAGAAGGGTTATCCTGGTGAAATAAGTGTCCATTTTTTATGGTTTTAAATGCCTCACCTTGTATTACATGGCTTAAATTGTTCTGCATTGTTTGTGTTGTACCCCACTCTGAGATATGATACATATATCCTAATTAAAAATACATAGCTATCATCCACTCTATTATACTCCTTATCACTACATGTCAAAGTGGGAGCTGGAAAGTGAGGACAGCTCACAGAAAAAAATTCATTTGAAATGTGGCATTGGGAGAGTCTTGCAGATAATATGGACTGTTGGAAAGACAACCAGGTGGGTCTAAGATAAAATCCAGTTGGAAATCTGTCTAAATGCAAAACTGATGAAACCGAGTTGTCATTAGAGAATGGGCACCAAATGAAAGACAAAACACTGTTTCATCATTTTGTTATGTAATGAATTGTTCTGTTATGAAACAAAATGATAGAAACCTTTTTTTTTTGTTTGGAAACTAAATGGGGGCACTTTCTGAAGCTCTTTCCTGTAAGGCACCCAGATTTGGAGAGATTTGGGTTCAAGGGGCTGAGTTATTAAACTCTCTCACATTGGGCGCTATTTTTAACTGCTTCCTGACTCAATTAGAAATTATTTTCTCCTAGTAGGGCCCCTTTTGGAGTTTAATAACTCAACCCCCTAAATCCCAAACCTCTCCAAATTTGGAAGGCTTACAGGGAAGAGTCCAAAGAAGGTACCCTGTGATTTTGGTGGCTATAGGCCCCAGGGGAGCCATTAACAGATAACGTCAGTTCATTCTGTTCCAAAAATTCTTTAAAATTTCATTACTAATGAAATGAAACAAAATGAAAGGAAATATGAAATGAAACGAAACACTATATTTTCATTTCGTGTCTATCTCTAGTTGTCATACTTTGAAAAAAAAATGTGGTTTGAGCCGTGTGACCAGAAGAACAAATTCATAAGTAGACTAGGCGATGCCTTTATTGGTCACTACTAAAACAAATGCCCTAAGCACACCCGAACTCTCCTGATTTTGGAAGCTAAGCAGGGCCGGCCCTGGTTAATACTTGGATGGGAGACCACCAGGGAATACCAGGTGCTGTACTGTCATACTTTGGGTATGTCATGAGAAAAGACTCTTTGGAACAGGCAATAACACTAGGGGAATTAAGAAAAAGCAGAAACATAAGACTAAGGTTAGAAGGAATGACTCCACAATGGAAGTCACAGCCTTGAGTCTGGAAGAGTTGAGCAAGGCTGTTGATGACAGGACATATTGAAGGCCACTCAGTCACATAATTGCTGTAAGCAGAGGAGGTTTGACAGCACAGCACAAGAGCAAAACACAAAAATAAATGCTGCTTAAACAACATCCGTCTCAGGCAAGTGATGAAATAGGCTTTTGACTAAGCAAGCTCATGCCACAATAGGTTAGGTGTAGGGTGGGACAGGGGTGTCTGAGTAGAAGCAGCTAACATTTTTAATGTTGTGTTACAAAAGCGCTCTGTAACAATGACTGTGGCAATTAACTTTGGGATATATTGCATTTTCCATCACTCTTAATCCCCTAGACAGAGATGCAGTACTTTCAGTGATAGCAAATCCTGACGGCTATGCTTTTCAAGAGGATATGTAAGACTCTTCTTGATAGCATCTCTCATCATTCAAAATCTGTGCACTTATGAATCTTTGTTGACATGCAACATTTTGCATTCAGTTATGTTCACTGAGAAACCAAATACTGTACAGCTGGACACTGGGTTACAGGTCATTAAAATAATGGCTTTACCTGGCAGTCTTTGTAAGACAGGATTTCTCTTATCCTGTGGTTAGAGTCTGCTTTAGAGATGGAGATATCTCCTTGTAGAATCCCTACAGATACTTTACTGCTACTCACACACAAGTTTGGAATGGGAAGTAGCATCTACTGGCTGTGCTAAATAAAGGAAGACTTGCAAAGCCCTTGATACTAAGTAGAGATGGGCACGACTTAGCAGTATTCCCATTTCCGTTTCCATTACTCGTATCCGTTACTCTACGGAAACGGTAACGGGAATTACTCCACCAGACTTCGAGCTCGAACAGACGAACGAACAATTTTGGTCTGATTTGTCGTGCTCGTTACTTGCATCGTGGCGATCGCGCAATGACAAGCGGCACAGAAAAAAAGTTTTTAAAAGTTAAAAAAAAACCGATCCCCGGCCCTAAAAGTAGGCGAAAACTGTCTGAGGGCACCTACCAGGCCAGAAAGGTGTTTTATTTGGGGGGGGGTTCCCCGCCCCCTCTCCTTGGCTATTGCTACTGCTGCGCTGCTGGTACCAGGCTGGGAGGGCGCATCCATTTTGCCATGCAGTGCAGGGGATCCAAAATGGTGACCACAATATTTTTTTTGAAATTGTTGCCCAAAACCCCACCAAAGCACCACAGAAACATGTGAAAATTAGCTATTTTAAATGCTTGAAGTTTTACAGTAGCAGCAGTGGGTTTTTCTTGCAAAAAAAAAGTCTCCGTTGATTTTATTTTATTTTATTTTATTTTTTTTCACCTGCGCATTCGCAATGATGGGCTCGCCCATGGGAGTGGACCATGCAAAGTTTTGGAGCCATTCCACCAATCGCATGGCCAGGTTTTGCTGACTGTACCAGGCTGGGAGGGCACATCCATTTGCCATGCAGTGCAGGGGATCCAAAATGGCAACCACAATATTTTTTTTGAAATCGTTGCCCAAAACCCCACCAAAGCACCACAGAAACATGCGAAAATTAGCTATTTTAAATGCTTGAATATTTACAATAGCAGCAGTGGGTTTTTCTTGCAAAAAAAGTTGATTTTATTTTATTTTATTATATTTTATTTTATTTTGTTTTTTTACAGCTGCACATTTGCAATGATGGGCTCGCCCATGGGAGTGGACCATGCAAATTTTCCACCAATCGCATGGCCACTTGGCCAGGTTGACCACAGAGACTTCTGGGATGTGCCAATCGGGCATAAACAGCCCACTAAGGGTAGCCCAAACCCGAAGCCTAAGCCTAAGCCTAACCCATACGCCAGTACACTGTCTTTCTAAGTGGGTCAGAGAGGCACCCAGAGGTGCACCCCAATACTCACCCTAACCTCACCCATAACTAGCCTAACCCTAGCCCTTGCGCTAACCCATCTTAACCCTAAGCCAGATCTACTTGCATTGCATTACATGCAAGTACGTGAGACACAGCGGGTGCAAAGAGTCTGCCAGTCCGTCACTTGTGGCTCTGGCTGACTCCTGCAGCTCCCTCCAGGAGCCCGCTACCCCCCCAAACCAGTACTAACGACAACAAAAAATGAAAAAACGAACCGACTAATTTTTGCAAAATTTCACGAAAAACAGAAACGAGCCGAAACGGACTGCCTCCGACACACGACAACTCGAAAACGTCATTTTCCCTAGTCGTGCCCATCTCTAATACTAAGATTTGTCAAAGGCATGGCTTGCACATATATTATCCTTGATAAATGACAACATGCCGAGGCATGTCTACATGCTCTCTTTTCCACCACTAAGAATAATCCTTAAAGGTATTGGCTATAGCCCAGTCTTGCATTTTTATTTTGTAATGGCCACATGGTTCCCCCTTTTTATTTCAATAGTACAGGGGGGAGCTCTGTTTTGGATCCAGCTAATATGTTGCATCTAGAGAAATCAGAAATACAGAGCTGTGAGTTATTTACACACACATTCTCCTTAATATATGAACTGGTCACTGGAGATAAAGTCAGAGCCCTGCATTTGGACTATGGGACCAGAATATCTGCAGCTGTAGCCCCATCAACCCACCCCTTAAAAGCAGCTGATAAATATTCAAGTTGGAGTCTGCAAATAACTGTGAATGTCAAAACAACAACCCTTTCAGCACCTTTAATTTGCTCTTATGAAGGAAACAACAAAGACAATAGAAAGAAAGTAAAATAGAGACAAAACCCTACAAGACGTATGAGGGTTTTCTTTCTTACATTATTGTTATTATTCAGAGCACAACATGATGAATGTGTCTGACCTTATTAGGTTTATTAAATCCTTTCCCACACCTTTGTAAAAGAAAATAGTTTTCACACTTGACTAGGTCTGATCCTCATCCATTCACAAGCTAAATCACCAGACTGGAAAGGCATCAGCTAATACTCCATTACACCATGTTTCTTTGTTTTTATAAAGGGATTCAGGGAAAGTAACTCTTGCTTACAACTGCATCTCAGCCATCATAATTGGCGGTACTTGCCTTTAACTACAGTGCATTCTGGCTCACATCCAGCATTGTTATATTAAGTGACAGACTTGCACTGTGAAACAAGAGCTAATTTTAAATTTGATGGGTGTGATCTGAGCTAAGTGAAACAATATAAAAGCTCTTGTCTGGGATAAAGGCTTGCTGAGCTTCCAGTGTTTTCCAATTAGGCCCCTTCACAGCCAACATCTCAGAACCGAACTAGGTCTGAAATACGATCAATATTATTTTTAGGAATGAGAGCACACATTCAGCATGCATTGTCATTCTGATGTAAATCCCATGCATGTTGCTGGTAATATCAAATGATATAGAGAGACTTACAGTCTGTTTGTAAAAAGCCCTGACTACAAGGCATGCGGCATCACTTAAAATGATGCTGTTCTTCTTAAAAGGTGTGGAGAAAATCTTCCTTTGTTAGCCTCCTTTTCATTGCTTACTTAAGTCCGCTTGCTTTTCTCTTTGCTCCAACCCATGAGGCATTCTGATCTTTCTGAACCAATTAGAAATCCCACAGGAGGTGGAGCCTCATTCTATGATGGATGTCGCTCCCCACCCCCCACCCCCAATGTTACAACCCACGTATAAGTATGGAATGGAATGCAAGCTCATCCTCCAGGGAGGTATTAGCACATGTTTAACAAGTTATGGAGGTAGGGAAAGGTAATCTCTGAAGCCTCATTAACTCTCTGTCCACCCCCCAATTTTGCAATTAATTTTGCCAGAACAGGATCTTGATAGAGACACTGGTGATGGCACCATCTTAGGGCCTGTCCAGATAAGAGAATTTGGACTGGTCTTGTCCATCACTAAAATTTTCTTATCTTCGATGTAATCTACTTTATCTCTTGCTTGAGCAACTGTTTCTTTCAGACTGGAGATGTTTATCAAATCAAATTGAACTGAAATGAATTGAAAAACCTTTTATTGGCATCAGACAAACAAACATTAATATAAATAAGCAGTTTAATGATACGATTAAAAGATATATATGTGCCCAATTAAATTATGCAAGCTAAAACTGCAGGTGGTATAATAAAAGGTGATATAACAAATCACAAAATGACAAAACAAGGAGCTTTACATGGTATTTGGTCATCCTCCATAGAGTTTAATCACCTAGGGGTAAACACCCTTATCCTTATTGTGCACAACAAAGAACCCAGTTGGGGACTAGTCTGTGACATGCACCTCTGTATCAATAAATTAATGTATATAGCAATTTGCCTGGTATAAACTTTGTTCTTGCCTAGCAATAAGTAATGCAAGATGTTTATCCTCTGGTGAGAAGGGTCCACACCAGCCTTTGGATCACCTCTTTACTCATGAGCAAGGTTTACCCAATTTATTTGCAAGTAGGAAAGCAGCAGCAGTGAACGGTCATGGCAGGTGAAGCTCACAGCAGAGGCGCTAGCATGAAGGAAAACGTGGAAATGAAATTTGGAGAGATGGAAATCAGATTGGCATAGCCCCCTTCCCTGCCTTTTCTCAAAGGCATCCTTCAGCATGCCTCAGTGCCTTCTTTCTTGCTGCTGTTAAATAAAGCAAATGACATCTTGAAACAGAAATGCTTCTACCTCATATGGTTTTAGAATTAAACTGTGCCAGTTAAAGAAATATATGTCTATATTTAAGTACAGTATGACCCCCACATCTGCTGATTCACCAACCGTGGATGCAGTTATCTGTGGTCAGTGATTAGTGGGTGCAGGGTAGGTCCAAGCAGCAGAAAGGAGGGGGAAAGAAAGAAAACCTACCTCTGCTGGCGCCGGACAGCCACCCTCCGGAGGAGTGGGATGGAGACTTAAAGGAGACCCACCTGGCCAACCAGTGTTTGAACTTTTATTTATTTATTTATTTATTTATTCTTGGACGTATAAACAGCCCAATTTTCCCAGGGGGAACTCTGGGTGGTGTACAGACATGTCACCCCTCATCGACTAGACAACATAATCACAAACAATCCCCAGCAAATTAAATATCAAAACCTAGCTAATACAAATCCGACAACAGCTGCCATTAAAAACTACTAACAAATACTAAAAAGAAAAAAAAGCAATATATCTGTATAAATAACAGGTAAATGGCGTAGTGTCCCTGGCCAAGACAAAATTATATCCAGTAAGAAACTAAAAACAATTGCCAGCAGAAGGGGGGAAGCGTGCTCAGAGGACCCAAAACATTGGCTGAAGAGCCAGGTCCTCAAGGCCCTTCTGAAGGCCAACAAGTGCAAAACTTCTGGTCTGCCTCCTGGGACCTGAGCAGGAAGTTCAAAGACTGTTTGGTCAGGTGGGTCATCTTAAGTCACAACTCCACCCCTCTGGAGGGTGGCTGGCTGCTATCGGCAGCCACAAGGACAGGGACTGGCCAGCAGTGGTAAGTTTTCTTTCTCTTTTTACTCCTCGCCACCTCCACCGCTGCCCACACAGGACAACTGCTGAGCTGGACAATGAGGAATGTGGCTGGCCAGGGAGAAAGCATTCACCCCAGCAACCCACCACCCCTGTTGCCACCTTCAACACAGATTAGAGCATTTGGTCTTATCCACGGATTCTGCTATCTGCAGGGGGTTCTGGATCTGATCCCCCACAGATATGGCAGTCCTACTCTAGTTGAAAATAGAGAAGGGGTTTCTCCATCCTTCCTTTTAATATCACAATCTACTTAATGCACTGCCAGGCTGTTACCTCAGATACTTCTGCCCGCAGCTCCATTTGGGTGCAAACAAACTGTCCACACAAGTGACACAATGAGATCATTAGGTTTGCACTGAATTTACCAACAACAATGCATGCTGTATCCCTATGTCAGAAAGATGTGCAGCAGCTCTTTAAAGTTAAGATTACTTTTTAAAAAAGAAAAATTTCTTTCCATCATGGCAATTCCCTTTGCTGGTAGATAGAGGAAAGAATTTCCTATCAAAACAATCTATGCATTGATAGAAAAGAATAAACCAGCACTCATTTTTAGCGGGCTCATCACTAACCTTAGAAGTGGCCCTGTAAAAATGTGAGGATAAACTTGGCAATTTTAATAACTTTTTTCTCACAACGCTATACACAACCCTTAAAATCAACCCCAGCATCATTGCAGTCAAGTACGGCAATTGGGATCTCAGAAAACCTGGTGCACAAAGCATTTCTTCCAAAGAGGGGTGGGAGACACTGTCGGAGAGTAAGAAAGCTTTTATTTACACACAAATGTCTTGGCAATCAAAGTGGTAGGAGGTACAGGAAAAATAAATAAATCACTGTACGACAAAATTAGTTTGATGTAGAATGTCAGTGTGTTGTGATTCTGGTAATGTATATTCTCGGAGAATTACAGTGAGCTGTAATTTACTTCCTTTTTCATTTTCCTTCATTTTGCCACAACAGTAAAAGTCTAAATAGGACTGCGGGCACAATATTATGTTTATGGCATTTCTTCTGAGGCTCTATGTGTGTGTATTTTTTTTAAAAAAAACCCTTCTCTGTGCAAATGCTAACATTTAGAACAGGGGTGATTATTTGAAATTTATAATCCACTCTGCACTTGACAGATTGAAGTGGTTAAGATCATTTCCAAGAAGAAAATATTAAAATGTAAATATAAAGCTGAAATACCTGTTATCCATAGCCATCAATATGCAGACATCATAATGGCCTGGTATTCAATCCCCTTATTGTACAAAAATTGCTCTAAAGTGAATATAATGACTGGGATAAACTTATTGTATGTAGATCCAAGTAATTTCTTACTCTCTACATACCCTGTGCAACAAACATGTCTTATTCATCTTTTCTTCAGCAAAGATGCATGTTGCTTCCAAATTAGTCAAGTCTACCATGTAGTAATTTTAGCATAACAAACTTTCCAGTTGTTTGCAGGGCTGCTCTTGTTGCAAAGTTTAAAAAGCAGGAAGCGGGATGAACAAACAGAAACAAATTTCTCAGTCATACTTCCTTCAACGTACTGTGGCTTCTTCTGACCATTGTCACCCTGTTCTTTATGTTCAGTTTGGTAGATCCTGGCTTAGGTGTGGAAATAGCTTCCTGCATGTAAAAACAGTTCTTTGGTTCATGACCCTTGTGTCAGATTAGAGGACAAGAAGAGCGAAATTAAATCAAAATATGTATGTGTTCAGAGCACTATAGTGACCTCTTGCTGATGCAAATGCATGGTAATCAAGTGCCAACACAGTACATGGCACATCCTCCGACACATCCTCCCCTCCCCTCATTGCAGCACCTATGCTTAATGGGATTAATTCCAGATCCAGGGTCTGAGTACACAACAATGCAGAGTGAGCAGATGGGAACTGCAAACTATCACCCATTATCTATAACAGGTTGCCACCAGAGAGGATTTGTGACCAGAGCAGGTAAGGTGCAGCAGCCCCCCCCCCCAAACCTTAAAGTAAGAACCTTCCCCCACTCACTTTGCTATGAGTCTTCCCATCCTGACATACTCCCATGTGTACATGAAGGGGAAACTGTGAGTCCTACTGATCCCTTGAGGATCCTGTACGCTGCACCCTTTGCCAGGTGGACCTATGTTCTTTATTGTTCTATTTGTTATTTACTTATTTATTTGATTGCTATAGTGCTCCGATTAGTGCCAAAGGCACTGTTATGACTGCGGCTTTGGTAATTCAGTCACTGCATACAACAAAACAGACCTGTTTCTCTCTATTATATCCTCTGCCCCCAACTTGGTGAACCTGCTGTGTGATCTTTGGGAAAAGTCCTAACTCAATCCTTGTCCGGGTGCACGCTAGAATTTGAGCACTACTGGCTCTTTGGGAAACTAAATGTGAGCACTGATTGTGATTACAAATGTACTACCAGTTCAGAATAAACACCTGTATAGACACACCCCACTCTCTCTTGTCTTCTAAGTTTTTGTTTAATTTTCCTTGCACCCATGATATGAGTGTTGCATCCCACTCTTCACAAGACGCAAGGCTGAACTAGTGTGAAGGGAGTCAAAGATGGGATGGGGCAGCGGGTGTGTGTTCGTGAAACACTTTCATTTTCAACTGTGTTCTTGCCTGGAGTGGCCCTTTTTCTGGTGATGAGAAAGGTGACAGCATTTGAACCGGCTTCCTCTGCAGATTATATCATTGCCATCTCTGCTGGCTCTATGCTCTGTGTTTAGGCTGTTCCATCTCACTGGAGTTTGATGTTTCCTGCCACCTGCTGCTGCATGTCTGTTCATTATTATTTGCTTTGCATCTCTCTATCTGCATTGTCTGTATTGTGTTGAGTTTACATACCTGATATTGTATGTTTATTTTTCATTACCTTGTCTTGTACTTATTCATTTGGGTGTGTGTGTGTGTGTGTGTGTGTGTGTGTGTTGGTAGGCTTCTGTAGTGCTGTGTTTGTTTGGATTTTGGGTGGGATTGGTTTATTTTATTGTATTCTTTTTTTCTATTATGTTTTTGGCCCCCCTCCCCATATGATGTTTCCACATGATCACCGGTGCTAGTTGGTGGTCTTATCCTGGTGGTGGTGGGTTGTGGGAGATACACTAAGGGCCAGGGTGGTGGGGTCAATTAGGTAAGAAGAACTTGGGATAGGCAACTTGTGCCTTGATCCTCCGTCTCACAGCCACATACCAGGTAGCCTCTCCGTCCGCGCCTCCAACCTGTCCTGCTTGTTGGTTATGCTAGGTCAGTCCATAATATGATCCCTATTATCCATGATTTGAGCTTGGATGAGCAGGCTGACGTTTTTGATTACTTGGTCTATTTGTTGTTTATTGGTCTGCATATTGGTTTTAATTGCTGATTATTTATTTGGCTTTCATGTAAACTGCCCAGAGTCCCTTTGGGAAATTGGAGTGGTCTAGAAATGAATGAATGAATGAATGAATGAATGAATGAATGAATGAATGAATGAATGAATAAAAAAATAAATAAATAAATAAAAGAAGAAGAAGAAGAAGAAGAAGAAGAAGAAGAAGAAGAAGAAGAAGAAGAAGAAGAAGAAGAAGAAGAAGAAGAAAGACACCATCACTAGCGGTACATGATTTGCTTTGTTCCAATATGCTCAAGTGTATAATCTGCTCATGTGGACTCCAGTAGAGATAGGCACATGGTGCCAATAGAGTAGTTCATGCCAGTTTGGTGGACAGCTGATGGGGCAGGGTGTCAAACTTTGGAATACTGATTTGGTTGTCCACCAAACTGGCACAAACAATTGAACTGGTAGTTTGTGCCAATCACTAGACCCAAGTAATGTGCCATTTGTCCATCTGAGAGGTATCTCATGCTCAGAAATTAAACAATGCACATACTTGTGTAAACTGGTATAAATGTTCCTTTATAGTTGCAGTGAATTTCCTCACTAGATATAGATTTCAAAAATTATTTGGTGGCACAAATGATTCAGCATGATGGGTCTTTTTTCTTTTGTTTTCTTTCCCTATTCAGTTTTGTTCAAAGTTCAGTTTCATTTTATCAAGATTTTTTTCACACCTGTTAGCTTTTACGATTTCCTTGTACACTGCAGATACAAGGTGTCACAATGGGGGGGGTAAGGAAGGAAAATCTCTGATTCTTAAACTGCTACTTGAATCAGTTGGGTAAAGTAATGGATTGCCAGTCTGCAAATCCATTATTGAATGGTCCAGAAGCTTGAGGCAAACCACAAACAGCCGATCAATTTTCCTCATTCCTCCGTATGAAAGAACCAAATAAGCAATTTAACTGTACATCTTTGCTGTCCCTCATCAGAAAATGAACACAAAAGCTTGGACACAAACCTTAAGGGGTCAACAGAATGAACAACTTACTGAGAAACTTGGTGTCAATTTAAGTTCACGAACAAAAACATGGGAAATCATTTTGATATGAAATGCACAACAATAAAAAAGTTCTGTTTAGATCTGTTATGGACCACTGATGTGCATTATTTTTCAGAAGGTAAAGCTAATTTTATTTAATAACTAAATGTGTTTTTTTTACTATATTTGCTGAAACATGGAAACTGCAGTTTAACCTGAATATCAAGAAGCAAAACTTTTTGTATTGTTAACACCATAAGAGCCTCATGGTGCAGTGGTTTAGATGCCTGTACTGCAGGTAAAACTGCTCACGACCTGGGGTTCAATCCCTGGTAGCCGGCTCATGGTTAATTCAGCCTTCCATCCTTCCAAGATCAGTAAAATACGTACCCAGCTTGCTGGGATGGGGGGGGTGTAGCCTGTATTCTATTAATTAAAAACTGTAAACTGCTCAGAGACTACTTGAAGTGATATGGGGTGGTATATAAGCAGAACACTTTGCTTTGCTTTAATGATATGGAGCCCAAATCATCTTGCATTAGTTATACCAATTACATAGGAATGCTGCAGCAGATAAACATTAAGGAAAGAGCCCCCACATCAATTCCAAGTCATGTACAAAGCCACCCTACTCAAGTGTGATGAATTATGTTTAAGCACTGAAGAATCAAAGTGAGGACTCTTCTATTACTCCCCTGATGCCAGCCAAACATAAGAAAATGATTTTAGGCATTGTTTTATTAAAATATTAGCAATGAATTCCCATTCATTGAAGATTAAAAAGGAAATTGCTTACTGGATAAAGAATGAATTTTAGGAGAGGTTTTGAAATGCCAATAAAGACATCCTTAAAAGATTATTCCACCTCAGGGGGTGGGTAGATAGCCTTCTTCCTTCCATGGGAAAAATGCATTTACATTAGAGATGGTGCACCAATTGTTCTGTGCCAGGCTTTTATGAATTATTGGTGTGGCACTAGGGGTGCTGCAAGTTCACTTCACCCACACCCTGGCTGGCTCTCCCACTCACCATACCCTGCTCTTCTCCTACTCTTTGCAAGATGGTCTAGTCACAGCAAGAGCACAGACCTCCCCTCTCCACCTCCTCCAGTAGCTGCCCACCCAAAGGCAGCACTGCAGGAATCTTTGCCCCACCTCCTCATCTGAATGGGCAGCTGCTGGAGTAGGTGGAGAAGGACAGTTGCTGCTCCTGCTGCAGATGGATGATAGTTCAAAGAGCTGGCTTAAGAATGGAAAAACCAGCTGGGTGGGTGGGGAAATGAAATGTGCAGCACCTATGGTTTTACAGTGATAACACACCATGACCCAGTGTTAAGTGATTTGTGCCCATCTCCAATTTATAGAAAAAAAATTATATATAATAATTTTGTGCCTGCTGTAAGCCCCGCTGCATTTCCCTTTTCCTGTGCCTCCACAACAGACGGTAGGGTAACCCAAAGAGCCTTCTGCTGTCGCGGGCAGCCCATACATACACACATGCACAAACAAACAAACAAACATTGCAGTATCAGGAGGAGGAGGACTGTGTATGTGTGTGTGCACGCACACATGTGTGTTGGCTGCCACCCATCTCTCAGCTGTGTCTTGTTTTGATAGCCCAACTTTTAAAGAAAAAAACAGCTGAGAGATATGGAGGTAAGACAGACCCAAGCAAGCAGTGCTGTTTGAATTTTCCTGCTGCTTTCCTGGGTCCACCTTGCTGCGCCTCTCAGCAGTTTTTTTCTTTAGAGTTCAGGATGTCAACACAAAACACAGCTGAGAGGCAGGCTGCCAGCAAAGAGATTGAAGCACCCAGGAGAAGAAGGGCGAGAGGGTGATCTCCCTCAATCAACAGCAGCCAAAGGCTGCTCTACACAGCCCCCACCAAACAGCTGATTTTGACAGATGCGACCTGTCAAAATCAGCTACCTGGCAGGTGCTGCAGAGAGCAGACTTTGACTTCTGTTGATTGAGGGGGATTGGGACAGCCTTCCCATGGGAATGCACTGATAACCAATTAATCAGTTCACTTTTTTGCCTTTTTTCCAACCTCCTGAATGGATTAATTGATTTTCAATGCACTCCTATGGGAAACCGCTGTTCGACTTATGAATAATTAGACTTCTGAATGTGCATTCAGAACAAATTAATGTCATAAGTTGAGTTACCACTCTGTGTGTGTGTGTGTGTGTGTGTGTGTGTCTGGTGTGTGTGTGTGTGTGTTTGTGTGTGTGTGTAGTATCTAAGCACCTATATATAGCTTTTGTGAATTTTTTGGTCTGTTTGACCATGTTCTGGAAGATTTTTTTCCTGATGTTTCACCAGTCTCTGTGGCCAGCATCTTCAGAGGGCAAGGAACTCAGGGAACTAGGAGTTCTCTTTGTGCTCTGGGGAAGAACTCCTAGTTCCCTGAGCTCCTTGCCCTCTGAAGATGCCAACAGAGTCTGGTGACATGTCAGGAAGAAAAACTTCCAAAACATGGCCAAGCAGCCTGAAAAACTCACAACAGCTATCAGATCTTGGGCGTGCAAGCCTTTGAGAATACACTTCTGTATTAGTTCAGAAATCACACCATGGGCATTAAAAATGAATTGACTTCTGATTATAAATTGTTTCCCATATTTACTTCTGGGATGCATGAACTGGGTAATCTTACATTAAATTATATGCCTTTTGTATATTCTCATTTGGGCCAAGAACTCACTGAAACCGCTGAGAAAATTAAATTGCAACCTGTACATTACTGTAGTCTATGCAGATCCTGTTAACTTACATTAGAACTTGCAAGGATACAATTCCTCAATTATCCCAGTTTACAACACATAGTGAAACACTTTTCATTGTTTATACTTTCAACCTGGGAAAGAATGTGAGTTACCTGACCACTTCTGCTTTTTCAAGCCATTTAGTTAATACCTATGTCATTATATTAAGTCTTATCTGACGTAAGCTGACTGAGGCTCATTTCACATTTCATTTACAGGAAAACGTGGACCTGCCACTGAGCATTCATTTAGCACAGGTTGCAACTAATCACATCTCTGACCAGTGTAGTAATACATTAATATGCATTTTACCACATTCACTTTGTAATTATTTCATGTATACTTAACAAACTGTAAGCACAACGTTTGGAAAAATGACTTAAAATAAAAATGAGTATAATGCTATGCTGAAAGCATCTATAACAGTGATGGCAAACCTATGGCATGGGTGCCAAAGGTGGCACTTGGAGCCCTTTCTGCAGTTTGGGCACTCGGTCTCTAAAAGGTTTGCCATCAGTGATCTATAACTATGTGGTGGTAGGATGATGGCCTATGTGATGCCCTATTTCCCAGAACATCATCCTACCATCACCCATTTATGGGTGGTTTCAAAATGGCATCATATTTTTTCTCCATCAAATCACTCTCAACGGGTCAGATTAGGAGACTATATTTCAGCAGCCCTTATTCTCAACATGGGTACTCCACAGAGTTGTGTGCCTGCGTTCACTATTGTTCATTATTTATATCTCTGATTGCACCCATACCCAACCTAATAATACAATCATCAAATACACAGATGATATAACAGTAGTGGGGCTCATCTCTGGGGAGGATGAGTCCACCTTCTGGGACGAGGTGCAAAGGCTGTCACAGTGGTGCAGAAATAATAACTTGATTCTTAATATCAATAAGACCAAGGAGTTTATAGTAGATTATCAAAAAAGAAAATTAGATATTCAGCCCTTGATTATTGGTGGTGGAGAGTGTGTATAGAAGGTGATGGATTGTAGTTTTTTTTTGGGGGTATTATGAAAGAGGACCTGACCTGGAGTGCTAATCCTGTGGTGTTGGTTAAGAAGGCCAGCAGAGATTATATTTTTGAGACTTCTCAGGAGGCAACAACTGACTGAGGAACTGCTGCTGACCTTCTACCATAGCTACATAGAGAGTATTCTAACTTACTGCCTCTGTGTTTGGTTTGCAAGTTGCCCAGTGGCAGATAGAAAGGTGCTCCAGAGGGTCACAAATACTGCCCAGAGGATCATCAGTTGTCCTCTTCCTTCTTCAGAAGAACTTTATAGCACAAGGTGTTCAAGGAAGGCCTCTAAAATCTTGAATGACCCATCACACCCTGGATATGAGTTTTTTGAACTATTGCCATCAGCCAGGAGATACAGGACAATTAGGACAAAAATGAACAGATTAAAGTACAGTTTATACCCTACAGCATTATCTAGGTTAAATGCTGCAGTCTAGTGTTATATTAAATAGAGTAGGACTGTATGTGGTGTTTTTTGTTTCTGTTTGTTTTTTTTTAAAAAATGTATAGTACTCTGAACAGCACCTAATTTTGTTGTACATCTTGCGTATGTGTAAAATGGCAATAAATTGCTATTCTATTCTACTCTATCTCTATAATTAATATCTCCAGCTTTCTGATATATGCTGGATAGGTAAGCCAGGGTTTTGCATCCAACTTTGGAACTTATCATACTTTATCACAGACCCAATGGAAAAGGGGGGGGGGTAATGCTGTCCAAGATCACCAGCATGACCATTGGTTTCAATTGATTGACTAATCCAGGGGTGCCCAAACTTTTTGTAAGGAGGGCCAGATTTGGTGGCTGAGAATGTGTCAGGGGCCAGTTGCTCCCCAACCCTGCCATCCCACTGAAAGCCCCACCCACTGACCCATAAGCGAAGGAGGGGGGGAGGGGTGGGCCAGCCAGCTGCGGGCCACACAGAATGGCCTGACGGGCCGGATTTGGCCCCCCGGGCCGGACTTTGGCCAGGCCTGGACTAATCGGAGAGCCAGCAATTTGTATGCAGCCACTGTGAGGCGTATGACTGCAAGTACCACATACAGAATGCAGATTTTTAAAATACTTTGTTAAAGCAGAGCATACAGAAATGCTTGCCTTGTAAAATATCTGTGGAGAACTACTTAAAGCCATGCATTTTTAATGTGAGAACAAACACCTGTCTTACCTGTGGCGTCTTCATCACAATGACATCTATATGTATTTGGAGACACATTGGTACAGTTGCCATGCTGGCAACTATGTGGCTGACACTGACCAATTATTTCTGAACAGTTTTCCCCTGTGGTGTGGGAGAAACAAGAAAGGAGAAAAACATATGTATTAATTGCACTTTTTTGATGAAGAAAATGAATAGGCACACAAGTAGTATTACTCTGAGTAAGCAACTGAGTATCTACAATGCCTCATCTGCACATTATTTGAATTAGCATGACTGTCATCATACTCATAGTTGTGTCTGTACAAGGAGAATTCATAGTCAAAAAAAGCATCACGAAAGGAGTATTCTTTTTTTTTCTTTTGAGGTCTTTCCCATCCATATGTACTGCTCACTACCTATGAGCTGAATCACTTCTCTTTTATGGCCAAGTGGGTGGATTAAATGGGGTATATAATATATTAATAAGGCACATTCAAATGGCAGCCTTAAGCCTTAAAATGGGATAAATAAATAAATGAAAACTATAGGATCGTGTTGGTATCAGTTAGAAATCCAGGGTACAGGACCAGAATTACAACCTAGGTAGTTATAGAATGGGTAGCCCTGTTAGTCTGTGCAAGCATTAGAGGTAAGAGCAAATTAGAAATAAAACAGTGACCCCAACACAGAAACGTAGGCACTTCGTAAGATACCTCCTGCTCAGTCCACAAGTCCGCCTGGCCCATAATTTCTGCACTGCACGGCTATGTGTCTGTGGGTTCTACCAAAACATGAAATGGAATGACCCAAAAGTCCCAGCCTAGTGCTGGAAGGTTAACCACATGGGTCTAAGATGGAAATGTCACATCAGTTGAGTGGTAGAAGACAGACAGCAGTCATGGCATCGCGGAGAAGATGCAAATGAAGCTACGTCAAAGCATATCAACTGTAGAGAATCTTTCATTGCTAAAGACAAGCAGAAGGCATCTACCAATTGCCATGCACTGTTTGTAATGGGGAATGGCTTTCACCACACTATCATGTTTGTGAGTGTCCCTTAAGCATATGGCTAGCTACTTTTGAAAACAGAACATGGCGCTCAGGGAATCTCAGTTCCATCCAGGAAGAAAATTTTTAAAGCATTATGTCTGGAATATTTAGAAGGCAAATGTTCTAAATTCAGGGGAAAACAACCTTCAAATTACTTGAACGGAAGGCACTTTCTAATATTTATTTTTCAGCTTGATTTAACAGCTGTCTGGAAATGCAGACAGTTTTAGGATGAATTCTGCTTAAACATGCTGCTTACTGGAAATTACCAATCATAAATTGCTTGTACTTTTACAGGATATGGGACTAAATACCGTATAATTATGCTTGTGATTTGAATTGTTGCTGTACTGTTATTCACACTTGAACAATTCTTTTTTTTGGGGGGGGATTAACGCTATGAGAGCCATTGTTCTCTCATTCACACCTGTGAGCTGCATCGCCAACCCAGCATCTAATGTTTTAATCTCGCCACTTTCTTTTTGCTCCATGTCATTTACTTAGGCCCTACCCATAATGCCAGCACAGTCTGTTGAATAGCTGGCATTGTCTGCGACCCAGCTGGTTCTCAAAATTCTGAGTGCAGCTCTTAGTGAAGTGAATGAGAATCCTTCTCTGAGCTTTTAAATGAAGCTGGGTCAAGCCCAACATTCATAATGAGTTCATTTGAAACAGACACTTAGAGAATCCATACTGTGCCCGCCTACATGTTTTCGATTCCTTTTTTAAAAAAATTCTTATATTGCACTTTTCAAAGGATGCATGCAGTTCTAATTGTACGGGAGTTATTTACAAAGTATATTGTTACCATTTTGATTCAATTTGTACTACTAGTAAGGAGTAAAGCATACATGACTTTTTTGTAGTCTTTGACATGGTATAGTTTTCTTTCACAAAGAGCTGACATGGACCACCTTGAGATGGAGAGGAAGGTCAGGATCGTATCAATGGAGTGGGATGACTTAACCCTTTACCCTACCATAAATCCAGTCTCAACGGCCTCTCTCTGCCTGCTTTTAAAGCATGAGAGAAGTTCTTACTGCCAACAGGGGTGGTAAAATTATGATCTGGACTGAGGCAGAGGCAAGCGGATCCAAGACCCCACTCTTCCATGCCATGGTCCATGTCTAACATCTCTTCCTCTCATGCTGGCTAGTCACTTCTTGGGGAAAAAATTGTGCACACAGAGCCGAAGTATGTGAGAAAAATAATCTCTCGCACAACCCCCAAATACATGTATTCATACCTGCAAACAATGGGGGGCATATACATCTGTAGGGATTTGGTGTCATGATCGCCTTCGTTGCCTCTGCCAATGCAGGAGGCATTGTTGTAGCAGGGTTTTTGGACACACACATCGTATTCTTGGCAGAACTGTCCTGAAAAGGGCTGGTTACAGTGGCAAGTATATGCTTCATCCCAGATATGACTTAGACATTTGCCACGTCCAGAGCAAAAGGGGGCACTTGGGGACCTCTGGCAAAGCTGTGGCTTGACTGTGATGTTCAGTCGAAGTCCTAACTTGCATAAAAGCGGTCCTTGGGTGGGGACTTCTGCAAAGTAATGGGTACCAATCCCAAGCCATTTGGGCTCCACCTGGTGCATCCCGCTGAGCCTGCAACCAAAGATGAGCTGCTTCTGAGGGATATCTGTTTGTCGAGGGCACTGAAGAAATTCTTCCGAGGAAACATTTGCCAAGTTCATTCCACGTGGCTGGAAAGATGGCTCAGAAGCGATGAAGAGTGTGTCTCCCAACTGAAGCTGGAGAGGGCAAATCTGAGGATAACGCAGAACTACATTTTCGATGGCATTCATTTCCTGGTCCAGACCGGCATTCCAGCAGTCAGTATAGAAATCAGAGCAGATGTTTTGGGTCAAGAACCACTTCACCACATGTACTTTGGGCTGCACTTGCCATTCGGAGGTTGTGTTCCTTTTGCAAAAGGTCTGGCAACTGGCAATGCAGCCTAGAAAGGAAAGTACTATCACAGCAATGACTGCCTTCAGCTTCATTGTCTGTTAGACTACCAAGCTAACTCCATCATGATTTCAAGACAGAATTGTTTCCTTCAAAGTGTGTGAGGGATTTGTCCAGTTTGTAGCATCTCCATTTTCACAGTTGCTGCTCCATTCCCTATGAAAAATATAGACAGTTTTCTTAAAATTTATTTATAAATAGAAAACATATCCCAACCATTGAGGAAGAATAGCACTATTGCTGGTAAAGGTCTTCCTGCCCTTGTCATTTGGAGCAGACCTCTTCCATGTTTCCTAGAATGCTATTCTTTTTCTTGATTATGTTCTCTTCTTCCCTGGCCAGCCTCTGAAAAGCAAGCAAAAAGACCTTCCCCGTGTCTCCATTTCCCCCATTCTTCCATCTGACTATAACTACAGATATGAACTGTGACTAAAGATATCTGTTTCTACTTTAAACATGATTTTAGCAGCAGGAAAAGGCTTGCTTTAAATACCAGATATGGGAAGTTTACAAATCAAGTTAATACGAAAGGACAATCACACTATGGTAAAAAAATCAATAATAACAAGTGTTGGTACATGCCAGATTTTAAAATTATTTTTATTAAATGAAAGCTAGCTTTTGTGTATAAGTAAACAGTAGAGATGGGCACAAAACAGAAAAATGGCATTTTGGTTTTTCGTTTGTCATTGAGAGGTTTGTTTCGGTTTGTTTACATTTGTCGTGAAATTTTTGAAAAATTTCATTAACGTTTTTTGTTTTTTCGTTTGTCATTTCTATCCGCTTTTTGCATGATTTTTAAAGCATTTCCATGCACAGGCATCTCCCAACGCCCCAGACCAGAGGGAAAACATTAAAAAAAATGGATGCTGGCAGAGACAGTATAGACTAGGTATGCAGGGAGGCTGCAAAGGCAGTGGCGGGCGTTGCCCAGGGTGCAAGGCAGCTGCAGAGTGACTGCACTGTGGGGCAAGGGAGGGTACTCACCGAGAGGTATGCAGCACGCACGCACACAGGGAGGCTGCAGGACTGAAGCTAGAGGCGTAGCAGAGACAGCAATCCCACCCTAACTCCCACCAGAGACTGCAAGGAGGACAGAGGCTGCCAGACATTTTTATGCCCTCTGTGGCTGCCAGACCTGCCCGCCCAGTCTGCAACCTGGGCATGCTATTGGTTGAACATGATCCCATCACATGGCTTGCCTCCATTTTGTGGCTGGTGGCGACATCCATTTTAAAGGGAAAAGAAAAATACATCACGATGGAAGAAGACTAAAACAAACATTTTAAGGACCCCAACCCCCCTGGTAGGTATTATCAGACAATCTAAATAATTATCGCTGCATTTTTATGGATGTCCAGGGCGTTTTTTAACATTTAAAACAGCTCATTTCATTGCACGTCACCATTAATGGAAACGAAACATAACGACCACAATTTTCATGATTCTGTTCATTTTGTTGCATTTTCATCACAATTTTCATTTGTTGTTTCGTTGCGTAACGGAAACGACAAACGGTAACGGAAATGAAAAAATGTTCATTCCGTGCCAATCTCTAGTAGACAGTACTGAATGAGCACCAGGTGCAATTTGTGTTAGCTGCCATGTAGAACCAGATGAGAGACCAGGTGCTGTGCAGTTCACTTGTGCTAGTGAAGCACAGAAGAGTGTGTGTACTAGATCTGTGGAGAGCAAGGCAGAGTTCTTGTGCTTGACCAAAGCTTGAAGTGGCCAGGGTGCAGCCACATGAGGCTGTTTCCACATCATGCACCATATAACATGCTGGGGCTTGGCCATGGGACACTGGGTGCCTTTCAGTGCTGGTCCCGCAACCTCACCTCTGCTTATATCTACACCTACACAACAAGTAGCCAGTAAGAACAAAGCTGAACAGATGATAGCAATTAAGGCAGGGATATAGCAAATGACAGCAACAAGGTGGCAAACATAGCTGCAGGCCCTCATAGGCCCATTGCCAACAGGGGGTGAAATTTGGTGCAACATACAGCTTTTCTGGAAGGTGGTCAGTCCTTACAGTTAGGTGATCACCTTCTGCCCACCACAGTGGGAAAAATTTGGCATGGCAAGTATATAGATATTTTTAATTGTTAAATGGGGAGATGGAAGAATAAAAAATTGAAAAATTGAAAGAGAAAAACAAAAATTAGGAGAAAAAGCTTGATTGTTGTTGGGTTAATTGGATGCCTGGATTTATTTTTTTATTTTTGCTGGCCTGATTATTTGTTCACAGCCAGAGTGGGTATTTTTCTTAATCTAATATATGAACTTGATCTACAGAGCTTATTTGGACTTCCTGTGAGCTGCCTAGCTACTATATGACGAAGGGTTTTAGCAGAGACCATGTAAATTTCATCATCAGTACATGGTATGCAAAGGTCTACAAACCTCAGTTACATGTGTCATGGGGACACCAAGTGGAGTGGGTAGAGAAGAAACAGGGGGAAAAGACCACCCCAAGTGCACCCAGAATTTCAAAACAGATCAATAACATAAACTCAACAATGTAAAAAAACCAAAACACAAATGCCAGCCTGAGGAGAAAGTATTCAACATAGACAGCCAAAGAGAGTGAACCTAGCCTTTCAGGGTAAGGAATTTCAAAATTTGATTACAGCCTCTGAGTGAGCCACTAACCCATCTTCATCAACCATACATTTAACATAGATGAGAAGAAATCTTATCAATGTCTCATTTGTGATTCAAGCCAATATATCTCAGTCTGGTGAGCAGCATGCTTAGGAATCTCCAAACCCAAAAAGGGAATGTCAGAGTAAAATTATGGGCTCGGTCCCACGCCCCTTTAAAAGCAGTTTAAATTACTAGATAAACCATGTCTAAAAATGCTGTCCCCACGGCCACCGGGCTTTTTGAAAAAAAGGAATAAAGAAAACCCAGTAATGCCCCTTTTAGCAAGGTTTCTGTGACTCACCCAAGAGGTAGGGAATTTTTTGCCTCACTTTGATAATCCACCTTTTAAGGAAGCAGATGCCGTGGGACCACACAGATGATCCGGGTTTCTTCTTCTTTTTTAACTCATAGCACTGACCAGCTGTTCCTGGGGCCGACTGGCACTGGTTTTTTAAATTTCTTTTCACCTTCGGAGAAACAGGAAGCTCCATGTGGTGCCCTAAGCTTTAATTTCCCCAGCCAAGTGGTCCATTTTTTTCAAATGCTAGCGCCACCTGCTGGCCAAGGGAGCTGAACTGCACTTTAAAATAAAAAACTAGCTTTGGACGTGGGAACTCCTGTCCCACTTATTCAATCACATGATGGGAAAAAGAGGAAAAGCCGGACCTTCAGAAGATCAGGATCAAAACCAAGGTGAGATAGCAGCCTATGTCAGCTATCTGCTGCTGCCAGTGGTTTAGTACCTATCTGGCTGCAGAGTCAGAGGTTGGGAGTACAGTACCCCACTGTGCAACCTTGACAGGGAATGAACTTGATAATCCATAGGGTCTCTTCAAGCTTTGAAGTTCTAAGATTAAAACAGTTTAAGCTGTTCTTAATATAATTATCCACATTGCTGTTTGTTTAATAAGTTCTCAGGCCTGAAGATTCGGGTATAGAACTTCATACTCCTGGTCTCAGGCTTTGGCCTCAAAATCTCAGGGAATGGAATATTCCTGACATGGTACCCCTAAACTGGCTTTCAAATTCATCATAATACACTATATTGTAAGACAACAGACCTGCCAATAGATACCAATTTATTCTCATCCCTCTTTAGTTAATGTAACAGTGCTCATGCTGTGTGCTGTAGCCTTTGGCCTATAAATATCTCCCCCTAGCATCTGTGAGGAAGATGATTGATAGCCCTGCTTTGTTGGCTTGAAATGCATTTTAGCATCTCTACCTCATGTGAAAGCAGACCACCATACCATTTTGCAAATGTTGTAGAAGTCTATGCTTGCCACCTACGACATCACAAGGAGGTATACCCTCATGATATCGCAAGAATGCAATTTCCATATAATATTACAATGGCATACCCATAGATTGCAGGTGTTGGCAATGAAATATTCATGAATTGGATATTCCTAACTTGGCATCCCTACAAAAGCCATGATAAGATGCCTTCCTTCTGCTCGTCCCCAATGGAAGAGATAGGGGGAGGGGCACAGAGAGGGATATTTTTAAAAAATACACATTAGTACCTTGTATAAAGGAATTAATTCATTCCAAATGAAATTATGCTAAGCAAATTTTCCTTTATACTAATTTCCTATAGGAATGCACTGAAAACAGAGTAATCCCTAATCGTGGCCATTTTTGTGTTGTACAAATTCGCCCCATAGATGATTCAGCTAAGCAAATTTCCCCTATCTCTGGAATTTTTTGTTGAACAGATTTTATGTTATACAAACTATTTGTTATACAAAGGTCCACTGTATTTTCATTTAAGCAATAAAGGGCTAACTAATGTCACTTGAGAAATGGTGTGGTTTCCTGCCCCACCCCCAAAGCACAGATCCTTGCATATGGATGTAAGGAATGTAACAAATGAAGTATCATTTCTTAAAGTGACCGACTCTAGCCCAATGCATAGCTGGATATAGACCAATCCGTCCTGGGCCATGTTTTGTTGAACTCATGTACATGCCAACAGTGTGAGAAGATATTTGTATGCCTTGCATGCCAGGGAATAAATCACCCATTTGAATGTAAGGAGGAAATAACCACTAAGAACTACCTTCATTGCCTATTAACTTGGAGTACCTGGCAGAAACACAAAGAAGGTCTTGTACCCTCTGAGGTGTAATCTTCTACAAAACAACTTATTTCAGATCAGGAGATTGGGACTTCAGCTGTTTCTTTGTGTCCATATTTTTGTCAAGTGCACGTAGCATATATGAAACCCCATATGTAGAGTTGATTCTGAAGCCAATATGGTACATCTTTGTACCAGGGATTAGAGTGCAGGATTGGGATGTGAAGATCTAGACACTAGCCTTGAGGGAGTCATGATGACAAAAAACCATGAGCCAAAGGTCTCATAGGCTGGATCTTGCCAACCAAAGAGTTTCAGTGGATAAACTACACACATGATTAGACAAAAGAGGAGGCTGTTCACCACAGCAGGATAATGACTTATATGGGACAGGCAAAGATTCAAGTAGAGATGGGCATGAAACAGAAATATATTGTTTCACTTCATTTTATTTTATTTCAGTCTTCATTTTGTTTCATTTTGTTAATAATGTATTTTTTAAAAGAATTTTCATCATGAAATGAAACAAAATGAAATGCTTTTTAAGGCTATAAATAAAGGGGAGCTTTCCTTTTTTAAAAAACAGGGCGCCCATTGCCCTAAACCAAAGACCCTCAAACCTTCCAGTCAATACCGTAAGCTGCCTTGGTTCGTCTTCCAAGGAGAAAGGTGGGGGAAATACTTTAAAATAAATAATAAATAAATCATAACCCTCTGTAAACAAGCTAGAAACCTAATAGCTAGCTGCTGCACGAAGAGATCGGTGAGATAAGCTCAACAGCTGATCAGTGCGGTGAGGGGAGGAAAGAAAATATTAAAAACCATAAACTCCAGAGTCAGTTTAAATCAACTTGCAGACACAGCCAGTGAAGGGAACAGCTCAGTTCCTTGCTAGCTTCAGGCAGATCAAGATCAGAGATAAGCTATCTCAACAGCTGAGGAACAGGAAGAAAGGAAAACAAATAAATCAGTTTAAAAGCAAACCTGTTCTCAAGATGGCTGGATCAAGAGGCTAGGACAAATTGTTTCATTTCCAAAACAAAAAATGGTGTTTTGTTTCATTTCTTGGTAACATGCTGTTTGCTGTTTTGTTCTGTTTCATTTCATAAGGTTTTGTAAGCTTATGAAATGACAAAACAGTGTGTTGTTTTTTGTAAGTTGCCCATCCCTAGTTTCAAGCCAATACTAACTTTAAACACTCTTGGAAGTGTTCAAGTATATGCAATGAACATAATATGTGCATTAAGAAAATGCACAATAATCTTCAACATAAACAGAAAACCCAGGAAGAAGAAATGATTAGGAAAAGGACCCAACTTACCAGGTTCACCAATTGTTGCCAGAGCAGCACTGGCAGAAGCAAAGAAAAGATGGCAACCCCTACATGGAGGAGGAAGCCTGAATGGCTGTGTCACATGTAGTGCCCTAGCCAATGGGCAGGCTTGGGAAGAACCATGTGAGGTGTGTGAATCCAAAATGGAGGGATCCAAACCTACCCACCCTTTATATTAGTGAAAGTAGTAGCAAAATGTTTAGTTTGTGTATAATTGTACAAGATGCATGTCACAACTTAAGGGGTGGTTGATGGTTTACAGGGATTGTGATGGATCCAAGTGGATAAAGTAGCTGGTGAGAACCTGCACGTATGGAAGAACAGCTGACGAGGACACTTCAGGTGGAAGGGGCCCACAGGCTGAATTACTAGGGGACAGCTGTGGGCCACCAGCAAAGATTTATGGCATGGGCCACCGATGGGGTCTATGCCCCTCGGGGACTTCCAACTGCAAAATGGGCATGGGAGACTGATGCGGTCT
Source organism: Phrynocephalus forsythii (assembly GCA_029282475.1). Taxonomy (NCBI): domain Eukaryota; kingdom Metazoa; phylum Chordata; class Lepidosauria; order Squamata; family Agamidae; genus Phrynocephalus; species Phrynocephalus forsythii. The sequence continues at coordinate 18,871,377 of JAPFRF010000002.1, forward strand.
ATATACCCCAGGGAATCCTACCACTGGCAAGAAGCGGTTTTTCCCAAGGGACTGGGGGAACATGGGAGCATCAAGCGACAGACGGGCTCCTTGATGAACTGGATCCAATGACCCAATGACTCAGCCAGAGCACTGCTTGTGTAATCAATAAAGATGTGGCCTATAAATTTCCCAAATATAACAGTCATGTCATGTTTATTCCTTGACACATTCGGAATAAAAGGCTCAGCTATAGGCAACAGTATGTGGAAGACGTCTCTCTCACACACTGTCCTGGAATGCCCAAAAGAGACTCAGAAAGCTGCCATGCACTGTTCTTGCAGCCAACTGCTGTGCTACTACTGTAGTACCTGCTTCCGAGCAATTTCCATGATAATGTATTTCCCCTCTGCAGTCCAAATGTTATCACTTGTTGTGCTGATTGCCTCATTCCATTCAGAAACGCATTATATTATTAAACAATACTTAGCAATGCACATTAGATTTGCCTTCTGATGCATCTGTTACCTTGGCTTTCAAGCTGAACATCTAAGCATTCCACGTGGGAGTTTGCTGCACTCTGTGCAAATCTTCTCTGATTTTAGAGTAAGATACAGCACTTGCCGAGCCAGGTTGAAAGAAAGAGGCGACACACATTCCACTTGGGTTAAATAAGGGCCACAACTTTATTAACTACAGTAACGAATTTTAAATTACTTATCAATGAACAATAACTTTAGGAGGGCCTGAGCCGTAGCGCATCATCAAAATGGTAACAACCAATTGATTAGGTCCCGCTACTCCACCAATTTCCTGCGGCCCGTTGAACTGCCGCAGTGAGGATGCCAACGAGATCTTTTGGCATCAACGCTTGATTAAAGGTTGGCAGCCCTCCTAGGGTTTTGGGTTATTATTATTATTTGCTCCCTAACTAAATCCTATTGGGTTATTAATGGAAGGCTGCCGAAGACGTGAAGATGTAATTAGATTCGGGACCTAAATGGTTAACTTTTTATGCGCTACCCGCCAGTTGTGACCGGGGTTATTGCCTACAACACCCACCGCCAATATGTGAATGGTGGGATGGGCGAAAAAACACCACCGCTCAAGGCCAATTAGAGAAATGGTCAAAAATTCCCATCCGGCCCCAAAGCGACCAGCAAAGCATCACCAGCACATCGTAAACAGTGGCGGGAGGGCGGGGAAACCGGCGATTGCGGAGGCAGACTGAGGGGAGCGCGCCAAGGGCTTATAAAGGGCGCGCTCCCCTACCGTAGGCTACGCTAATAGCGGAGCCATTAGCCGCCTCCCTCAACCGGCCGGCAAAGGAGCCCCTGCTCGGCACGAGGCCGGGCGGAGCAGCCATTGCCGAGCCAGGTTGAAAGAAAGAGGCGACACACATTCCACTTGGGTTAAATAAGGGCCACAACTTTATTAACTACAGTAACGAATTTTAAATTACTTATCAATGAACAATAACTTTAGGAGGGCCTGAGCCGTAGCGCATCATCAAAATGGTAACAACCAATTGATTAGGTCCCGCTACTCCACCAATTTCCTGCGGCCCGTTGAACTGCCGCAGTGAGGATGCCAACGAGATCTTTTGGCATCAACGCTTAATTAAAGGTTGGCAGCCCTCCTAGGGTTTTGGGTTATTATTATTATTTGCTCCCTAACTAAATCCTATTGGGTTATTAATGGAAGGCTGCCGAAGACGTGAAGATGTAATTAGATTCGGGACCTAAATGGTTAACTTTTTATGCGCTACCCGCCACCAAAGAGGCGCACTGCGGCTCTTTACCCCACAGCCGAACAATTCGGCCCTCAGGCCCTCCTTAATATTCTGAATAAGGATATCCAGGCCCTTGTCCAATAAATGGACACCATCCGGACGAATTAAGGTGGTTTCCCCAGCAGGAACATTGGAGTGCAAAAGGACAGCTCCCGCTTCGGCCTGCACAATGCGGGCAAATAACTCGTAGAGGCCCTTACAGGCCTAGTGCATGTTTGCGGATGGTGGCACGAACCACCGTTCACCAGGAAATGATCGCAGACCAAACAACACGAACCAATGAGCGAGTACGCTGGAACGCTCTCAGATCCACGCGGATCTTGAGAATGAGGGACTTGCCCGCCATGCGAGCCGCCAATGGGCGAGTACGATGTAACGCACTCAGATCCACGAGGATCTTGATAATGAGGGACTTGCTCGACTTACGAGTCAAGTCAATTCCTCCCAAAATGGGCAACCACGATGCTCGGCAAGGTGGCAGGGGGGGTCACTGAGAGCCACAATAAGAGAGGCATGTCAAGGCATCACCTTCTTGCCCTTCCACAGGGAACCGGCCCATTGGCCAAGGCCGAAAGCGCGGCCACGTCCCAGGCCGAAATCGCGGCCACGTCCAAGGCCCAAAGCGCGGCCACGTCCCAAGCCGAAATCGCGGCCACGTCCAAGGCCGAAAGCGCGGCCACGTCCCAGGCCGAAAGCGCGGCCACGTCCAGACTGGGTAGCAACTCAAAGGCCCCGTAAACAAAAACTGAGGCCGTAAACCAACGCTCGAACCTGGCTCCCGGGAGGTAGAAGCTGTAACGAGAAAGAAAAGAACAGCTGGCCCGGTTTTACCGGTCCATTAGTAAATGTACAGAAGATTTAAATCTCTGGATCTCCATCACCCAATTCGTTGGTTGCCAACCCAATCAGCGCCAAAGGCAGCTGCTGTGGAAGCAGCGCCTATCCGGAGCGAATGACGCCCAAAATGCCAGCCCGATATACCAGCAACCTGGAGTGCCCTCAGAGAAATTGTCCAATATTATCAAACTGACAAAGGCAACCCCTCTTTGCGTAGGAATAGGTACCCCCGATAAGTGTAAGCGAGCAGGGCGGACCCATAACGTTAGGACCGGGCAAATTTGGAGCACAGAATACCTACGAAGGTGTATCGTGCCAGCCTTACCTCGCTGATCGGTCTTCACACTACAAATATGCTGAAAGACCAGATCCTGCTCGCGGACCAGACCCGACCAACGTAATGCATAAGCGAGGAGTCGGTATTTTGGATTGGGCAAGCAGCTCACTAACGCGTGAGGCGGCGAAAAAAGGGGGGTACCAAAGTGGCAGCTTGAAACAAGGCAACCTCATAACTGGAGGAACAAACTCGAGGCTATGCAGTAGCCAGCCTACATAACCTATTAGGAGCGATTGGAATCTTCAGAATAACTCGAAAATTGGGTTAGGTCCGGGTAATACCACTGCGCTGCCACCCCGGGGGCAACGAGGCAGCACACTAATTTTCGGCCGAAATGTGGCGCGTATGATGGGGACTACGAAGTCCCACAATACTATAGCACGGTCTGCGCAAAAAATGGACGACCAGGCGCCGCAACTCCATGACGGGTAGATGCTGGACTGCTGGAGCCGACTTACCACACAAATACGCCGCCCAGGTTAAAACCAGGACTGGAAGCGATGAATCTTCAGTGCCAGGCGGGAACGTGACTACATTGGAAGACACAGCAACTGGGGGGGGCAGCGCGGAGCATGCGATGATGCGGCTACTTCAGTAGTCACAGATGGCGTACCTGCAGAAACGCTACTGGCAGATCCTGCTAAAGCGGACTCAAGAAAATAATTACATGTCACCATTAGCCATCATTAGTTTACGCTCCGCCCTCCCCTGAGCCTTGGCCTCGCTCGTAGAGAGCCCACTCCCATAAGACACGGCCTTCCCCTGCCTTTCAGCGTGCTCGCGCTCCCACGAGGTAGCTTCTACCAAGCTGCCAAAAGACTAGGCGACTCATCACCTGATGAAGAGGATGGATGAGTAAGGGGCTGCTGACTAGGCCGTTTCTTGGCAGGGGGTTTACCCTTCCCATTAGAACCTCTCTCCTTAGACAGCGTAGCCGAATCTAAGGGGCAAACAGGTGGAAAGTAACTCTGTGAAGTGGGCATGGCGCAAACCGTAACAGATTCAAGGAGAATGGGAAGGGCGGCCCTGGTATGTAGCAGCCAACCCAAAATGTGGTGTGTAACAGCCCACACTTTTCGTGGCGCCTGACTTCATGACAGAGGACCTGAGAGGATTCTGCTGCCTGAGCCGCCCCTCTTGGCTAAAGGATTAAATCAAATACAGGTTGAAAGAGAGGAGGTCTTAGGACTAATCGGTAATTGAAGATTAACAAGCGTAAAGGAGCTGGAGACAGGGAGAAGCAGTGAGGGGGGGCAGGTTTGCAGATGACACAAAACTTTTCTGAGCGGTGGAAACCAGAGAAGATTGTGACAAGCTCCAGAAGGATCTCTCCAAACTGTGGGAATGGGCTGAGAAATGGCAAATGTGTTTTTAATATAATCAAATGTAAGGTAATGCCTCTTGGGGCAAAAATTCCAACTTCATCTATCAACTCATGGGCTCTGACTTATCCGTGACGGATCAGGAAAGAGATCTTGGTGAATTGGTGGACAGCTCCAAGAAGGTGTCACCCCAACGTGTGGCAGCAGTGAATAAGGCCAGTTCCCTGCAAGGGATTATCGAAAAAGGGTTTGAAAACCAAACCGTCAACATTATAATGCCATTATACAGAACAATAGTAAGGCCCCACCTGGGCATTGTGCACGATTCTGGTCACCGCATCTCAAGAAAGACATAAAACATATGGGCCTCTTTAGTCTGGAAAAAAGGCGCCTGAGGGGGGATATGATTGAGACATACATAATCATGCCGGGTATGAGTAAAGAAGCTAGAGGGAAGCTCTTCACTCTCTCCCACATACCAGAACCAGGGCATAAACTCAAATTGAGGGCTGGGAGAGTAAGAACTGACAAAAGAAAATATTCATTTATTTGTTTATGTATTTATTTATTTTACCCAGCGCGTTGTAAGTCTATGGAACTCCCTGGCACAGGAAGTGGTGGTAGCATCTGGCCTGGATGCCTCCAAAAGAAGGGGGGCTGGACAGGTTCCTGGGGAAACAGTCGAGCACAGGTTACAAACCATGATGGAGAAACCAGGGTCCTTCAAGGGCCAGACGCAGGTGAGTGGTATCAGGAGACAGACATCTAGTCTCATGCGCTCCCAAACACATCTGGTGGGGTCTAGACGGCATAGCCGAACCGAAGGGCGAACAGGCGACAAGTAACTCAGCCGCGTGGTTGCGGCATGGACCCAAAATGGATTCCAATAGTATCCGAAGGATGGCCCTATTATGTGACTGCCAAAACAAATCGTGGCACGGGTATAACAACAATGAATAAAGAGGATGGATGCAGATTACACCCACCCCCCATACACGCTGACAGATGACGTGCACAAAATGGCTAGACGGGTGTGCAGGCATTCCACCACCGAAGTTGAAAAATTACCGCCAATTAACTTTGGATGAAAAATACAAGCACGCTAGACTCCCCTAATAAGTCAACAAACAGACAGAGGGGTTCAGGGCCACTCGGAATGTGCAGCCAGGCAGATGGATGTAGATCGATACCTAAGGGGTGAGCCCATGAGGCATGGCCAAAATGGCCACCAGGTACCAAGCCAACTTGGCCTCCCTGAGTCACCCCCGATAGAAGGGTGTAATATCTCCCAAACAAAGCTAAAAGCCTACAGCCCAGGATAACTGGAGGTAGGTAGAGCCGCCCAGGGCGCCCAGCCCGACGGATGGGCATGGATTTAAGAGCTAAGAGTAGGCCCAGAACGTCCACCCAAAATGGCCACCGAGTGGCGAAGCAGAAAATGGCCGCCCAACCCAAAGGCACAGGAGCTGGAGGTATGTAAACTCCAGGCTTAAGAACCAGGGTACTTCAAGGGCCAGATGCAGGGGAGTGGTATCAGGAGACAAAGATCTAGTCTCATGCACTCCCAAACACATCCAGTGGCGCCGCTGTGAGGTACAGGAAGCTGGACTGGATGGGCCTTGGCCTGATCCAGCATGGCTCTTCTTATGTGCTTATGTTCACATGTTCACTGCCCCAATCCACACCTACCCAACTAAAGTGATACTACAAGAAATTTGGGCGGCCAGAAGGAACCCCAAAAGACGATACCCTGGGCAAGCGCAACCAGCTACCCCACAGGACTAAGCTCGCAAATTCAGTCTGGCTGACCGCCCCACCAAGCTAGTAACACCAGCCGGCCAGGAGCCGGGGCTCCCCAGCTCAGCCGGCGCTCGGCAATCCTGGAGGCTTGACACAGCCTAAAAAGCCGGGTGCGCCACTTCCCTAGTCAGCCCCTGACAACAAGCCCTGACAGGGGCTCGAAAAGGCAAGCAGGAGGCAGCGCGCAGAACGAGATACTCTTCCGTTAAACGGCAGCCTGGTAGGCTGAGCTAACAGGAGCTCGAAGAGCTCCTGCTCCCCGCTCAAGGGAAGGAAGCTGCGACCAGCCTGCCCCCTGCCTAACAGACCAGTCCGTGGTATACAAAAATGAAGGAAGCGCTTGTCAGCGAGCTCAGCCAGTCGTCGGAAGCTCCCCGAGAGGCAGCTGGGATAAAGGGAGTCAAGAAGGCTCCGACTGCTCGCTTCCACCCACCCCCGCACGCTAAACCACCCGTCACCCGAAACACCCCGGAGCGACCACCCCTGGAGCGAAGGAGGTCCGGGAGGTGAAGGGACAGCTGCTCCCGACAATCAGGCGATTGTCGGGAGCCGAAGGGGGAGCAGTAGCTTGAACTCAACTGGAGTTGAAAAGGAGCTGAAAAAAGCTCCACAGCGGCTCTGGCGCCCTCCTCCCCGGCAGCGAAGCCCAGCTGCTTGTCGGAACTACCGAGAAGCGGCTGAGTAAAAGAGATGCAGAGAGCTCCCGCTCGCTGCTCTCGGGGCGCCCCGCAATCGCACAGGCTCGAAAGAGCCTGTCCAGGCGACCCACCAGCCTCCCGGAGCCCTTCTCGCAAGAACTTGCCTGTCACCGAGGCTCCGGGAGGCACGGCCCAGCAAAAGCCTTCTCCCGACAATCAGCTGATTGTCGGAAGAGCTGTATCAAGCGGGGAAAGAACGGAGCGCAGCCAGTCAAGCACGCAAACCCAGGACGGCGTGCCGCTCGCTCCAGGGGGAAACCGGCGATTGCGGAGGCAGACTGAGGGGAGCGCGCCAAGGGCTTATAAAGGGCGCGCTCCCCTACCGTAGGCTACGTTAATAGCGGAGCCATTAGCCGCCTCCCTCAACCGGCCGGCAAAGGAGCCCCTGCTCGGCACGAGGCCGGGCGGAGCAGCCATTCTCATGCATCGAAGAAGAAGAAAATAAGCTATGTGTTTTTCCAACCCATCACATACTTTATAAGGGAACAAAAACATATTTTCACAGTACGTTCACATCTGGGGTACTCATCAGATGGCACATTTTCTTTTTCTTGTCAAGACAACAATCAGAAGTACCAGAGCAAGTAGTTGGAAGAACAGAAGAAGGAACTTCCTTGCAGCAAGAATTTCACATGTTTTATCGGTTGGAAAAACCCAGGTTAATAACTAAAGTCATTACAGCCTTAGTTCTATCCTAGGGTAGTTTGCTTAGGGCTAAGTTCTATTCCATCATCATGCTCTTTTCCTTCACTACTGCACCTCTTTTCCTTTTATGTTTCTCTTGGGCAGTTACTTCACACCATGACAGCGTTGGTCGCGATCACGTGGTTTTGTCCCTGTTTCAGTGATCCTATGGTCATGATAACTTGTCTTGTGACAAAAGTTACCTCACGGCCATGACAAACACTCAATTTGTCTAGCTTCCTTTTTTTTTTTTTCTTTTTTGACATTTCGCTTCTGAAATGTCAGGTTTTTAAAAAAAAACCAGGCACAGATTTCTGAGAGAAACAAATGTTTTGTTGCATGATAGTCGTAAGTTACTACATGGTGTCTTGTCTCAGAACAGAATGTGGGGACAAAGAGTGACAGGGGAAAACCCTACCTCAGCACCAGGTACAGTACTGTCATGCTTAGTACGCATTCCGGGGGCATGGTTGAGATAAATTTCAGTAGTTGCATGACAGACATGAAGTAACATTTTTTGTACCACTCCTAAGCGCAACACTAACAGAGACAAAACGGACGAGAAGTAACCAACTTGTTCTTTTTCTGCCCTGGATTTAGCCTTGGTTAGAAAGTCCTTAATCACCCCATTCACTTTTTAGTCTTGCCTGGACTAGAAAAGTGCCCCATCACCCATTCTCCCCTTTGCTCCATCATTTCTATCTCTTCCTTCCTTCCTCCCTCGCTCCCTCCCTCGCTCCCTCCCTCTTGGCTAATTTCCTTCCTAGTTGACTTCTTTCTCATTGGTGTTTCATTCCTTCTGCCATAATCCTGGTTTAGCCTTTTTGCTCTTCTGACTCTCCTCCTCCTCACTCTTACCTGACGCCAGGAGTTTCTCCAGAATCCCTCTTAGGGATTTATGTTCTTCTTCCCCAACTCCAGATAGCCACATTTCCATGTTTCATCATTACTCAAATCACACAGTGTGGTGTGAAAGGGATGATTCTTCCTTGCTTATTCCCCATTCAGAGTCACTTCATTGAGAGGTGCTCCATGGATACATCACAAAGAGTAGAGTTTCCTCAGATTATTTCCCCAGACTATTTCCTCAGATTATTTTCACATAAAGAAGGATTGAAGAAATTGTGTGTCAAGGTGTTTTGTGCATCCTTGAGACCCCCCCCCAATAATTGTTCTGCATCAGACAACATGGCTTCAACAGGCCTTTTGGCTAAGATCAAGTGTGTGTGTGTAGGAGAGGCAGATATTAAAGAGGTAAGGTTTTCTAAAATGGAGATAATCCAAAAGATTTGAGATCCTGCTAAAATTATCACAATTAACATTTTCAACAGACACCTCCCAAAAAAGTATCATTTCAGAGCAAGTTGTGTTCTAACCCAGGCACAGAGTGCATGTGCAAGATGCACTGAGAGTGTGCAAGGAAATTAATTGTAATAATCTTTTTAAAATATTTGTAAATGCCCATTTTAAGGCTGGAAGAAGGTTCATAAATAGAGACTGAACAGCATGTTGAGAGCAAATCAACACATTCAGGCAAATGGACTACTACAACAATTGTAACTAGCATCTATGTCAGAATAAGGAAAATGCCCAGACCCAGAGAGCTTTAGCATGGCCCATGAACATGGTAGAAGAGCAGCCCAGCCACAGAAGAGTTTGGGGTGGGGTGAGTGGAGTGGGAAATCTGTTGGAGGGAATCTAGCAATATATTCTGTTCAATTTTGTAAACTGCCCAGAGTAGCCGTGTAGATAGATGGAGCAGTAAATAAATAAATAAATAAATAAATAAATAAATAAATAAATAAATAAATAGTAATGACAACCCCACTACCATGAAACATGTCTAAAATTACCCAGCTGCACTTCATATTGTTGAGTCTCATTACTAAACCTCATCTGCCAATAAAAAACATTCATACTGACTTGATTCTGGGTTAGGTTCTGCTGTATGAGTTGCTGAACTAATTCCTTTCACATACTATATTACACCCCCCCATGCACATACACAATCACATACTAAAAAATAACTAATGCCTTTCCAGAGCAGGCCATGTAAATATTCACTTGTCTCATTCCCACAAATGGAAGATAATGGTTTACAACATTCTTCTAACCATCAAGGACAAGGAGGGGGCTTTTTTGTTTGGTTAGTTTTGTTTTCTATGGAACGTGGGCTAAATAGGATTACGTTTATGGTGTCATTCTGTGTGGATACAAGGATCACAACAAAGGACATACTGAACCTCCAGATGACCTCTCACACACTATTTCCCTTCCCATTTTCTATAACAAATTTGTACCAGGCTCAGATAACTAACCAGAAGACACCAAATCGATGTAAAGTGTCATGGGTCACTTCCACCTCACAGGATTGTGGTGAGAAGAAGTGGTGGAGATTCAGCAATATAAAGGTCTTTACTCCTTTCCCTCAGCTGCATCAGTCCCCTCAATATACCGATACTTACAGTAAGCAGAAGTGTCTATTGGGTTGTTGTTTCTGTAGCAGTGAAAGATGCTTTGCAACACTCAAGTCATGCCAACCTCCCTTGAAAAGATCAGCATTTGATCACAAATCTGTTTCAGTGGTGATTTATTCCCTTCATGTTTCAACCACCCTGTGAAGGCAGCCTTTCAATTAGATAATTCATGCTATTCAATTAAAAACTGAAATATTTCCAGAAGCCTTTTATAAGCTTCCTTGTATAATCTGGTTTTCTATTGAATCTCTATATTGGGGCACTAGCTGTATGCTAAACTGCTTTTGAGAAATTTTTATTCATAAACTGGGTTTTGTGGAAAGCATTTCATCAGTTGCCTTGCATCATTCAAAGTAATATCCCCAATCCTCTGTGGGGTTTAAATATGATCTTAGGATAGTTACAATTGCTTCTGTTTGGATGAATGATCTTTTATATTCCTACATCTCACAATAGCAATACAGCTACTTCTCCATCTGTGAAATCCAATTTAAAGCACAACATTTGTGCTTGTTAGGATATTTGATCTTGAATTAAAACACCAGAGCCTTAATAATTCTCTTTGCCTAAGTGAACTGAGCTTAGCGCTATTTTAAATCATTCTCGTTACCATCTCTTGCTGCTTGTTGTACATAGAGTGGAATCTATTTATGTAAAGCAGATGCAAATTTCCAGTTCAAAAACAAGGCTTTTGCCACATAGCATATCAGCCAAATGTTGGAATCTTAAGAATTCCCCTGTAGTTGAAGCCATAGCTTTGAAGCTTACTTCCTGAGAAGTAAACCCACATGGAAATAAGTCTAGTCCCTTAAAAATCATTATGAATGGCTTCTGCACATTGACTAATACAGTACCCCACTGGTTTCGGTACCTGGCTGTGGGGCCAGAGGTTGGCAGTTTGATTCCCCACTGTGCCTCCTTGTCAGGATCTGGCCTCAATGATCCATGAGGCCCCTTCCAGCACTGAAATTCTAAGATTTATATTATCATATTTTACAGTGCAAGAAATCTAGGCCAGACATTACATTTACATTATTTCAAATCACATTCTAAACTATGTGATTAAAAATTCAAAAATCAAGATAATTCATTGTAGGAACCCTTTCATTTGATAATAGAGCACATGGCTTTCATGGACAAGGGTTCATGTTCAATTCCTGGCATATAAATAAAATGATATATTTTTTAAAACTACCGACACTCAGAATAACACTGGAATTGCTGGACATACATAGGGTGGTATACCAAGAGAATTTCGGCCCTGTCATTGGCTCCTACTTTTAGGAATATACATTCAAATCCAAGGTACTGGGAAAGGTTACATCTAGTACAAGGGATGGAGTTGTAATAGACTATTGCCACTTCCCCCCACCCCCCCCCCACCCCTGGTCTTACCTGTTGTTCTACACACAAACCTGGAGGACAGAGCTGAATGAAATTAACACCTTGGTTCATCCAGCCAAGTCTCTGTGATGCAAGTGAGATCAGCATGTTCTTGCAGGATCACGTCCTAGATGACTGTTGATTTCCGATTGACTGATCTAGCGTTCAACAGCAATATTTTCAGTCCAGGAATCTTGTCATCAAGGTTTCCAGAACATTCTAACTTTGTAGATACCTTGGGAGTTCCCAGAAGCCTGTAGTCCTTATAAAGTGTCAATGAACCTTGTGATTCCGATGTCTTCCTCTACCAAGAACAGTAGCAATAAGTTTCCCCTCAATGCCTGGCAAAGTCTCTTTTTCCAAAAATGACATCTTCCACAGGTAGCTGCACATCAATCTGCAGTGTTCCCTGCAGTCCTAAGTGTGGCGCCAAGTGCACAGTGCACTTTGTGTGCGCCAGAGGCACTGCCTTTGGCAGCCAGGACTATCTTATAGCTACCTGTGAAAAAGGAAGAGGAGTGGAGATGCTTTCCTCTGTGCTTGAAGTGAGCAATTCACTTCCATCAGCTCTCTCCTTTTCATTTATTTTCATTCTCCCCTCCTCCTCACCCAAATGCTTGGGAGGTCAATGAGAACTTGAGAAGGCTATACAATGATAGATCACTCTTGCCCCTCTGCTCTATTAGATAATGATGCTTGGGTTTCCCAACTTGACATGCCTTAGATGGGAAGCCAGAAATCAGTTGGCACTCCCCCACTAAAGTGCACCCATTGAATCAATGGGAATTACAGAAGTGATGCTTTACCACTTATATTCTGTTTCAATGGGTCTTTTCCAGTTGGGTCTGATCAACAGATTTTGGTCTAAGTGTTTGGTCTGTCATAAAAATAAAAACACAATTTGATCTGGCAAGCAGTGCAGAAAATACTCAGATCACTGAGCTCTAGGCCACAGAGGCCTTTGACTTCTTGAAAGCCACACAATGTCTGTCACATATCATGTTTACTCTGATAAACAGGCGCCGTTATTGCCAACATAACTGGAATGTTTTTTCCCAGCATGCCTCACCTGACAAAACTGTATTATATGCACATATCTGCCTGAAGATATATGGCTTTGAGAGCAAACTACAAATAAAGAAAGAAAGAAAGAAAGAAAGAAACGTGTGTATGTAAACCCTGTATATCTTCCTGACAGAGTCCCAATACATCTAACATACTGGCGGACAGTTTTAATGCTGAACTTTGCCCAGCATGGTTTTTGAGCACCTGCAGCTCAACCATTAAATGAGAGCACTGTTCTTATGGAGCCTGAGGCTCATTTTTTAAATGTGAAATAATAAAACCTAGCGTAACGTGATAAAAGAGTCCAGTGGCAGGGTAGAGGCACCACAGGGAGCCTGCTGCCTGCGTAGGAACACAAAATCAGGTGGTATAAAATGATTGGTTGGTCAAGAAGATATATTTATTTTCATATCAGGACCTTGAAAAGAAACTGTAACAAAAGTAAGCTGTTGGGATTAGAGATAACATTTTTACTGTCCTTTGAGTGCTACACGATTATTTTAGAAGTGAAAACCTGGTATGTTATACTTCCAAATAAAACAGGTTATTAAAAGGAGTCACCTTAATGGTACTAAGAAATTCTCAAAGAAATTATGTCCCCCAAAACCATGAGTAGCGTGTGGGGGGGGGGAGCACACACAGAACTACAAACTGCTGCAGCTGTTTTTACCAAGGGTAAAAACAAAAAATCTTCCTCCTATAGTGTTTTTATTATACATGTGCAAGAGAAACCACCACTTACATTCCAAAAAATGAACCATGCTTCTGTTTTTGCAGCCATATGTCTTTCACTAAATACACAAATAGTATTTTGTCTAGTTTCTTGTCAACATGCTAGAGATGAGCTGCTTTCTTCTCCATGTCAGAGGGCAAGTGACTGCAAAGTCAGCAGCTCAGTGGTTCAAATCCCGGGTGCCACGCAGCGTAGCGAACTCCTGCTGATAACCACAGCTCCTGCCAACCTCGCAGTTCAAAAGCATGTAAATGCAAGTAGATAAATAGATACTGTCATAAAAACTGGGAAGGTAGAACAGTGTTTCCTTGCAGCCATGCTGGCCATGTGGCCATGGGCTTGCACAACACTGGTTCTTCGGTTTGAATACAGATACGAGCACCACCCCTAGAGTCAGACATGACTAGCATGCAATCTACCTTTACCTTTTACATCTCTCTGAGGCCTCTGTCAGTGAAAATTCTGCTTTGAAACTAAGCAAGAGCATTTGGCATTCAGACAACAGTCCTGAGCACTAGAGATGGGCACGACTAGGGAAAATGACGTTTTCAAGTTGTCGTGTGTCGGAGGCGGCCTGTGTCGGCTCGTTTCCATTTTTCGTGAAACTTCGCAAAAATTTGTCGTTTCGTTTTTCGTTTTTTCGTCTGTCGTTTAACTGGTTTGGGGGGCTAGCGGGCTCCTGGAGGCACCTCTTTTTTGGGGGGGGTGCCTCCTATCCTCACCCGCTAGGGAAAGCAGGCTCCTGGAGACCCCTCATACATGGGGGTCTCCTCTCCTCACCTGCTGCAAAAGGGCATGCATGCATAGCCATATGGCTATGATTGCATACCCAGTTGCACGGAGAGACACAGCAGACTGGCAGAGGCACCACTCTTTTTGGGGTGCCTTCCCTGCATCAGTCAGGCCTCGGGGGCATGGTTTGCATGATGTCACACATGCTGCCAGCCGAGCCAAGCCTGCAGGAGTCACCCAGAGCCACAAGTGGCGGACTGGCAGACTCTCTGCACCCACTGTGTCTCACTAAGAAGGTAATTGTACTTGCTATAGTGCAATGCAAGTACAGATCTGGCTTAGGGTTAGGGTTAGCGCAAGGGCTAGGGTTAGGCTAGTTACAGGTGAGGTTAGGGTGAGTATTGGGGTGCACCTCTGGGGGCCTCTCTGACCCACTTAGAAGGACAGTGTACTGGCGTATGGGTTAGGCTTAGGGTTAGGGTTCAGGTTCGGGCTACGTTTAGTGGGTTTTTTATGCCCGGTTGGCACATCCCAGAAGTCTCTGTGGTCATCCTGGCCAAGTGGCCATGCGATTGGTGGAATGGCTCCAAAAATTTGCATGGTCACTCCCATGGCCAGCCCATCATTGCGCAGGTGTAAAAAAATAAAATAAAATAAAATAAAATAAAATAAAATAAAATCAATGGAGAGAGGAAAGAGGAGACATTTTGTTGCAAGAAAAACCCACTGCTACTGTAAAAATTCTGGCAGTTTTAAAATAGCAATTTTTGCATGTTTCTGTGTGGTGCTTGTGTGTTTTTGGACCACGATTTCAAAAAAAAATTGCGGTCGCTGCCCCATTTTGGATCCCCCGCCCGCACCGCATGGCATTGGCGACTCGAGTCCGGCTGCCCAGGACAGGAGAGGGGGGGAGGCCGGGAACCCCCCCCAGAAACCACCCCTCTGGTAGGTGCACTCTGCACTGCAGGCATATTTTCGCCTGCTTTTTGGCCCGGGAATGGGGGGGGGGAGTTTAAAACTTTTTTTCTGTGCCGCTTCCGCTTGAATTGCGGCGGGCGGCGGCGAGTCCGGTGCTTTGCGAGTGACTATGACGAGGATTTCCCCCACCACCAGAGCAGCCCAGGACAGGAGGGGGGGTCAACCACCCCTCTGGTAGGTGCCCTGAGCCCTCACTCAGGCAGGCATATTTCCGCCTGCTTTTTGGCCGGGAATCGTTTTTTTTTAAAACTTTTAAAAACTTTTTTCTGTGCCGCTTGGCATCGCGGGATCACCACGATGCCAGGAACGACCACAACAAATCAGACCCAATTATTCTTTAGTCGGTTCGAGTTCGAGTTCTGGTGGAGTAATTCCCGTTACCGTTTCCGTTGCGTAATGGAAACGAGTAACGGAAACGGAAACAGGAATTCTGCCAAGTCGTGCCCATCTCTACTGAGCACTAAATTGGAACCACTTTTGCTGAAGGGCAGCCAAAGCACATCTTGAATATACTGGGGTCAACCCTTTTGAAACATTTGCCCTATACAAGTGTCCACTAGAAACACGTGAGGTCTAAAACTGAACATAGCACACAAACATGTGTCCAATATCCTTGTATGACCACAAACCCTTAGAGATCTTTGCACATTGAGTCTAAAGTTCCAAAGGGGTATGTTTCTTCAGCTGGATCCCTGGCAGTAGGAACATGTCTGGATCAGGCAGGGTTTTACTCTCCTCGAAGTCAAGAGCTTTGCAAACACATTCAGCCAAACTAACTTCCTGTCCAATCTCCATGCTGAATGTGGAATGATCTCTCAGAGCACTGGAGCTCACTGGGTTATTTTATTTCATACCTATTTCCATTTTCCAGGTTTAACCTACTTTTTTGCTAGCAAAGTCTACATGGATCTTTTTCCCAAGTGGCCAGTGGACTGATCAGACAATCGTGTAGAAAACCACCAATAAAGTCACCTGTAGAAAAAGAAAAAAAGTGTAGGTGGGAATGTAAGGGATAGCATAGTCTCTGAATATTTATTTATTTATATTTATTTATATTTATATTTGTATACTGTGCCGATTTCCCAAAGGGGACTCTGGGGGGTTCACATAAAAGACCTAAGAAATCCAAAACAACAACAACAACTTGGGAAGTGTTCAACTAGTGATTTGTAATACAAAATCTAATGTAGTTAGCTGTGTGACAACAACAACAACAACAACAACAACAACAACAACAACAAGGAAGAAAAAATATACAACAACAAACAGGTAATTGGCAAGAGGCATAAAACAACTGATGATATGTACCCACCTCAAGACGCTGGAGAACAATACACACACTAGCGATTGCCAAAGGCATCTCTAAACAGCCAGGTTTTAACAGCTTAAAATATTCACTTAATATTTCATAGCCAAATCTTTTTCTGCACAGCCACTCAGCTTTTCCTTATTAATAATTTACTAGCAGCACAAGGGACAGTGTGTTGTTGCTCACGAGCTGTGCTCTGCCTGTGAATAAGTGCCTGCTGCCCTTTAACCATCTGTTTCTACGCATTTGTCACTCTCTCATTAATCCTGAGTTTTGATCCTATTCATATTAGTATCATGCTTCTCCCTTCCTTGGGCTGATGCTACCCAAGAGACCAACAGTCTCATGTCCCATATCCAACTTCTAAATATGAAGGCACATTAATAATGGCAGAGAAAGAGTGAACGAATTGGTGAATTGATGAATTAATTCTTTATTTATGGTTGTTAACCATATTCTATATGATATTAAAATATTATGTTTCCTACAATAATATCTTATAGTGATACATTTCGTAAAAAGATGCAAACTTTATATAATAAAACCAAATATGAATAAAACCATATATAAATCCATCAAGGGAACTGGTAAGAGAAAGAGTGATGGTTACCAAGATTGAGCCATGGAGTTGTAATGTTAACTGCTGGCACTGTCTTTATTATGCAACCTTTCATTATGTTATATCTTTCCAAAAAAATTCTGGTTTAAGTGTGTGAGATATTTTGCTTCGATATCCACAATTGAAAATGCTGGGAAACGCCCCAATGTTATGCAGCAATATTGGGCCTGTGCTACCAGCAGAAAAAAAGGATGCCATAGCAGAGGCCAGCCTGAATGCCAGAGGTCAGGATGCTCTACAGGATGCCCTCTTATGTTCATTCTCATTTACAAAGAGGCTCCAAGCAAACAAAAATGACAGAACCCAGCTCTCCCTTCCCCATCAGTGAGTTAACCATTTCTCACCCGAGCATAAAGCAATGGTCATGAACATGTTTTAACAGGTCCTCTAGGAATCTCTTGCTCAGAGCATTAAGCAATTGAAATGAAAAGAAGAACCATGTCTTTCATATCAATTGTGTTCATTCAAATAATCTATGTATAGCTGGGAAGTACTGGAACGTTAATTCCATGGAATTAATGAATGCAACGTGTTTCTGCCTTATTCAACATAGTGCACAGCACTCTCAGCCATCTATATAGAGAAGGAAGTCTCAGCCAAGTTTCTTTCATATGCTATTCAGATTAATTTGTTTATTTATGAGTATTTTTCCCTGCCTTTCTCCTTGGGAAAGGACCCAAGGCAGCTTACAGTAATGATGGTCAATATATAGTCCAGTACAATTAAGACATATTCAAGTTTAAGAACAGGGAATTGTGGGATACTTTACAGCATTGAAAGGCAACATTAAAGCTAAAAGTGAACACAAACACTTAAGAAAAGAGTATACATTCCATGTAATCATGTACCGTAGACCACCTAAAGTAATGAGGGATGGGAACTAACAATTGATAACATAGTGTCAATGTAATCACAC
Organism: Phrynocephalus forsythii; assembly: GCA_029282475.1. Classification (NCBI taxonomy): domain Eukaryota; kingdom Metazoa; phylum Chordata; class Lepidosauria; order Squamata; family Agamidae; genus Phrynocephalus; species Phrynocephalus forsythii. The sequence continues at coordinate 18,889,038 of JAPFRF010000002.1, forward strand.
AAGGAAATATATAAACACAAAGTTATAAGTGTTTATAAACACAACATGAAGCAAAAAAAATGGAGATTTGTTTTGGTTCATTTCATTTTAGGGTTTGGTTTGTTTCATTTCATTTTTAGCAAATTTTTTAGAAAAAAATATTTCATTACTTCATTTATTTGTTATTCGTTTTTTCCGCTTTGTGCAATTTAATCAATTTGACAGCGCAGTGGGAAAAAACATTCAAAAAAATAAAATTATAAACAGATGTTGCAACTGCACAAACTGGACTGACAGCATCTTCATCCTCATCATCTACAGCATCCACATCATCTTACCGGGTGGCAGCAGCAGCGGTGGGGCAATCCTTTTATTTTATTTTATTTTTATTTTGTTTTTTTTTTTTACTTCCGGGTTCCTGCCCATGCTACAGCTGTAGCGAGGGGCTTCCCCCCCTTCAAGCGCCAACTGTGCGGCCCCTGGGGCCCAGTCGGTGCTGGTTTTATTTTTTATATATATTTCATTTTAGGGTGCTGACCCGGCCACACCTGGAGCCAGTTTGGCGCTCCTTTATTTTATTTTATTTTATTTTATTTTACTTCCAGGTTCCTGCCCGTGCTATAGCTGTGAAATGAAACTAAATGGAACAAAAGGAAACAAAAATGAAACAAAACACTATTTTAGCATTTCATGCCTATCTCTAGTCATACCAAACTACCAGTGTGGAATATGGTTAGCTACCATTGGTCAGTTATGTCATGTGATACCTGGAAGTTTGGAGCAAGAAGACAAGAGGAAAGAGAGAAGCCATGATTATGCTTAGGATCACCTCATTTAGGTAGAGTAGGAAAAGTTAGCTTAGGAGAAGACTTGAATGTAATCAGTTAGTCAGGGTGACTTAGATTTTATTATTTTTAGGGAAATAAAACAAAGATTGAGCTCTGTTAAGGTTTTGATCCTTTTTTGATCCTTTTTTGAAATCTTATTTTTGCACCTTTTAAAAAGTTAAAGTGGCCTCTTGTTTTGAAAAGAACCCAAGAGTAAATCAGAAGGTGAAGATGTTTTGGCGTATTTTGTCTCAGAGAAAAGGAATTCTCTTTACTTTTAAACTCGGCCAGTGCAACCCTTTTGATTTACCATGCAACCGGGACCACAGTATGTGAATCGTGAAAGGATGGGGGAACACTGTATATGAGGTGGCACATGCAATCTACAGAACCAATACAAATAGCAAGAAATTTACTGAACTGATAGCCATGGAAACAGGCCCAGAAGAGAGAGAGAGATAGAGAGAGAGAGAGAGAGAGAGAGAGAGAGAGAGTACACGCGCGCGCACACACACACACACACACACACACACACACACACACACACACACACACACACACACACACACACACACACACACACAGAGAGAGAGAGAGAGAGAGAGAGAGAGAGAGAGAGAGAGAGAGAGAGAGAGAGAGAGAGAAAGAAAGAAAGAAGAAAAAGATTCTCCTAGCAAGGGAAAGAAATGAGAGAGAGGAAATTGAATCTATTATAAATAGCATGGAACAAAAGGGAGACCAGGAGCAGCCAGTCACTTCCCCTTGCAGGGAGAATTGGGGGCAATAGTGGGTTCCTAATAAGGGGTGGCAGCCAGATCAAAGGGGCTACACACTGTCTCCCTCACCTCTTCCAGGGGAATTACAGTGGATCCAGGTTATCTTCCTCCTTCCCTTTCCTTTTCAATGAGAACTGGGGGACACACATGATTCCTAATCAATGGGTGAAGGATGGATTAATGAGTTTGCATGTTCCCTGGGATCCCTTTTCCATGGGACCCATAAGGTTACTTGTTTCTGCAACAGGGGAAATAAGTGCTATTTTAAAGAAAACTTAACATTAAATCTCTTTGTCAAGATGCCCTGAATGGTCATCTAGAGCAGAAACAGACTTTCTGCTTACATTGTACCAAAGGTTGTGCAGATATTTTTAAAGTTTTTTTAAAAATTATTTAGAGTGCCGCCTTTTTTTAGAGTTGCCATATAGAATGCTCACAGCTGTGCAAAAATCATGGCCCGGTATGTCCTTAGGGCTTAAGTGAGTCTAGCACCAGGAACTAGAATGGGGATACTGAAATGGAAATAACTGGGTTCTTACAGATTTACTGAAGTGCACAGTACCCATAAGACATACCAAATGCAAGAGGAGACACATGGGAGACTCTGAAATGAAATGAAAATGAAAGAGTTCCCCCAGCACATCCTTAGTGACTACTTAAATACAGAAAAATCATAAGTCAATTAAATTATGTCTAAACTCTTGCTTCTCCCCCCTCCCCACTGTATGGAATATGATTAGTTAATGCACTTTTAACTTCTATTGATTTCACATAGAGAGTCAAGGTTTTGTTTAACCCTCCAGTTTAAACAAATGGAAATCTATTAAACTGTGGCTGGGTTGTCATCTTCTTATTCACCTTTGCTACTTGTTCAGTCATCTAGCTTTTGTTGTTATTTACATGTTTATTTATAGGTTTTCAATATCTGTCCACAAACAGTTGATTTTTCATTATAATTAACTGCAGAGAGTAATGAAATTGACATGACTAGGATTTAAATCATTTCAATGAAATAATATACTCAAGTGAACTTTATACTTTTCTTAATAAAGAAACAAATGCCTTTCTTCTCATTGATGAACTAACTCACAATAGTTTTGGATTCTGGGAACCTGAAAAGGCAATTAATAAGGTTGTCTGTTCTTGCAGCTAGGTAAGTGCTGATCAGATTATAAAAGTCCGATCAAAAGTTTTGAGAAAGTAATTGGCTGGGTGGTGAGTTGTAATATTCTAAATCTTGCATAATTTTTTTCAAGCCTAAATTGATGATGAGAGTTCTCTTAGCAGAGGCAGTACCAGCATGTTTTTCCTCTCTTTCCTGCATTTCAAAGTTCTCTATATATTGCAGAAGTATGAACAGGGCCGGCGCATCCATTAAGGTGAACTAGGAGGTTGCCTAGGGTGCCAAAATGGAGAGGGGGCGCTGGCCAGCCTGCTGCCCCCCGCTGCCATCCCCTGCCACTGGCCACTGCCTTCCTTCCCCCTGCTGCCCATCACCATCTGCCCCCTGCCCCGTGCCCATCACCACCCACCCCGCGCGCACGTCACCATCCGCCCCCAATGCCCATCGCTGCCCCATCATCCGCCACCCCTGCTGCCTCTGCCCCGCTACCCCGCCCCACCCATCTGCTGCCACCCATCCACCGCCGCCTGCCACCCACTGCCCACCGCCCGCTCCACCCCCAGCCTGCTGCCTCCCTGCCCCCCTGCCCCCCACCCGCCACCTCTGCTGCCTATCTGCTGCCTCCACCCTGCCATCCTGCCCCACCCATCTGCCGCTGCTCATCCACCGCTCCCCTGCCGCCTGCTGCCCACCCCCTGCCGCCCACCCCACCCCCACCCCTCGCCTAGGGCTCAAAAAAACCTAACGCCGGCCCTGAGTATGAAGTATTAGCTTGAAAGGTAAAAGATTTAACATAGTAGTGTTCCATGACAATGTTTTCCTTGCCTGCACAGCCTGGAATAAAGCAATGAGACACAGGGTTTTTGGAGTTAAATAGTGCCACAACATTATTAACATGTTAAAATTCTCTTTATGATAGAAACTTGAGATCTAATGTTGGATCTTTACGATAGTGTGAGAGCCAATTTTGAGTCCATGGCCATTTGTCCTGTGGATGATTTTCCAAATCAAGAGCTTCTATCAGCACTCTGTGCTGTGCTCTAGATAGCACATCCTTTGTAATTCACCATAAGAATACCCCAAAGCCCCAAATAACCCAAGTCTCCTGACACTAGGTGCTCTTGTGCCAAAGATATTCCCTGTAATTCCTTACATTTCTTTCTAGGTGATTTGGGCACTCAGTTTTGGGATGTGGGATGCTTTACATCCTTGGTGGGTGCTGTACAGGAACTCCCTTTTCTCTCAAAACTTCGCACTATCCACATTTGTGACCAAACCCAAGTACCTATTTAACTTGCTTCTCCACATGAGATTAAGAATGGGATTGGTGAAAACTCACCAGGTACCAAACGGAGCCAATACATGGAGCAGGTCCAAAATTCCCACCCAGATCATGGTTAATCATAAGAAGGACAGGTAGGCCCTACAGTTCCTACAAGGCAAGAGGCTGAGGCAGTGCAGAGCCTTAAATAGGTTCCCGTGAGGTTCCCCCATCCCCTCTGTCAGCACCATTTGTCTGCACTCGCTCCTTCAAGAGAGCACAAGACAGCAGGGAAAGTCCTCCCCCCCCCCTCCGTGGCAGCAGTCTCGCGCTGTGCAGAAGGACATTTCATTATATTGGACAAGATTCTACTTTTCAGCATTGCCACTCACAGACATACCTGACAAGTGTCCTGCTTTGGCTGGGACATTACTATTTTTTAGCCTTTGTCCCGCAGTCTTCCCGAAACATTATTTTCATGGAAATGTCCCGGGAAGCAGTGGTTGACAGGGAGGCTTTTGGCTGGGGACAAGGTAGAGGGGGGACAAGCTGGTGTGGTGGGAGGGGCAAAGTGCCCACCTGCCCTCTCTTTCTTTACCTCCCACAATGACGACACCAGCAGCAGGAGGAGGAGGGTGGGCGCTCGGCACTGAGCTTGCATGCCGGAGAGGCTGCATCTGGCTGGTGGGATCAAAGCACGCGGGCAGGGGGGCTAGCAGTGGGGCATATCTAATGGAGCCCAGCCAAGCCCAGGGATGGCTGCTGCCACAGTCACTGCCACCAGGCCTCTCCCCCTGCAGGACTACAATACCTCGCCCATGCCCTCTGGTGTAGCGGCAGTCCTCTAAGTCTCCTCCTCCTCCTCCTCCTCCTCCTCCTCCTCCTCCTCCTCCTCCTCCTGGTGCTGCTGCTGCACTCCTCCTCTTCCTTGTTCTTTCCCAGCAGCAGTAGCAGCAAGGAGGCGGAGGCGGGCTGGGCCTGTCCCTCCGGGATGCATCCTACCGGGCTGCAAGAAGTTGGGTGGCTCCTGTAGGGGAAGGGGGCAGAGAAGAAATTGTTTACTTGGCTGCTGTGCTGCGGAGGGAGCCAGATATGCTCGCCACATGGTAGGGGCAGAGGTGGATAGTGCATGTGTGATGACATTTTTTGTGTTTGTGCATGGGTGCATTAAGCCTCTCTCCTCCCATCCCGGCTGGCATCGGGAAAAACTTGACAGGTATGCTCACAGAGCAGGCCTCATCATATTTGATAGCTTATGTGCATAAAAATGAGAGTGGTAGGATGAGTAGGGAGAGAGCCTGAGAAATGGAAGGCTATAATTTTATTTTATTTTTTAGAGCCAACAATGAGATAATGAAGTGATTACTGTCATGTCAAAAATATCTCCAAGGAAAATGCCATTTGGGATTAGATTTCTGTTCAAAGCTACGGGAGGCAAATAAGAATCCACAGGGGAAGATTCATTCATTATTGAAATCTGGCCATGATTGACCTTTGCTACATCAGCCAAAGAGAAAAAATGCCAAAGACCATTGAATGATAATTTTCAATGAGATATTTGTTTAAGTCTTTCATAAACATATCATTAACAGAATTCAAAAAAATGTGCCAAGAAGGGGCAGCCAATATACAGTTTGGAATCCCAGGGGGATTTGGAACTAGGGATGCATTGTTTTGCTTACAGGTACTTGGAGAGGTGTCTTTGCTTTAGTGACTGAATCTGTGGCCAAGTTTCTTTTCTCTGCCCAAAGAATACGGAAGACAACCTTGGCCTCTGTTAGCTCTTAATATAATCACGAATTGTACGATGTTTGTGTAATTCCCTTTTACCACTTAAACTGTTTTAACTATCCTGAAATTTTGTAATGGTTTTACTTTTTTACCCTTTTAAAACTACATGTATGTATTTTTATCTTATTGGTTGGGCCTGTGGCTGCAAATAAAGAATTGTTGTTGTTGCTGCTTTAGTGACTGAGGGCCTTTTCACATGACCCCTAAGATCCGCTGGTGCCTTAAATTCGGACCAGAGATCTTGGGGGTTCGTTTCTGTTCCTGCGTCCCCACCCCTCAGCACTTCCTGCTCCTGTCGGCATGAGGGGAGGGAGGGGAAAAAGGACAAAAGAAGCCTTTACTAACCTGCCGGTGCTGGTCGAAGTTGCCACGAGCCCCGTTACTTCCTGGTTCCTTCTCAAGGGGCTCTTAAAGGGGCGGGAGGCAAAGAAACAACAGACAAGCGAGGAGAGCCTGGCACTCTTATCCGCATCAAGGAATTTTCATCTGCTGAGAGCAAGTACATGAAAGGTGCGCTGGGTCGCGCTTATGGGGGCATGGTCACACTTAATTTTCTCTAAACTCCAGAGCTGGTGGGGAAACATTTCTAAGCTCCGGAGCTGGGAGCTATTTGCAGAGCAGCTTAGGGGTCGTGTATAAATGCCCTGAGATGCACCCAGGTATCTAATTCACTGAGCTCAGCAGGATCTTCAGAAGGTCACTAACTGATTTGGTCAATTTAAGGAGGAAGCAACTTGTTGGTACATAATAACAACAATATTTAACCCAAGCAAACTCAAACAAAGAGAAGGATGAGGAAGAGAACTGAGCAATTTAGTCAGTTCTGCTTTCCAGCAGTTCACTCCAGGGTTTTCTAGATATGGAGTACTCAGGAGTGGTCTACCATTCCCTTCTTCTGAAGGCTCTCTGACACGGTGCAGCATGCCCAATTCTACTGCCTTGGTCTTTTCTCATGAGGCACAGTGAGGAACACCTGCTATCTGACTCCCGCAGCTCAATACTTAACATCTCCCCAAATTGTATAAGAAAATATTATCCGGGATCAATTAAATCCAACCTGACTCTCAAGCCACAAGGAAATGTATATGTGTTTTCTCTGCCTTATTTAGTAGACAAGGACAAACAAGGTTACAACTTACATCCCTGCAGAGAACTGAGCAATTTACTGTCCTACTACACTCCTGCCTGCTTGATAGCACCGGTTCATTCATTTCCATAAATGAAGTCTGCCTTGGACTTGCAGAGTCTCCTCGCCAGTACAGCAAGAAATTAAAACATGAATAATTAACAATAAGCATTACAATTAATTAGCTTTCTGGATAGAAGGACACGAGAAACACTAGGAAAACAAAGTATGCAAATGGGATTCTTAATCTTCGGAACAATTTTAAAGGTTTCCCTTTGGTAACAGTAAAGTTGAAATTGTGATGTGCATACAAGAACACTGTATGAAGTACAGTGAATTTTGGAGGGACTTGATGTTAATTGGCTCAGCAATGCTGTCAAAGCAATTAAAGCAGCAGTGGGTGGCTTTAAGATGCTTCACATCACTGATGCCCTATCAAACATAATAAAATCCTACCACTTTTAGCCTGAGTGGATTCTTGAGTGAACCCACCCACACAGAAAATCTGTCTTCGTGGCTCTGCACTCAACTATATTTAGCTGCACACTGCGATGTGTTAAGATGCTAATCCTATGTACTGATCGTGCTGCCATTTATTAAAATGTTGATACAGGAATGTTTTTCATTTCATAGATATCTGAATGCTATTTGCAACTCACAGCAAAAGAATGACATTAAATTTCCTCAGATTTCACTGTAAGTCTCTCATTTATGTGACAGATGTGGGGACTTGATATTGGTCGGAATGTCTTCTTTAATTGAGCAAGAATTCATTTTTGAAGCTCTCAGATTTTTTAAAGCTATGCACACAATTATTGATAGCATGTGTAAAAAGGATAGTTGCAAAAATATGCAAAAGGAAGAGGTATTTTATACACTTTTCTTTCCCAATAATTGTTGCTGCTCCAAGGATCTGAAGAATTCCTCTTAAAAATACTGCTCAAACAAAAACTCTATTTGCTGTCTGAAAAATTCCCCAGGCGTTTCACCTGATGGAGAACTAGAGATGGGCATGAATCAGAAAAATGGTGATTTGTTTCAATCCATGATTTGTCAAGGTTGACAAATCGCAAATAATGAATTTACAATTTTTCCTTACAAATGTATTCATTTTCCCTACAGATTTATTTATTTATTAGTTTAAATGTTATAAAATTCTCCCAAGACACCTAGACCCAAAATTGCAGAAAAGCTGCTGAGTCTCCTCTACAAGACCTGCACATTGGGTAAGGTTTGGGTTCTGGATGTCTGAGTTATACACACACCCACAAAGAGCCCTCCCATGACTGTCCCTCCAGGTATCTGGAGACACTAAGATTGTACAGAAGCTTCTCCTACCTCTCCTCTATGATTCCTTCAAGTTTAGTGAAGATTGGGTTTAAGACATCTCAGTTTTACATGTGCAAGCTGAGAGTCCCCAGGAAACTGACCTTTAGCAGTTGGCTTGGGAAAACCTCATCTTCCCCAAACTTAGATAAGAGAGCAAGGAGAAATGCATCTGCAAGTTTAGTGCTCCAGGTTTCTACGGGAAACTTTAATGCAGGCATGCCCAAACTTCGGCTCTCCTGATGTTTTTGGATCACAACTCCCAGAATTCCAAGCCTCTATTGCCAATGACAAAGGACTGTGGGAGTTGTGGTCCAAAACATCTGGAGGGCCAAAGTTTGGACATGCCTTCTTTAATGGGTGGGGCTCTTTGGATGTACATAATTCAGACATTAGACACCTAATCTTCACCAAATGTGGAGGGATTATTTAGGATATTCAAGGGAAGAGTTCCTCCAATTTTGGTGTCTCCCAACAATTTGGAAGGGGAATTTTATAGCCTAATAAATCAGTGAATCAAAAATCACTAACAATTCATTGTCTTCATTGGGGGTTATTGATTCATACGGATACAAATTGATGAACTTGCAATTTCTGAATGAATTTTTCTGTTTATTTTTACATTTGTGCCCATCTTTATGGAGAACTTACAAATTTCTTAAAATCTTCTTATGGAGAACTTGATATTTCTTAAAAATATGGATGTGGAAAATACTCACTAAATCCCTTATCATCATCTATTTCAACACACAATGACACCTCAGTGGGATATTTCTAAGCTTCATGAGATTCTTCACCTTCAGCATAGAGAGCGGGAATAATTCACCACCCACCTCCAATGGTATTTCTGAAATTCACATAAAATGTGTCTCTTCGGTGGTCCTCATAAAACAAGTGTGCATTGCAAATGCAAAAAGGCTGACTAATGTTTAAAAAGGCACAAAAATATATTCAAGGTTTCTAACTTTTAAAAGGCTAAGGAACAAGGCAGCGGTCATCATAGTTTCCCACAAATAGTGCAAATTGCATAAGCTAGCTTTCATCAGTATGAGAACCTTCACTTACAACAATTATCTTTCAACATTTATGCCATTTGTGAAACTGTGCAACAGGCCACGGTTTGCTCACGTAGCCTAAAGTTATGCCATTTGTAACACAAGGAACATTGTGAAGGAAATGCAAGCAGAAACATTTCAGGTCTGCATTTCCTAAATAATCTCTGGTTTGCAAGGCAGATGTTGCCCTCCACATTTATGTTTCATGATTGCTCCATGCAATTCCCATAGTTCTGAATCACAGTTTCGAAACAGAAGTTCAAAATATTCAGTTTACTCTTTCTTTCAAGAGACCTACAAAAAGAGGTGTTTATTCTTTTTTAATTTACCTTTGCATGTGGACAGTTAATCATATTGGTGGGCAGAGGGTTGCAATGGTTGGAGGACCTTTCAGCCTCACTTCACATTTACATACTGTACATATTTTTAAACGTATCGCCCTCTTTCCCTGCTAAATAAAAACAAATCCACTCCTATGACATGATTAAGCAGTTCTACTAGGTTTTGCAATGTCTGTTTTATCCTCTTCATTACTCTAGACATCACAAAGTTGAAATAACAATGAAGGCAAAAGCAAAAAAAAGGTGCTGCTTATATGGTATATCACAAAAGTGAGTACATCCCCTCAGATTTTGTAAATATCTTAGTATATCTAAGAAATGACACTGAAGAAATGACACTTGGCTACAATGTAAAGCTGTGAGTATACAGCTTGTTTAACGTGTAAATGAGCTGTCCCCTCAAAATAACACAGCACACAGCCATTAATGTCTAAACCGCTGGCAAGAAAAGTGAGTGCATCCCTAAGTGACAATATCCAAATTGTGCACAAAGTGTCAACATTTTGTGTGGCCACCATTATTTTCCCATACTGCCTTAACCTTCTTGGGCACAGAGTTCACCAGAGCTTCACAAGTAGCCACTGGAGTCCTCTTCCACTCCTCTATGAGCCCACAATAGAATGCATTTTCTTTCCTGCCCTTCTCATAATGGTAAAACAGTATAAAGAGAGTTCAGTCAGTGAAATTGATTGGCAGGCTCTGCAGAGGGGGGAGAGCGAAGAACTATCATTTAATAAAATGTGTAGCTAGCATATGGCATTCCCTGCCACAAGCTGAGAGGATGACTCTGAAGCTACAGGAGGATGAATAAAAATGTATTGAAAATAGAACTTGGAAAGCTTTTATAATTTAAATTTATCCAAAATAGCCAAATACTTCCCCATTAGAAACAGTGTGACCCTGAATATACTAGATTCTTGGGGAGAGGCAACAAAATAATCCTCTTTTTGTACTTCATGAACATGGCATGACTTGAAACTTAGCCATGAAAGTGAAATGGAAGACAAAGATATGTGTGTCACCCTTCGTATCTTGCTTTAAAACTTCCAGAAGTATCAGGATATTCCTCCTGAAAACCAAACCAAGCACTTAGACAAGGCATGTCCAAACTTCAGCCCTCCAGATGTTTTGGACCACAACTCCCAGAGTCCTCTGTCACTGGTAATCTAAGCTTAGAATTCTGGGAATTGTGGTCCAAAACATCAGGAGGGCCAAAGTTTGGATATGCCTCCACAAACCTCTCTCCAACTCACTGTTTCCACTGAATGCAATAGGTGTCTGTTCCTGCAGTTTTGCAGAACATTCCATAATGTGGATGCCAGAGAGACTAGATCTGCAAATTATATACAAATGATAATGAAAGGGGGATAAGGATTGTTTACTATTTGTGTATTACCTCAGAAAAGTATTTCTTCATGGGCTTTCTTCCAGAAAAGTGACAGTAATAGAATGGCCTTTCAATCTTTGTCAGGCTTTGTGACCTTTGTACAAATGAATATACCATCCTGTTTGGATACATGAAAAGTTAAAAATGGATAATAATGCTAGCTTTCCAGTAAAATGATTCAATTTTGCAGGTATAACCCTGGGATTTATGCTTCTAAAGCCAAATAAATTGTCCTTTGGCTTAATTTTTCTGGCTTCCTCTTTTTTAAAAGTGTTAAGTTTAGCCTTTCTTTTTTCTTTTTTCTTATATGTGCCATTCTTTCTTACTCACTCAAAAAAGGAAGTACATAACACAAACACATGAAGCTGAAACAAACGCTGAAACACGAAGCTTAAATCATACCCTATAACAGGGATGGTGAGGGAGGAAAAGGGGAGATTAAGGAGGACTTGGAAATTGCAGAGAAATTAAATGAGTTCTTTGCTTCTGTCTTCACGACAAAAGACCTTGAGCAGATTCCGCTGCCTGAACGGCCCTTCTTGACTAAAGAATTAAATCAAATACAGGTTAAAAGAGAGGATGTTTTAGGACTAATTGATAAATTGAAGATTAACAAGTCACCGGGCCCAGATGGCATCAACCCAAGGGTTATTAGGGAACTGAGAAATGAAATTGCAGATCTCTTAATGTTAATATGCAACTTGTCTCTTAAAACGGCCACAGTGCCGTGGGACTGGAGGATAGCAGATGTCACACAAATTTTTAAAAAAGGAAGGAGGGGGGACCTGGGAAACTACAGGCCATTTAGCCTTACATCTGTCCCAGGGAAGATGGTAGAAAGCCTCATCCAAGAGAAAATCTTAAAACACATAGAAGAACAAACCTTGCTGAGAGAAAATCAGCATGGCTTCTGCAAGGGTAAGTCTTGTCTGACAAATATTTTAGAATTTTTTGAAAAGGTCAACAGGTATGTAGATTTGGGTGAACCGGTGGATATAGTCTATCTGGATTTTCAAAAGGCTTTTGACAAAGTCCCTCACCAGAGGCTGCTGGGAAAATTGCACAGTCAGGGGATAAGAGGGCAGGTCCTCTTATGGATTGAGAACTGGTTGAGATCCAGGAAACAAAGAGTAGGTGTCAATAGGAAATTTTCACAATGGAGAGAGGTGAAAAGCGGTGTGCCCCAGGGACCTGTCCTGGAACCGGTGCTTTTCAATCTGTTCATAAATGACCTGGAGACAGGGATAAGCAGTGAGGTGGCCAAGTTTGCAGATGACACAAAACTTTTCCGTGTGGTAAAAACCAGAGAAGATTGTGAAGAGCTCCAGAAGGATCTCTCCAAACTGGGGGAATGGGCTACGAAATGGCAAATGCATTTTATTGTAGACAAATGTAAAGTAATGCATATTGGGGCAAAAAATCAAAACTTTATCTATCAACTCATGGGCTCTGAGTTATCCGTGACGGATCAGGAAAGAGATCTTGGTGTGTTGGTGGACAGCTCCATGAAGGTGTCTCCCCAATGTGTGGCAGCGGTGAAGAAGGCCAATTCCATGCTAGGGATTATCAAAAAGGGGATTGAAAATAAAACAGCCAACATTATAATGCTATTATAGAAAACAATAGTAAGGCCGCACCTGGAGTATTGTGTACAATTCTGGTAACCGCATCTCAAGAAAAACATAGTGGAAGTGGAAAAGGTGCAGAAGAGAGCGACTAAAATGATCACTGGGCTGGGGCACCTCCCTTATGAGGAAAGGCTAAAACATTTGGGGCTCTTTAGTCTGGAAAAAAGGCGCCTGAGGGGGGATATGATTGAGACATACAAAATAATGCAGGGCATGAGTAAAGTGGATAGAGGGAAGCTCTTCTCCCTCTCACAAAATACCAGAACTAGGGGACATACACTCAAATTGAGGGTTGGGAGAGTAAGAACAGACAAAAGAAAATATTTTTTCACCCAGTGCGTTGTTAGTCTATGGAACTCCCTGCCACAGGATGTGGTAATGGCATCTGGCCTGGATGCCTTCAAAAGGAGATTGGACAGATTCCTGGAGGAAAAGTCCATCACAGGTTATAAACCATGATGGAGGTGTGTAATCTCCAGTCTTAAAACCAGGGTACTTCAAGGGCCAGATGCAGGAGAATGGTATCAGGAGACAGATATCTAGTCTCATGCGCTCCCAAACGCATCTGGTGGGGCCACTGTGAGATGCAGGAAGCTGGACTAGATGGGCCTTTGGCCTGATCCAGCATGGCTATTCTTATGTTCTTATGTTCTTATGTGAACATTTTTGACACTGAGTCCCCAAACCCGGTGATATGGATGTTGGCGGCGGCAGGGTGGGTGTGTCGGGATTGGAGGCAGCAGGTGGGCGAAGGCAGCAAGGGTGACGGGGTGGTGGAGTAGGGTTCATTGGTGGTGGAGGGGGCAGGGATGGTGGAGGTGGGGTCAGGAGCAGCAGCAGCAGGGGTGGCAAAGTTGACGGTGATGGGGCAGCAGTGGTGGCGGGGGTCAGGATTGGTGGCAGCGGGGGCCAGGGGTGGGGGCAAGGGTGGCAAGGGTGATGGGGTGGTGGCAGGGGCAGGGGGCAGGGATGGTGGCGGTGATGGCAGCGGAGGCGGGTCTGGGTGAGTGGCAGCAGGGGCGGCAAGGGCGATGTCAATGGGGACAGTGGCAGCAGCGGGGGTCGGGATCGGTGGCGGCAGAGGGCAGGGGTGGGGTGAGGGCAAAAAGTGTGATGGGGTGGGGTCAGCATCAGGGTCATCAGTGGTGGCAGGGGGCAGGGATGGTGGTGGAGGCAGGTGCGGCAGAGGCAGGTGCGGTGGTGGCAGGGGGTGCGGACAGTGATGGTGATGGGGACAACAGCAGCAGGGTCAGCCTGGCACGCGACATGCTCCCTGCCCCCCACTTCTCCCTCCACAAATTCCTCATGGCTGGTCCAGCAGAGGGAAAGTGGGGGGGCAGGGAGCATGTTGCGTCCCTGCCCTATAACATAGCATATAACAAATCATCAACAGCCTCTGAAAGCAGTGGCCAAACTTAAATACATATATTATAAGAACATAAGAACATAAGAAGAGCCATGCTGGATCAGGCCAAAGGCCCATCTAGTCCAGCTTCCTGTATCTCACAGCGGCCCCACCAGATGCGTTTGGGAGCGCATGAGACTAGATATCTGTCTCCTGATACCACTCCCCTGCATCTGGCCCTTGAAGTACCCTGGTTTAAAGCCTAGAGATTACACATCTCCATCATGGTTTGTAACCCGTGATGGACTTTTCCTCTAGGAATATGTCCAATACCCTTTTGAAGGCATCCAGGCCAGATGCCATCACCACATCCTGTGGCAGGGAGTTCCATAGACTTACAACGCGCTGGGTGAAAAAATATTTTCTTTTGTCAGTTCTTACTCTCCCAGCACTCAATTTGAGTGTATGTCCCCTAGTTCTGGTATTTTGAGAGAGGGAGAAGAGCTTCCCTCTATCCACTTTACTCATACCCTGCATTATTTTGTATGTCTCAATCATATCCCCCCTTAAGCGCCTTTTTTCCAGACTAAAGAGGCCCAATTGTTTTAGCCTTTCTTCATAAGGGAGGTGCCCCAGCCCAGTGATCATTTTAGTCGCTCTCTACTGCACCTTTTCCAGTTCCACTATGTCTTTCTTGAGATGCGGTGACCAGAATTGTACACAATACTCCAGGTGGGGCCTTACTATTGTTTTGCATAACGGCATTATAATGTTGGCTGTTTTATTTTCAATCCCCTTTTTGATAATCCCTAGCATGAAATTGGCCTTCTTCACTGCTGCCACACATTGGGGAGACACCTTCATGGAGCTGTCCACCAACACACCAAGATCTCTTTCCTGATCCATCACGGATAACTCAGAGCCCATGAGTTGATAGATGAAGTTTGGATTTTTTGCCCCAATATGCATTACTTTACATTTGGTTACATTAAAACGCATTTGCCATTTCTCAGCCCACTCCCCCAGTTTGGAGAGATCCTTCTGGAGCTCTTCACAATCTTCTCTGGTTTTTACCACACGGAAAAGTTTTGTGTCATCTGCAAACTTGGCCACCTCACTGTTTATCCCTGTCTCCAGGTCATTTATGAACAGATTGAAAAGCACTGGTCCCAGGACCGAGCCCTGGGGCACACCGCTTTTCACCTCTCTCCATTGTGAAAATTTCCCATTGACACCTACTCTTTGTTTCCGGGATCTCAACCAGTTCTCAATCCATAAGAGGACCTGCCCTCTTATCCCCTGACTATGCAATTTTCTCAGCAGCCTTTGGTGAGGGACTGTGTCAAAAGCCTTTTGAAAATCCAGATAGACTATATCCACCGGTTCACCCAAATCCACGTGCCTGTTGACCTTTTCAAAAAATTCTAAAAGGTTTGTAAGACAAGATTTACCCTTACAGAAGCCATGCTGATTTTCTCTCAGCAAGGTTTGTTCTTTTATGTGTTTTAAGATTTTCTCTTGGATGAGGCCTTCCACCATCTTCCCTGGGGCAGATGTAAGGTTAACCGGCCTGTAGTTTCCTGGGTCCCCCCTCCTTCCTTTTTTAAAAATTGGTGTGACATCTGCTATCCTCCAGTCCTCCGGCACTGTGGCTGTTTTAAAAGACAAGTTGCATATAACCGTTAAGAGATCTGCAATTTCATTTCTCAGTTCCCTAATAACCCTTGGGTGGATGCCATCTGGGCCCGGTGACTTGTTAATCCTCAATTTATCAATTAGTCCTAAAACCTCCTCTCTTTTAACCTGTATTTGATTTAATTCTTTAGTCAAGAGGGGCCGTTCAGACAGCGGAATCCGCTCAAGGTCCTCTGTCGTGAAGACAGACGCAAAGAACTCATTCAATTTCTCTGCATTGTCCAAGTCTTCCTTAACCTCCCCTTTTCCTCCCTCACCATCCAGAGGCCCAATTGGTTCTCTGGCAGGTTTTCTACTTCTAACATATTTAAAGAAGCTTTTATTATTACCCTTTATATTGCTAGCCATGCGTTCCTCAAAGTCTTTCTTTGCCTCCCTTATCATCTTTTTACATTTCTTTTGCCAGAGTTTGTGTTCCTTTTTATTTTCCTCGTTTGGGGAGGATTTCCATTTACAGAAGGACCTCTCCTTGTGCTTTAGAGCCTCTCTAACTCCACTCGTTAACCATGCCGGTGTCCTCTTGGACTTAAATGAGCTCTTCTTTCTTTGTGGTATGCACTTGTGCTGGGCCTCTATTATTGTTGTTTTAAACAGGCTCCATGCACGCTGAAGAGATTGAATTCTTCTAACCCTCCCCTTCAGTTTCTCTCTAACTAGTTTCCTCATCTGAGGGAAGTTTTCCCTTCGAAAATCAAGGGTTTTTATGTCTGATTGGTTGACACTCTTCCTCCGACATGCATGGCAAAGGTAATTGCAGCATGGTCACTGTTCCCCAGAGGCTCAGTGACATTCACATCCCTCACCAGGTCCTGAGTCTCACACAATATTAGATCTAGAGTTGCCTGTTCTCGGGTGGGCTCCATGACAAGTTGCTCTAAGGCACAGTCATTCAGCAAGTCGAAAAACCCAGTTTCTCTTTCTTGCCCGGAGCTCGCATTGGCCCAGTCAATGTGGGGATAATTAAAGTCCCCCATGATTACTATCCTATCCCTCTTAGCCACCTCCATGATTTCTCTCCTCATTTCAAGGTCCCCCTCAAGTTTTTGATCTGGTGGATGATAGAATACTCCAACTATCACATCACTCTTTGGACCTGGTAGTTTAACCCACAGTGATTCTATGGTGGAGTCAGACCCTCTGTCAATCTCCATTCTGCTGGATTTTACGCCTTCTTTGACATAGATGGCCACTCCTCCTCCAACCCGCCCCTCTCTATCCCTTCTATAGAGTTTATAGCCTGGGATTGCTGTGTCCCACTGGTTCTCCACATTCCACCAGGTTTCTGTTATGGCTATTATATCAATGTTATCTCTAGCTGCCAGATGTTCAAGTTCTCCCATCTTTGCTCTGAGGCTTCGAGCATTGGCGTAAAAGCACTTGTACAGTGGGTCCTGCAACAGCTGCTGCCTTGTTCTTCTCCCCCCACAGCTTTTATTTTCAGTAGACGAACTGTCACATTCCGCTATTCTGCCAGTGTTAATACTTGCTATGTCATCTCTATGTGATTCTCTACCTTCTCCAACCTCATTCCCCGAGGATGAGGTGTTCCGAACCGGATGCCACACAGCTCCTGTCGGCTTTCCCCCAGTTATCAGTTTAAAAGCTGCTCTGCTGCCTTTTTGAGGTTGAGTGCCAGCAATCTGGTCCCATCATGATTCAAGTGCAACCCATCCCTCCTGAACAGGTTTGGCTTGTCCCAAAATGTTCTCCAGTTCCTGACAAATCTAAAGCCCTTATAACTGGAGTTAGGCACGAAATGAACTTTTTTTCATTTCCGTTATTCGTCATTTGTTTCATTACGTAACGAAATGAATAACATTGTGATGAAATTGGAACAAACTGAACAGAACCACAAAAATTAGGTTCATTATGTTTCGTTTTTCGTTAATGGCGATGCACAATGAAATGAGCTGTTTTAAATGTTAAAAAACACCCTGGACATCCAGAAAAACGCAGTGATAATTATTTATACTGTCTGATAATACCTACCAGTGGGGGGTTGGGGTCCTTAAAACGAATATGTTCAGTGTGTACGACAATGAATTTTTGGCCCACATATTCAAAGATGGAAGAAACCATCTTTGGATTAGTGTAACCTGTTTCAAAATAGGAAACTACAACTGTTTTCACCAGGTGAAGCATTTCTATTTATCTTCCACTGGGCACGTGAGACAGCAGTCCCAAACCACATTGATGAATTTCTGTGTCTGTGTGACCATACAAGATCTTCTTCCCAACAGGGAGGGCATCTCAGAGTCTGTGATCACAGCAAGACTCATGCATTGGGAAAAATTCACAGAATTCACAGCACCGTGAACAACCTCTGATAGCCATCATTTGATGTTCACACTGGCCTGCTCTTATGATTCCCCAATGTTTCAATATCAATGCCCTGCTTAATATCTATATAAAGAGTGACAGTATATAAACTGTGGCTTCAAAAAGCCCGAGTTAAGCGTAACTGATTTCACTGAGTTTAAATACTTGCTTGCCATTGAGATAAACAGGACGCACATGTGCTTCGTAATTATATCTAGTGAAGCTTCAGGGAGGTCCTTGAATATGATTATCCCCCAACTTCACCCTGCAGCAGGTTCTTGTGTGTTGCGTAATGATGCAGTCCATGGAAAATAAGATCAAAACTGCAGGCATCACAATAATTCTCGTAGGCTGATCCTGATTAGATGTGACACTGTAGTCTGAGAACTGAGAAGCATCATGTTGGAACATGAATGCTATAATACATCTCACTTTAGTTGAACCTCTAAGATCTCTAGGGGCTCTCTATTTACAGCTCAACTGGAAAATGAAATAGCATCATGTTTGGGGAAATAAATTTAATTCCCACAAAGCCTAAAAGGGCCTTCTCCAAAGGTTACGTGGAAGGGGGGAATATTGATTTTTGTCAAATAATGGATATAGCATTCATTTTTTCAGGAATCATTTTTTGTTTGTTTCCTTTAATTCCTTTTTTGTATTATAGCTCTTAGTTCTGTTCCCTAAATGACTGTTGGACCTTGACCAAGCTCCAGGACATGCCACAAGAGACCATCTCAAGGTGATGCAAAGAAACAAAGAAAATAAAATCTCTAGAAACATGAAATTATCAGAGATAAGCTAAGGCTCCAGTTCCAATACAGTGGAACCCTGACTTACATTATTAATCCATTCCAGAGGTCTAGACATAAGTCAAACATGCCTTAAGTCAAATGAACTTTTCCCATAGAAAGTAATGGGAAAGTGGATTAATCTGTTCCAGATGATGAAAAAGACCCCTGAAAACAGCAATTTAACACAAATTTGACTGGAATCGGAGATTCCTTCTGGGGATGTAAATGAAATGTCTCTTCAAAGGAAGGAGGAGGCAGTGGAATTATAGTCCACAAGTTATACACCTCCACTTTTTAATGTTCATAGCAACAATGTCTAACATTTAAGTTTTACTGATTTTTAAACTGACGTTCCAAGTTCTGAACAACTCTATGCTTACCATTAGAATCCCACAACTGTACAGCTCCCCAACTAAAATGCTTCCATTGTGGACCAGACTTCTGCAGCCAGATTTTTTACAAGACTGAGTCCACTCTCTAACCAGCGAGGCCAGCCCTGAGCTCCCAGCCCTTCTTCTCCTCCGGCAGCAGTGGTGGCTTTGGTAAGGCCGAGGACCAGCTCCAGGTGCTCAGAGCTGGCCTCACCGAAGCTGCCGCTGCCAGAGGAGAGGAAGAAGGCAGGAGCAGTATGGAGGCGGCAGCTGCGATGCTGGGTCGTGGCTGCCGCCCGATTCCGGTGCCTTGTGCCGGGGCTCCGAGCTGTAAGTCAAAGCCTGCGACTCAAGTCAAACAGGCCCCTTCTTGCTGCAAGTCAAATGTGCTGCAAGTCAAGCAGCATGTAAGTCAAGGTTCCACTGTACAAGGAAAACAAGGCCATCTAGGGGCTACTTAGTGAGTCAAGCTGCTGACCCAGAGGGGCTGACTGGCACAAATGGGCTATATAAAGCCTGGTGCATCCTAACTGGGCGATGAGAAGCTATGTCAATATATATATATATATATATATATATATATATATATATATATATATATATATATATATATATATATATATATATATATATATATATATATATATATATATGTTTTTCGTAGATTTTCACGGGTATAGGTATGCATGTTAGGGTGGATTCGGGTTTCTTCCCGTGTAGAAATCTGGTTGTTCTGGCGACGTTTTGACGAGGTCTCACTCGTCATCTTCAGGCTGGTGTTCTGGCTTCTTTCTTCTTGAAGCAAAGTGTGGTCTCAGTTGAAGTCCTTCTATAAATACTGCTGGGGGGTGTGTGGTTTGCTTGCTCTGTTGCTGATTGTAGGTTCCTTTGTTCCTTTGTTCTTTTGTGATCTGCTGTGTGGCTGAGACGATCGTTAAGGGATTAACTGCTGGTGGCTGTTTAGATGGCTGTTTAGATGCTGGTGGGTTAGATGGCTGGTAGGTTCTGGCAGTATCCTGGGCTTTGGTGGAGTGGGGTCCTGTGTCTTGTGAATTCATTTTGGTCTGGCTACGTGTCTGTGGTCTCCCAATGTTTTTTTGGGGTGTGTGAGTGTGCTCCATGTGGTGACTGGAGTGGGGTGCCGCAGTAGATGGTGCAGTCGTGGTTTTGTTATTGGATGGTGGTTTCGTTTCATCTGTGGGAAGGGTCTGGGTTTGTGTTTGGTGTGGATGGAAGGTGGTGGCATCTTGTGTCCTTTTGGACCTGGTGTCAGTCTTTGTGACAGAGGCTCGTCTGTTGACCAGGGCTAGTTTCCAGATGTCAGGCAAGCGGGAGGTGTCATCACGTTTATTCATGTTGTTTGGGTGTTTCTCTATTTCAATGGCTTCCATGATTATTCGACTGTTGAAGTGTTCAGTTTTGGAGATGAGTTTGGTTCTTTCAAAGTCAATTTCATGACCTGTTGTTTTTATGTGCTGGAAGAGAGAGGAAGATTTTTCTTCTTTTTGACTGCGTTCTTGTGTTCTGCGATGCGTGCGCTTATTCTCCTGTTTGTCTGTCCGATGTATGTGGCTGGACAGACTTTGCATGGTATTTCGTAGACTCCTTGGTTTTCTAGCTCAATCTTGTCTTTGGGGTTTCTTAAAATGTTGGCTATTTTTGGTCGGTGCAAAAGGCTGTCTTGATATTGTGTTTGTGGAGAATTTTGCTGATTTTGTCTGTGGTGCCTTTGATGTAAGGGAGGAGGGCGGTGCCGTTGTTCTCTTCTGTTTCTTGGTTCTTGGGGGTGTTTCCTTTTGGATTAGTTTGGTGATGGTGTTTTTTGGAATCCGTTTGCAATTAAAACATTCGAGAGAGTGTGTAATTCAGTTTTAGGTGGTCTTTGTCAGCGAGGCGTTTGGTTCTGGAGATGAGGGTTTTGCTACGGAGTTGATCTGTGCAGGGTGGTGGTGTGATTGTGCATTTAAGTAGCGGTTTGTATGTGTTTTTTTCTGGTAGATGGTATGTCCTAAGGAGCCGTCGGGTTTTTGTAGATTAGGACATCCAGGAAGGGAAGTTGGTTGTTGGCTTCTATTTCCATAGTGAATTGTATTTTGGGGTGTAGGCTGTTGAGATGTGTGAGGAAGTTGTTCAGTTTATCTTTCCCGTGTGGCCAGATAACAAAGGTGTCGTCAACATATCTGAGCCAGAGTTTGGGTTTATGTTCGGACTTCTGTAACGCGTTGGTTTCAAAGTGTTCCATATATAGGTTTGCGATGACCGGTGAGAGGGTGATCCCATGGGTGCTCCTTCTATCTGTTTGTATCTTTGTCCATTGTGGATGAAGTATGTGTTGGTTAGGCAGTGGTTGGTCAGATCTAGGATGTGCTTGGGGGTTGTATTTGTTGTGGATAGCTGTCAAGGCTTCTTGAATGGGCACTTGTGTGAAGAGCGAAACAACATCGAAGCTCACGAGTAGGTCATTGGATTGTAGGTCTTGTTTCTTTATAATTTCTATGAAGTGGAACGAGTTTTGTACGTATGAAGTGATGGATTCTGCATAGGGCTGGAGTTGTTTGGCAAGAAATTTGGCGAGGTTTTGTAGAGGTGAGCCTATGGAGCTGACTATGGGTCTGAGAGGTGTTCCTTCTTTGTGAATCTTGGGAGGCCGTAGAGCTTGGGGCATCTGGATGATTTCTCTCTGGGGATGATGCTTGGCTTGATTTCTTCACTTAAGGGAGAGGCTTTTATTTTGGCTTTGGTGGTTTTTTCCAGGTAGGTGGTGGGGTCTGTGTTCAAAGGTATGTAAGCAGGGTCTTGTAGTAGGTTGGATAATTTGGCTTGGTAGTCGGATGTGTTCATCACCACTGTGGCATTGCCTTTGTCTGCTGGGAGAATGATTATGTTGTGGTCTTTCCTCAGGTTGGTGAGGGCTTTTGTTCTTCTTTGTGTAAATTGCTTCTGGGTGGTTTGCTGGAGCAGAGGACATTGGTGACTTCGAGTCTGATTTTGTTGGCTTCATCTGGGTTGATTTTGGTTAGGCTGGCTTCCACTCCGCATATGATGTTTTCGGTGGGGATGTGTCTGGGGGCGACTGCAAAGTTGAATCCTTTGGAAAGGACTTTGGTCTCTGCGATGGTGAGTGTCCTGTCTGATATGTTGTGAACTGTTTGTTTCATGGGTTGTTGTGTGGGGGGGTTGGGCTTCTGGCGTTTTTCCAGTTTGTGGAGTTTGTTGGTGTGTGTGTCTGTCTTGTGGGAGGTCTCTGTTTCAGCTCTCCAGGCGGCGAGTTGCTTGGATTTGTTCCAGAGTGTTGGGTGGATTTTGTTGCTGAGTTTGAGGTGGAGAGTGAGTAGATCTCTGTTGGTTTGATCTAGTAGGTATCTTTTCCTGTGTAGTTCGCTTCTGATTAGGGCTAGTTCTGTTCTTTTCAGGATCCTTTCGCTGGATGGGGTTTTTGAGTGGAATTTCAGTTGGAAGCTTGTGGGGATCACATTTTTGTCTCGGCAGTTGCGTAGGAATGCAATGTCACATAAGATGGTGGCTCTTCGGACTTCTAGTTTCTCGTAGGTTCTGGTCAGCTGGAAGGTTTCCTCCCCGTAGAGGTTGGATATTTGTTTTCGTAGATTTTCACGGGTATAGGTATGCATGTTAGGGTGGATTCGGGTTTCTTCCCGTGTAGAAATCTGGTTGTTCTTCCCGTGTAGAAATCTGGTTGTTCCAACCTACTACAAGACCCTGCTTACATACCTTTGAACACAGACCCCACCACCTACCTGGAAAAAACCACCAAAGCCAAAATAAAAGCCTCTCCCTTAAGTGAAGAAATCAAGCCAAGCATCATCCCCAGAGAGAAATCATCCAGATGCCCCAAGCTCTACGGCCTCCCCAAGATTCACAAAGAAGGAACACCTCTCAGACCCATAGTCAGCTCCATAGGCTCACCTCTACAAAACCTCGCCAAATTTCTTGCCAAACAACTCCAGCCCTATGCAGAATCCATCACTTCATACGTACAAAACTCGTTCCACTTCATAGAAATTATAAAGAAACAAGACCTACAACCCAATGACCTACTCGTGAGCTTCGATGTTGTTTCGCTCTTCACACAAGTGCCCATTCAAGAAGCCTTGACAGCTATCCACAACAAATACAACCCCCCCAAACACATCCTAGATCTGACCAACCACTGCCTAACCAACACATACTTCATCCACAATGGACAAAGATACAAACAGATAGAAGGAGCACCCATGGGATCACCCCTCTCACCGGTCATCGCAAACCTATATATGGAACACTTTGAAACCAACGCGTTACAGAAGTCCGAACATAAACCCAAACTCTGGCTCAGATATGTTGACGACACCTTTGTTATCTGGCCACACGGGAAAGATAAACTGAACAACTTCCTCACACATCTCAACAGCCTACACCCCAAAATACAATTCACTATGGAAATAGAAGCCAACAACCAACTTCCCTTCCTGGACGTCCTAATCTACAAAAAAACCCGACGGCTCCTTAGGACATACCATCTACCAGAAAAAAACACATACAAACCGCTACTTAAATGCACAATCACACCACCACCCTGCACAGATCAACTCCGTAGCAAAAACCCTCATCTCCAGAACCAAACGCCTCGCTGACAAAGACCACCTAAAAACTGAATTACACACTCTCTCGAATGTTTTAATTGCGAACGGATTCCAAAAAACACCATCACCAAACTAATCCAAAAGGAAACACCCCC
The DNA here is from genome assembly GCA_029282475.1 of Phrynocephalus forsythii. Classification (NCBI taxonomy): domain Eukaryota; kingdom Metazoa; phylum Chordata; class Lepidosauria; order Squamata; family Agamidae; genus Phrynocephalus; species Phrynocephalus forsythii. The sequence goes on from JAPFRF010000002.1 coordinate 18,912,914, forward strand.
AAGAACCAAGAAACAGAAGAGAACAACGGCACCGCCTCCTCCCTTACATCAAAGGCACCACAGACAAAATCAGCAAAATTCTCCACAAACACAATATCAAGACAGCCTTTTGCACCGACCAAAAAATAGCCAACATCTTAAGAAACCCCAAAGACAAGATTGAGCTAGAAAACCAAGGAGTCTACGAAATACCATGCAAAGTCTGTCCAGCCACATACATCGGACAAACAAACAGGAGAATAAGCGCACGCATCGCAGAACACAAGAACGCAGTCAAAAAGAAGAAAAATCTTCCTCTCTCTTCCAGCACATAAAAACAACAGGTCATGAAATTGACTTTGAAAGAACCAAACTCATCTCCAAAACTGAACACTTCAACAGTCGAATAATCATGGAAGCCATTGAAATAGAGAAACACCCAAACAACATGAATAAACGAGATGACACCTCCCGCTTGCCTGACATCTGGAAACTAGCCCTGGTCAACAGACGAGCCTCTGTCACAAAGACTGACACCAGGTCCAAAAGGACACAAGATGCCACCACCTTCCATCCACACCAAACACAAACCCAGACCCTTCCCACAGATGAAACGAAACCACCATCCAATAACAAAACCACGACTGCACCATCTACTGTGGCACCCCACTCCAGTCACCACATGGAGCACACTCACACACCCCAAAAAAACATTGGGAGACCACAGACACGTAGCCAGACCAAAATGAATTCACAAGACACAGGACCCCACTCCACCAAAGCCCAGGATACTGCCAGAACCTACCAGCCATCTAACCCACCAGCATGTAAACAGCCATCTAAACAGCCATCAGCAGTTAATCCCTTAACGATCGCCTCAGCCACACAGCAGATCACAAAAGAACAAAGGAACAAAGGAACCTACAATCAGCAACAGAGCAAGCAAACCACACACCCCCAGCAGTATTTATAGAAGGACTTCAACTGAGACCACACTTTGCTTCAAGAAGAAAGAAGCCAGAACACCAGCCTGAAGATGACGAGTGAGACCTCGTCGAAACGTCGCCAAAACAACCAGATTTCTACACGGGAAGAAACCCGAATCCACCCTAACATGCATATATATATATATATATATATATATATATATATATATATATATATATATATATATATATATATATCACTTTTTGGCCCTCACAATCCTGTGCAGTCATTGCCTATGTGGGTCTGTGCTCACATGTTGCTTTTCATTGTGAAAGATTTAATGCACATTTCCCAAACGTCAGTAATAAAGTCCAGATGAATGCAGTGTCCAGACCAAATAACAGGCAACACAATAGTGCTGGACAAGTCTTTGTTCTCTGCAAGTCGGGTTCTAATCCCAAACTAAATAAAATGCTGTCAGGTTTGATTGCTAAACAATTCAGGTCAGGAAGAGGTAATGTAAATGCCAAGGCGAAACAGCTTGAGAAGGTATCCAATTGCCAAACTGTGAGAAAGAAAGAAAGAAGGAAGAAAGGAAAGCCATAATAGCGTCAAATTCTTTTTCCTTTACAGTACAAACAAAATCCCATTGCAGTTTCTTTTCTCAGACAGCCTGGAGTGAAAAGAGATTAACCCGAATCTTTACAGAGTACTTTTCCTCCATTTGACCAGTCAATATATTTAGTGCTAATCCAAGATTAATAAGCACTCTCTAGCCGATGGCTCCAGTTCAAGGAAGAAAGAAAGGGAAAGCAAAGCAGGCTAAAAACTCATAGGGATAAAATTAATGAAAGTAATGATACGTAAGGCGATTCATTACCTCCCCAAACCTGAAGGCATTCGAAGCTGAGTTTCATTGTCTTAATGTAAAGGGTCTTCTGGAGGTTGACATGCTGAGGGACATTGACGAATGGAATATGTATATATACGTAGATAAAAAATAAGTGGCACCAATAAGTCCACAGGTAGATTATCAAGCAGGAATGATATCAGAGCTCAAACATCAACTGAAGAGGGACTCTTACTCATAGACGGCACTGCTAATTTGCATGAAGGAGATCCCTAGCGTAACCCCTAGCATCTTAATCATAGAAAGAGGTAGGAAAGAAAGAAAGAAAGCCCTGCATTTTAGAATGTGGAGACATTTTGACTGCACTTCTGAGACATACTTCCAGAAAAGCTTGCACTAGCAATTAAGTGGTACCACTGAACAACCATTGAAAGTGTCTCCTTCTTTGAGCATCATTAGGGCTGGGCCATGCATACACTGGCACAAGAGTAAGGCTTTGGCCTCATTCATGTTTCTTCACTACTATTGTCCTTAATTAAGGCTGATAAACTCCTTGCAAGCAGGGCCCAGTGGAGCAAATTATAGATCTAGGCAAGCTTTCTTTAGTTTTTTAGAATATTCAACAGGATTACAGTGGAGAAGCTAACTCTGCCTCTTTTCTCATCACTTAACACACACATACTTAAAGGTCTCACCAAGCCTACTTTGGAATTTGTTTTTCTGGTCACACGGCTCAACCCACTTTTATACTTTTTCCATAGCTCTTACACTAGGTGTAGAACCTATACATAAGCAAGAATGTTTCTTCATTCTCATCTCTGCTCAAGGGAGGAACAGAAGAGGTGACAGAGCTAGCCTTCCTTAGGTTAACCATATTTATGATTCCTGATTACAGAATGACTGAATAAGACTTATCTTGCCCTTTTATGAAGTTGCAGTTCACATCAGCAGGAAAGCACCTACTTAGACCATATCCTGGAGCATGAAGTAAAAATTGTGACAACCTTCTGAAAGTGTCACCAATCCCTACCTAGTTTATTGAAAAATGAGGTCTATTTGCCAGCTTAGTTACTATATAACCTATTGCTGATATATTCAGATATTAATATTTCAGCAAGTATGCATTAACTTGTCACCTAATGGCCAGGGTGTTGTGAGGTAATATACTACAGGCATAGCAAATCAGCTTTTGTGTGAATTATTGCTTCACATTTGTCATATTTTCAAGGGATGAGAGCTCAGTCATATTGAACATGCAGAGCTCAAAGTTTATATTCATAAACATTTTAAAAGGCTTGCTTTACTTGCTTTCTTTTTTAATTTTCCCTCTAGACAGCTCTTCAATCTTCATCCTTTGTGTATCACTGACTTAGGCACATGCCTGCTATGATAGCCTTCTTATATCAGGGTCTCTGCTTTGGCATATGTATTGTGGAGGATGCCATACGGAGAATAATTGTGAGGTTGTAGCCAATTTAAAACAAAATGAAACAGACTGCTTGGTTAACAAGAATGCACTATAATATGATGACAGAATTGGAAAACAGACTATTGTTTTCTCAGTTCCAAAGAGGTATGTCCAAAGAAGCAGCAAATGCATCCCTTAAAATACTAAAGTACTTAAAAGAAAAAAAAATCTGAGGAAAAATGTATTACTATGTTCTTCACCCCACAAGACATATTCATACCCAACAGTAAGGAGAAATGTCTGTGTGTCTTCAATTGGGAAGAATGATTTATGTTTCCTATTCTATGGGCGAATGCTGCGCTGGGGCCCTGCACCAGGTTTGGAGGCCTCTGGAAGCCTCCAGAGGAGCTGTGGTCCCAGCTGTAATGAAGGGTCCAGAGGAGTGGACCTGGTAAGGAGGAAAGCGAATTGGGGGTGGAGCATGGGTATTTATGGGATGTGTGTGTTTGTCTTGCATCCCACCCAGCTGTTATGTCTGGACCCAAAAATACTTACGAGGGGGATTTCTTTTTCGCCTGCTTGCGTTAAGGAATGGCTGATTGATTTGTTCTGACAGAATAGGAGACAGAGATCAGTTTTTCTGCCCAATTGAAGACCATAGAGATAACCATAGAGATGACCATAGAGCTGCATCCAGAAAAGCAGCTCTATGGGCATCATGGTGGGTGGTTAATCTCTATACCATTTCTTATCATTCTATGGAACCAAGAGGTGAGTCAGTAACTGAGTATGTTACATCTGGACAGACTGCTAGGCATTGCAATGTATTTTGCAAACCTTGAGGAGGTATGCGAGATAGACTGGTCTGTGGTCTTAGATGTGAAAAAAACAAATTCAATCAGGAAGGACCTGACTTTTAAATCTGCATATGAAGAAGTTTTAAAACAGCCACACCGCCCTGCAAATTGGAGAGTGTTAAAACAGCTACGGAAGAAGAGGGAGGAGGAGTAATGCAAGTCTGGCATCAGAGGACTCTGCAAGGCCCCCACCAGGGGCCAGCTGTGGGGCCTCTGCACCAGGATTTAGAGGCCTCTGGGCCCGTGTCTGGGCCAGAGGGAAGACACCCTCAGCAGCTGGAGCAGACAAGGGGGTTGGACCAGGGGTTATCTTCACACTCAGCTGAATTTAAACAACTCTCCAGTTTTGTAATGACTTTACAGCCAGCAATTCAGAAGATTAGAGTGACTGTGATAATTTATGGGGGACCGTGTGAAATAGCGTGGATTCTGGGCTTATCTGTTATTGCAGAGCAGAGATTACAGTAACTGTGTCCTAAGGGGTGGAGGAACAAACTTGTGCCATGTAATGTTTTACTTAAAGATTTTCAGGAAATCAAGTTCCAGTGATAGAATGAAATAGCCTACAAGAACTTTGGGGCCCTTAAGAGTGGTAGTGGGGGAACTTGCCAAGCCTGCTGGGGTTGGAGTGGTTTGAACCATTGGGTATTTATTTCTGGTATTCAACAGATTAAGAATGTGACATGCTTTGTCTTGCATCAATGTTTGATGGAATGGGGACAAACTGGGCCACCTGTGTCGCTTGATCTGGACCAGGGTGCCCCCAACCAGTTAAGGGGAAGTTCCATTTGCACTTAAAACCAAGATTGATGAAGAATTGGATCGGTTGATAGTTCAGGGGGCTGGAGCAGTACCACATGCTCGAGGGGGAAACACCTATTGTGACACCCTTAAAGGCAAATGGGACTGTGCGAATTTGTGCCGATTATAAATGTACAATTAACCGTTACAACAGCATGCATATCCAGTACCAGTGGTTAGTCATCTTCTGGCATAAACTAAATCTGAAGAGAAAGTTTTGCATATCAACAGTTGCCAGTTTACAGCCAAGCAATTCAATCGCCTCAGCCTCCTTCAGAGTGATTTTTCCCAGTGATAATTTAGGGGACCGTGTGAAATATTAAAAAACCTGGATTGGCTGATTTGTCCAACTTATCTGCCAATTGCAGAGCAGAGATTTACAGCAACTGTGTCCTCGTTCCTGGAGAACCAACATCCCTTGTGTTCATGTAATGTTTTCGCGCTGCATAATGATTGAGGAGGGCTGAAATCAAGTTCCACCCTGCTAGGAATCGACCTGTACCTTGCAAGTAGCCTATCTTGCAAGAACTTTCGGAGGTGGGGATTGGGGGCCAAGCCTTGTGCTAGTGGCAAAAGGGAACTTGCCAAGTGAGCTGGGGGTGAGCTGTGGTTTGAACCATTGGGCCTCATTCACTATTTCAATGCTCTTTAACATCTCAAGCCGCTGGCTGAGATCAGATTAAGAATGTGGACATCTCCTTTTGGCATGACCGTTGCCTGGCTGCGGTTCTGGACTGGACCAGGACGCACGGACTCAAGCTTGCATCAATGTTTGATGGATCATTGTGGACATCTTCCCAGTCTGGGCCACCTCCAGCTGGCGCAAAGAGTGAGGAATCTGGACGTCCTGGACCCGGATCTGACCCTGGAATCTCGGTGTCAGCCGTGGTCAGGTAGCCTTTTCATCTAAGGCTTGCCATACCTTAAAACCAAGATTGATACAGGCACTGGTCATGTGGACTAGACTACTGACGCTCTTTAGCTCACCTTGGGGGCTTAGCGGGCAGTACCAGGCTGGTGATTGCGCGCGCCCGTTTGGGAAACCCCCATCCTGGTGCTTGCACCTGGCTTCCCGTTGCCTAAAGGTTCAGATGGGACTGTTTGTGCTTGGCCCCTGCCTATCTGGCGGAGCGTCTTTATAAATCAGATCTAGCCCGACCCACCCGTTCATCAATGGCCCTTTCACTGAGGACTGTCGCCCCGAGGGATTAGAACAAGAACAGCGGGCATATCCAGTACCAGTGAATAAGCTTCATCTTCTGGCATCACTGGCATCATTCAGGAAAAACCTAAAGACCTATCTTTTCCGTGATGCCTTTGATCTCTAAGGATCCAAATATGTTTTTTTTTCTTCTTCCTTCCCAGTGGATAGTGATCTACTCATTCTTGGAAACCACTGTTCTTAACCACTGTTTTGATTTGTTGTTTTATCATTATGGCTGTAAAAGTCCTTCTCATGGGAAATAGAGCGGTATATAAGTGTAAATAATAAATAATAAATAATAAATAATAAACTCATAGGGGGGCGTTTAAAGAAAAACGTTTACAGTTTGGCGTCTGTGTCGCCCCGGGGGTATTTCAAGGCATCATGGAAGACCTTCTGCGAGGGTTGCCTGGAGTCATACCATAGTTTGATGACATCTTAGTGGCTAGGGGTTGCGAGAGTGAGCTAATTGAGCAACTCCGTATGGTACTGAGGAAATTGCAGGGGGCAGGGCTAAAGGTCAACAAGGAGAAGTGCCATTTTGTAGTGCCCCAAGTGGAATTTTTGGGATTCCGGATTGATGCTTCTGGAATACACCCCACTTCAGAAAAAGTTAGGGCCATTTGGAGTGTTCCGGAACTGACAACAAAGAAGGAATTGCAGTCATTTGGGGGGCTGGTGAATTTTTACCATGCATTTCTACCACATAAGGCATCAGATGGCAGAACCATTGCATAGGCTGTTAAAGTCATCTACTCCTTGGAATTGGGGACATAGGGAAGCGAGAGCTTTTAGGTCGGTCAAGGAATTGTTATCCTCAGAAAGTGTCTTGACACATTTTGATGAGTAGAAGCCACTTATCTTGTCTGCCGATGCCTCCCCATATGGAATTGGGGCAGTCCTGAGTCACAAGATGCCAAATGGTCAGGAGGCTCCAATTGCGTATTTTTCCAGGACATTGTCACCAACAGAGCAGAATTATGTGCAGATAGATAAGGAAGTGCTGGCTTTGGTGGCTGGAGTCAAGAAATTTCATGACTACATATAGGGGGGCAATTTTCTCTTGTGACCGATCATAAACTCCTCTTAGGAATTTTTTCATTGGAAAAGCAAACCCCACAAATATTGTCCCCTCGAATGTTGCGGTGGACAGTATTTTTATTAGCATATTCATACGACCTGGTGTATCGTCCAGGAAGGGGACTAGGCCATGCTGACGCTCTGAGTCGACGGCCACTGGTAGACCCAGTGGTCGATCCAGCTCCAGCCCAGCAAGTGTTATTATTGGAAGAATTGCCTAAGCCACCAGTATGGGTTAGAGAGGTAGCATATTAGCCCGTGTGCTAAATTGGGTATGGAAGGGGTGGCCACAGGGCCGAATGAGTGAAGAATTTAAACCATTTAGTAGTAGGCAGAATGAGCTTTCAGTGCATAGAGGTTGTTTATTGTGGGGTAATCGGGTTATTATTCCAAACAGGTTGCAACAACAAGTGCTGGAGGCACTACATATGGGCCACCCAGGCATAGTGCGTATGAAAGCACTAGTACGGAGCTATGTCTGGTGGCCCAAGATGGATCAGACAATCGAAGAATGGGTGAAATCATGTCAGATCTGTCAAGAATCACGAGCCGCACCAGTACAGGCCCCAGTGCACCCATGGGAGAAAGCACGAGGCCCTTGGTCCCGACTCCATATAGATTTTGCTGGACCTTTTCAGGGGCAGGTTTTTTTTATTGTAGTGGATGCCTTTTCTAAATGGTTGGAGGTAGTCCCAGTGGCTAGCATGTCTACGTCCACCGTGGTGCGTGCACTTCGGCAATTGTGTGCTACACACGGGTTGCCAGACACGGTGGTCTCAGGATAATGCGGCCCAGTTTACATCTGCAGAATTTCAACAGTTCATGGGAAATAATGCTATCAGACATGTGACTTCAGGCCCCTTCCATCCCGCGACAAATGGTCAGGCTGAGAGGATGGTGAGAACAGTAAAAGACACACTCCATAGAGTGGCCAGGGAGAATTGGCGAGATCGATTGTTGACATTGTTGTTGCAACAGCATGCTAAACCCCATTCTGCAACAGGGCGTAGTCCGGCGGAATTGTTAATGAATAGCAGGTTAGTTACAGTCCTGGATAGGTTACATCCAGATTTGGCAGTAGAAGAGTCACAGCAAGTAGAGGGGAATGTGCAGGTATTCCATCCGGGGAATTTGGTTTATGCTCGTAACTACAATGGGGGCCCTAAGTGGGTACCAGCCACGATTGACAGAGCGACTGGACCAATATCCTATCGAGTGGTTACAGCAGACAGCCAGGAAGGGCGACGTCACGTGGACCAGTTGCAACAGAGGTGGTCTGGGAGGGCAGTAGCCACAGGGGATGAATTAGAGGAATTGGATGATGATATAGCAGTGGGTACTGCACCTAATAGAGTAAGTAGCATGCCTCAGACCATGACAGAACCATCAACAATGTCACAACAAGAGGATAGAAATGCTGAGGAATGTGCTGAGACATCAAGGGCAGGAGAAGTGGAGCCATGGGAGCTGGACGGGCAGATGGAGGACAGCCTAACAGGGTACAAGACTGTTTTAGTACAATGGAGGGGGAGGGGTGTAATGTATAGAGTATTGTGTTATTTTAAGAGCAAGACTTACAGCAGTGAAGCCAGGTGGACCTGGTAAGGAGGAAATGCCTAGTGGGGCGAATTGGGGGTGTGTGTGTGGAGCTATGGGTATTTATGGGATGTGTGTGTTTGTCTTGCATCTCGCTTGTGGAATAAAGGAACCTTTTGTAGCATGCTGTATGTCTGGACCCAATATTTAATACCAGCCATGCTGCTCCGGGCTTCCCAAGAGCAACATGGCTGGAGAGTAAAATGGGGCTGGAGCTGTATCTGAACTGCAGTATTTATGTGTGAATATATTTTTTCACACATACATGCCTCTAAAAACTAGGTGTGTCCTATGGTCTGGTGCATCTTATGGGGCGAAAAATACAAGAAGTTTTACATGAAAAATAATAACTTATCTAATGGCTCACCCAGCCAGCTGCCACCTGGAATCTATAGATCCAAGATCTCCTGGTCTGTTCTTTCTCTATGCCTATTACATGCTGGCTGATGGCCTCTGCCAATTCTGTGAGCTGCTGAGGTGTTTCTGTTTCTTGCCTATTTCTAACTGTTAAGTTGAGTGTCTTCTTCAAGGGCCATGTCCTTGTAGAATGTTGGTGATCAGTAACCTGAACTGGCTACTAGAGATGGGCACAAATAAAAAAAATGGCATTTCGTTTGTCGTTTAGGGGGTCCGTTTTGGTTCGTTTCCGTTTTTCGTGAATTTTTGTAAAAAAAATGTTTTTGTTTTCATTCATTTTGTTACCATTTCGTTACTATTTATTTCAATTTTTGTAATTTTTTTAGTATTTAAAGCAGTTCAATGCATTGCTGTAGAGACAAAATTTGTTTGATGTTTCGTTGCGTAATGAAACAAAAAAGCGAAAACGGAAACAAAAAATTGTTCGTTTCGTGCCCATCTTTACTGGCTACTATCTAAGGTGATTGTAAACAGAGCAGCTGTGCCCACTGTGGACCACAGGCTTAGGTTCTTAAGCCAGAATGTTCTTCTATGCCCCAGACCATGCTTCCCATCTATTTTTCCTTGTAGGATAACTTGCAACAGATGGTATTTCTTATGGTGCATTGTGTCTGGAATATTGCAGTTTTCTTCTCTTTACAGTGTTGAGGGTTTCTAACTTTTTATTCATGCACTGTAATACAACCACATTAGTGAATCTGGCTGTCCAAGGTATCTTCAGAAATCTTCTGTACGTCTACATTTCGAATGCTTCCAGCTTCCTGCATAATGTGTCTGTAAGGGTCCAAGTTTCAACACCATAAAGAAGTATGATGAATATATAGGATTGAAGTTGTTTGAGAGCAAAGTATGATAAATGTCCCATTTTGTCAAGACTTTCCTCATTTTCCGGTAGAAATTTCTAACATGTTCAATTCTTCAATGAATTTCACATGGAGGATCCCAGTTACTTTTGTCAAAGCACCCCAAGTATTTATAAGATGATACTCTCAATTATATCACTGCTAATCTTGAGAAGGTTCTCCGAACCATTTTGCTTTTTACTGATAACCATCCATTTTTCTTCTTTATGTTAAGTTGCAATCCCATGACACTGATTTTTGCAGTAACAGAATCCAATAATCCTTGCAAATCTGCCAGACTTGTTGCAAGCAGGATAATGTTGTCAGCGTGTCTTATGTTATTAACAATAACTCCATTCACTTTGGTTCTTTCTGAACAGATATTAAAAAGTAGAAGTGAGAGAGTATTTATTTATTTATTGGATTTTTATACCACCCATCTGGCAGCGAGGTCACTCTGGGCGGTGAAGTGTACAACCTTGACAAACAACTGTCCTAATTGACACATCTGATATCTGACCATCTATCCAGACCCCAGCACACTGATTCCAATACAAATTCCCAATCAATCTGATGTCACAATTGTCCAAGCCCAGCTCTTTAAGAATATTAATAAGTTAATCATGTTTGAGTCAAATTCTTTTTTTATAATCAATGAAGCAAACAAAATGTGTGTACTTGTATTTTTCTCAATGTTTTATTGAGAAAACTGTTCATTCATGTAGAGATCCACTTGCTCAGCTAACAGCTTATGTTAATATGATACCACCCTGTAGCGTAGTAAACATCAAAACAGTTGTTTTGTAAACAATAAGACTGATTTTAGCATTGAGGGGGATACAGTATTTTTCCATGGGTTCTACTCTGGTAGAACACTATAAACGTTTTCTATGGGTTCTGCCCAGGTTATATTGCTGCACTATGCAACATAAATTGAGAGTGAGGAGAGCCTGTCTCAAAGGCCAAACGTAAACATCTTAAATAATGAGCTGAAGGCCTGAACTGTTTTAGATCTGAGATCACAAAGGAATGTAATCAAGGGCTAAAGATGCAAGAAGCAAGCAAATTCTGATTGGCCTAAAAGGACATGTGACTTTTTTCCCATGCTGTGAACAGAGAGACAGAGACAGGGAGAGAAGGAGAAGGATTATTTCCAGAATGGTTTCTACATATGGACTAATGGACTATGATTAATCATGTAGTTTGTATAAAGGATTTTAGGAGGCCCTCCCTCTGAAGCATTCTTTAGACCAGGGGTCCTCAACCTAAGGCCCCAGGGCAGGATGCGGCCCCCCAAGGTCCTGAATCCGGCCCCTGGGACCAATTGCAAAACCCCCCCACCGACCCCCTGTTTTGTGAGCAAGCCAGCCTCCGCAGCTGCTTTTGGACTGTGATCCGGGCCCCAGTGGTGTCTGGGTGGTGGTGGACCGGCCCACTGTTTGAAAACTTTGAGGACCCCTGCTTTAGACATTATAAAGTAAGGAAGGGAAATCATGTGTTATTATTTTCCAGTAAGCTAATATTCCTGTGAAATTCCATCTTTTCAATGAAAGTCTTTACTTATTATTCAAATGAAGGTGCCTATGGTGAGTACTTGCTGAAAAAATATGTTTTAATAATCAATACAGCAGGGCCAGGTGATCAATAAAGGACCCATTTGGATGCAAATAAGGGTAATTAACTCCTCCTGATAGTAGTTCTGGGTAGAGGAAGAAAACAAAACCCTTGTTTAAGTAAATTCCATACACACTATATAAATGTATGCTTTGCTAGTATTGTGGAGCCATTGATCTTTCACTTATATTTTTCCAAAATCTAGTGGAATTAATTGTTTTCGTTGAAATAACCTCTAACAGTAATTCGGTATATTGATGTTCAAACCTCTGTTTTGTGATCACTTCCCTCATTGCCAGGGTTAGAATTCCTCCCTTACCCCCTTAATTACATCATACTAAATATCCAACTTGGACAAATGAATTGGCTTATAGGGTAGCTTTTGAGAAGTTGTCAGCTCTGTTGATTCATTAATTTTGGCCCTGTTTCTGATGTTTGTGAGATTCTGCTCTCTTTAGTTTTGAAGGAAATTATTACCAGTATTTACAGAGGGACTGCAAAGATTGCCTCTCCTCCTGAATACTATTTTCCTGCCAAAGGACAGTCAGTTGCTAACAGCAGCTTTTACAAGCTGTATGCCAAACATTCAGGAATGGGTACGAAGTAAAAACAGAAATAAAAAATGCAGCTAATGAGAAGAATGTGGCATGTCAAGCTCCTGCTGAGTTAGGGAACAATGAGCAGCAATTAAGTAATTGATTGCTTTCTCAAGGAACAACCCATTAATAGAATATTGTGTATAACTGAAACAAATGTTCCTTTCTCTTGTTGTGACAGATTCTCTTAGAGTGAAGAATAGGGATGTTTGCCTTATTCAGTCATTCTGAATTTGTGTTTTTCTAATGACCTAATTCACATATTTTTGACTAGCCTACACATTACTGAGTAGCTACTGACTAGATTTAACATATCTCCAAATATTGTAGCACAGTCCTCAGTTGTTGAACATGGCAAAATATTCATTTAAACATGTGTTTTGAACAAACATGCATGTGTTTCGAAGTAGGGACACGCATGAATCACTGTTTTGGCAGTTTCTTTTCTGTCTGAGTAGCTGATCTATTGGTTCAATGCCTCACCCTCTTCATAATAATAATAATAATAATAATAATAATAATAATAATAATAATAATAATAATAATAATAATAATAATAATAATAATAATAATAATAATAAAACTGTTATTGTCATTGTACAACCAGTGTACAGGCAAATTGGCTGACCCTCCCTCCCTCCCCCCAACACCATCCCACTAAAAAGCCATTCAGTCTAATTTCACACTGCGTGCTTGCTGCACAACTCACCAGCCCCACGAGTCTCTCCCGAGTTATCACGTCTCGTTTAACAGTCGAACAGCCCACAGATAAAAACTGTTTTTTAGCCTGTTGGTACAGCTTGCTATATTTCTGTATTTCCTACTCGAGGGTAGGAGAGTAAAGAAGTGCTGACCGGGGTGTGAGCCATCCCTGATGATTTTCCTTGCTCTCCTAACACAGCGGTCCCTGGTGATGTCATCCAGTGGACTCAGGGGACAGGCCATGATGTTTTGTGCTCACTTGGAGGCAGTGCCTGGAGGAGGCAGGGCAGGATGGCACTGCCAAGTGGATGTCCACTGGAGAGTATGGGGTATCAAACTACAGATCAGCTGTTTGACCAGGAAACAAACCACGGAAAACCACCAAACCAGGGGTTCAGGGCCATCTCTAATTTGAACGAGTCTGGTAGTTATGGTAGTGATATCAACAATGGACACAGTTCTAAAAGCTTTAGTCTGGGAGCAAGGTGTATGCAACATATGTATCAATGGTATCTGCCTGTCACTGCCAGTGATTGTGGGGGTTGCCTCCCAACCTAGCAAAGGGGGGAAGCTTTTCCCCTGCTTTGCTGGGTTGGGGAAGGTGCCCTGCTCAGCTTTTCTCCCCTTCTCCTTCTTCCCTCCTTTTTCACTCTTCCTCTTTTTGCCACCTTGTCATTCTCTTCCAAGTTTTCCCCATTCCAAGCTTCCCCTCCCCATTGCACCCCTGAAGCCCCCTCTCCCTCTCCCCCCCTCCCTCCCTCCTCTCTCTCTCTCACACACACACCCGCATACATCAGAGACAAGACAGAGTCAGGAGGAGGAGGAGGAGAGTGCATGTGTGTGGGGGTGTGTGGATCAGGACTGAAGCAAGTTCTCCACCATCTGTTCCATCAGTTCAAGGTTTCTTGTTTGCTTTAACTCTTCCTCTCCCGGGAAAACTTTTAAAAAAGCAAGAAACCTTGAGAGGGATGGAACAGGGGCAGGAATTGCATTAGTCCTGAGCCTCTCTCCCCCCCTACTCTCCTCCTCCTCCTCCTCCTCCTGACTCTGTGGTGTCTGTGTAGTGTGTTTGTGAGTGGGGGAGAGAGAGAGGCATCAGTAGTGAAAGGAGGAGGGGAAGCAGAGTCAAGAGGAGGAGGGGGAGTGTGGGGGGCAGCGGCTACAGCTCAGGACTGAAGCAATTCCTCCCCCTCAACACAAGACTTCCAAGCCCAGATCCCGCAGTGTGCCCATATGGTGCTGGGCACCCAATGGGCACAAAATGTCACAGCTGCTTTTTACTGCTTTTTTAAAACATTTGGCTATGACATTTTGTGATCAAAGTCCCACTCCTGGGTGGAGTGGCTGCCCCATCGCCTCACCCCCATCCTCCTCTTTCTTCTCCTCTTGGCTGCTTGGAACTCTTCACAGGGAGCCGATGGGCATAGCAAAGGCATCCAAGACATGAGGAGGAGGAGGAGGAGGAGGAGGAGGAGGAGGAGGAGGAGGAGGAGGAGGAGGAGGAGGAGGAGGAGGGGCGATCTCTGTCCCTGTCAGCTCACCATCCTCCTAGAAGGCTCTTCCTGGCAGCCCATAGCTGTCAAAATCATCCGGGGGTCAGGTTGCCAGGAGGAGCATTCAGTCCCAGAATTTTTAATCGTCTTGCAAGACACTCATCTTAAAAGGTACCACTGTTTTCCTGCCATCACTTGCAAAAGTTAGAAATGTTTTCCCTGGCTAAAAATGTGAAGCATTCTCACACAAGTAATTTGAATCCCTGTGAGATTTCTTATCTCTAGCCAAAAGCAAAACAAGACCTTTGGGGGTTGTTTACATGAAAAAACATCTTATAATTTGCACAAAATCCTTCTGGGCAAAGCTTTCCCCTGAGAAGCAAACACACATGGAGCAAACATAGACCCAGATGATTGTTAAGAAAGAGACCAAAATCCATCTAGTGATTCAAATTCTTAAATGACCATGCAATAAAGCAGAAATCTCTCCCCTCCCTTTAACAAATTTCAGGATCTTGTGCATAATTTGACAATTTATATAAAACACCATACTTGTTGTAGTGAAGCCAATATGGTAAGCTCCTATGTATTCCTCAACAGCCCTGATAAGAATAAAATTTGATCTAAAAATTGGTATTGGTGGTTTTCTTTGTAAGTAGCCAATGCACCTTGATAAATTGTCAATGCACCATTGGTGGTTCATCAAAATTGCTACGCTTAGTTAGTTATAGCAAAAGGTTTATTAAAGACAGACAGAAATATACAGCACAGGACATTTAGGCATTACAGGGAGTGGGTTAGTTTAGGATCCGAGCGCAGCATGGCCTGACGGCCTTGCTGCTCTCTGGACCCCCTACAGTACAGAAAATAGGTTAGTCTAAGGATCCTAGGCACAGCATACAGGCCAGAGGCCTTGCTGTCCTGGACTCCGAGTGATGGTGAGTGGTCTCCTTTTTATACCTTTCTGTAGCCGCAGCTTACGTATTTCGTGCGTAATCATACCTGGTAAGTTATCATAATTCTTAGAAATGGCTTTAGTTCCTATTGCCTACTGCCAACAAAATGGCGCTTTTTGGTGCCATAAGATGGTGCCCACATGTCTGTGTTGTCTTCGCTTCCCCGTTGGCTCTTATCTCAGTTAACCACAAGTATTTGTTACACTCTACAGACTGGCATCTTCTTTTGTGTTTATGCCAACATGACCTAATACCCACAGTTGGGTTTAACACTTTATAATAGTTTTCAGCTTTATTCTCATATTTATTAATTCTATTAATTCTTATCAGTCCCTCATTTTCTCTTCGCGAAAGTTGAAAAAGAAACTAAATAAAACTATTTTTGAAACTAATGCTAAGAAGTATAGTACTCAATTGCTTAAGCCTTTTGGCTGCTGGATGATTTAAGACCTTCCAGCGGCCATTTTACTTTAACTGCGTTGCTTTATTATTATTATTTTTTGTTATGGATCTGATTGATTGTATGTCTCCTGTATAATTATAACAGTATAGGTATTGAATGAGTAAATGAAGGGACCTTACTATTCTGACTTGTATCTAGGTATATCTGTTTTCTCTTGTGGGTAGGTGTAATCTAATAGCTGATTTACTAGAGGTGGCATAGTGCTTTTGTTAACAGTAAGGAGGTCTTGTTTGCTTAGGACCTAAGATTGCCATTTTTATGATCACAATTTCCCCCATTTTTTTTTAGCATACATTGAAATCATAACACAAAATACATTTAAAGTCTCCTTAGAGGATGGCATTTGGTTGACAGTGGGGTGCTCTGCTGTTTGAATGTTAGACGAAGCAGAGACCCAGGATAGTATCATGGGTATTCTGTATTGGGATCAAACCAGGGGCATAAATCAAACTATTGTGTGTTCAATAACTGGAGTGGCTTATTTCTGCAAACCATTTTAAACTGTATAATAGATTGGCATAAGGGAATCAGGAGGGCATGGACAATACATATATACCATAAGGCTTAATAGGAGAGCTATGGGCTTTGACAAAATGAATTTGGAGGACAACTATTCTGTAAAATATGTTGATTGACACCATTGATGATGTGCTGGGTTATAGGGTTCATTGAACAACTAAAAATCAAGTGCTTTCTGTTCCTTTGACTGCTAAACAAAATGAACAAATATGTGGATACCCCTCTTGTGAATGACAGAAGTTCAGTTGACACATGGAAAGTATCTTATACAATACAAAGGTAAGGTAAGGGGTAAGGTAACACATAACAGCAATCAGTAAGGCTATTAGAATTACAGATACAGATTATAGATACAGAACATACAGTATGCTTCAGAAACATCATAAACAGTAATTGCTTCTAAACATCAGCTGTAGATGGCTGCAAAGGTGCTGAGCTGTGTTGGCTGCAAAATAAACAGGTAGATGTGCTAAAAGGACATGCAAAAGGCACACTGGTAGTCTGTGGTAGTGGTGGTGAAGTTTGGTGCCATTATAACAGTTCAGGATGATTCTTGAAAGGAGAAAACACTGCCATAATTGGGACAAAACAGTCTCTTTTAAAGTGCCTTTTGCTTCCATGACTGTGCAACCAGTTCCTTGTTTTGCTTCAGCTGAGACAGCTAGATGGCTGCAGGTGATGACAGAGGCATTCAGTATCACTCCATTTGAAGGATGGGGCTGATACGGCCACAAGAACGGGCAGGAACGGTGAGACCAGGGGCTGTCGAGATGAGGAGGACCCACACGAAGCAGCAGACCAGCCTTGACGTTCCTTGGAAGGTGTAGATTAGGAAGCGGCACAGAGGCAGTTGAACTCAGGCAGGGGTCATCAGGAGTAGACAGAGTCTCAGAAGTTGGAGCAGCCAAAAACCAAAGGTGTTTCTGTACAGCTTTGCAATGAGAGGGTGGATCTAGGAAAGATAGCTAGCACAGAGAGAAAGCTGTATACGTTGTCAGCATGATCTGAAACAGATCTTTTTCACAGTGCACAGTGGGGTAATAGCAAGATTTACGCTTTAAAATATCTGAAACATAATTTCTGAAGCCTTGTTTGAAACACAAAAACAGGACATAGTTTGTGGGTAACTTTTCGATTGGAGACCAACAGAACTGGCACAATAATGAAATAAAACATACGTCATTAGCCCAAGCTTTATGAATTAAGCAGCATTTGGAAAGAAAAGTATGCAAAGGAAAAATATGTGTTGTCTTCGTTCTGTGAAGGAGTTAATAAACATTCGACAAGCCGTAACAATGATATTTCTTCGTATCTGCAGCTTGGTCTTTTGTTTGTGAGAAATAAATAACACTCATCACTACAATTCTTGTGGTAACTTTCAAATGTGTATTATGTCTGAACTGAGCATATCTAACTGTGATTCTGAACAAACAGGCAAGCAATGGCGATTTGCCCGATATGACGGCCAGAGGTGTCTTTCAAGTGACTAAAATAAGTTGTTAGATTAAAATGTACTCATCTTCTCATCTGTCTTACTTTAATTGCATATGTTGCTTTGTATAAAATCTCTGAAACCTAATTTCTAAACACAAGAACAGGGAAAAAAAACATATCTATTCCCCACTTTTCCTAAAATGTCAGTATTTGATTTTAATATTGTCACTAAGTTTTAAATCTTCAGGATGGCATCCTAACAAAGGTTTTCTACTAAAAGTCAATACTCAAATGAACTTCTTCCATTTTTAGGGCATATCATAACTAAAGCCTTATAGAAATTAAATTACTTACTTCATTTATCAAAATCATTTTTTTTAACTATTTCCTTTAGCAGTCAGAGGAAGTTTGTCTGAGAATATAACAAAGGGTGACACTTTTAAAATACAGTGGTGCCTTGCACAAAGGACTCAATTTGTTCCAAATGGAATTATGTTAAGCAAATTTTCTTTTATACAAATCTTTCCAGAGGGTTGCATTGAAGATGGAGCTATCCCATCTTTATGTTGTACAGATTCTATGTTATACAAGCTGTTTGTTACACAAGGGTCCACTGCACTCCAAATTTGAGTACACAAATTCACATATCAAATATATTTTTTGATAGAACAACACTGATTGATGAGCATAGGGGAATTGATTAAAATTACAGTGAGCTAGCTAAGACAGATTCAAAGAACAGAGCAAAACAGACAGGCAGCAGATAGGATGAAAAGAGTGTTAATTTCAAATCTACTAAATAATATTTTAACAACATATTTTTTTAAGTGAATTAACATTTTATGGTGGCATTCAGATATGTCTCATGTCTAAATATGAACACATCTGTCTGTGGACACAAAACAGAAACAAGCAGGATGTTTTATAGGCAAATGCAGAATAAAATAGGTTCCCATATCTTAATAGAAAAGCTGATTGCTTGCTGTGCCAATCAAGCAATGTTGTTTTCCGTTAAACACATTTTTTTGAATCACTTTAAGCAAATTGGAATCTGGTTTGGGCTATGTATATATTTTAACAATTCATGGTATCTTGCCAACTTGTCTTCCCACTTAAAAGTTTATCAAAAACAACATTTCACAACACCATTATTTTATTCACTTACGCAGACCTACTGCAACTTTACATATGCCCCATATATATTTTCCTTCCTATAAATCTCTCATGCCTTTTCAGTAACAATAACACTTTTCTTTATACAACCTGACCTTCATATATATTTTTTTTGAAATATCTCTTTCTATTTTTCTTTTAAAATAGTAACCACTTTTTTTTCCATAGGCTTTTCTCAGTCTAAATTCAAATTGGCAACATAGCATTATTGTTAAATATCAAGATCTGATTCATTATAGTATAATATTTATATATCATGGATCAGTGTTCATTCAAGAGTTAAATTGTCATGGGTTTAAATTTCAGTGACTTCCAGTTTTATTCATCCCACTCGTGAATAAAATAATTAAAACAAGGGACAACACGAATGTCAGACAACACAATAACAGATATTTGGAGGACACAAGACACACCGGGCGTTTAGACACAACATGAATAGCAGCCTTAGACAACACACAGCGGAGGCTGGAGGTAGAATGCAGTTTGAGCCAAAGACACAGAGTTTAGAATTAGAAATGCAGAAGTATAATTCTAATTTTAAGTTGTTAGAAGGGGAGAATTCTATAAATCAAACTTTTTGTAGTAAAATGTTCAATTTGGAGTAAAATAGTCACTGCTAGCCTGAAAAATCACATTATATTGGTGAAAAATCACATTATATTGGTTTGGTGCTGTCAAAAAATCAGCTAAGCAGAAATATCCAGTTTCCACAGCAGAATTATGAATTATGAAACCCTATGCAGGAACAGGAAGAAAATTCCTGTCCTTAATTACCTAATAAATTGTCACACAGACTTTCCCATTACATTACTTCAATTAACCCCAAAACAAAATAAAATATTTTTAACAGTTCTAAAAATGTCCCTAAACTCTTTTCCCCATAAAATCTTAAAACAAAAATCTCATCTCTATTACAATACTTCAATTAAACCCAAAACAAAGCAAAATTCCCTAAAAATTAAAAATGTCTATAAAAATGTAAAATCTTTACCTGATAAAATGTCACACAGACTTCACTTAACCCCAAAACAAAACAAAATTCTCATATTTAAACACCAGGCTACACAAGCTCATTTTCCAGACCTTTATTTTTGCACACACATACAAGGGAGGGGGACGTGGAACGCACTCTGGGTCTTATATTTTAAACAACATCCCAGCTACACAAGCCTATTTAAACAACGTCTAAAAGAAAAACAAATTCTGCTGTGGAAAAGGCATGCTATTGTGAGTTCAAAATTCATGAGGAGATGGCCAAGTTGGGCTACAATCATTATGCAGATTAAAGGAACATTCTTGGGCTTTATGCTGGGGGCTTCAACAGTAGCATAATCTATGTGGGGGTCTCTTTGATCTTGGGGGTTTAAACACGGAAGATTGAGATGTGGAAGGCTGTGGTGAGGGAAACGAAAACTGAAGCTCTGGTGATGATGTAATATCATCTATCACCTTTAAAAGGTCTTGGAGGGCTACAGACAGATTCTGCATGGCATCAATTAGTGTTTGATAAGGATTTTGAGCCATGTCTGACAAATCATGAACTGACAAGAATTGCTTCTGTCTTGTAAAAAATCCAGCCTGCTGTTTCGGCTTTTAACTAAACAATATGCAACAGAGGAATGGCAAAACACAAGAAGTCCTTGGCTGGCTGATAAGAACGGACTTCTACTGTCTAGTTTACTTTCTTAGAAAATAGATACAGAGTTCGGCTTTCAGAGGAAAAAAGGTGCCGCTTTTGAAATGAGCTCTTAGCAGTGCAGAATAAGGCAGACACTTGATTTGTTAACTGATTCTGCCACACAAGGCAATACAGCCGTTACTTGTGACTTTTTTTTGAGCCAATTAATATAAAAACATGGATACTTTAAATGGCCATAATTTATTTCTGGGCAAGAAGAAAAACAAGTCAGGGAATCAAGTTCTGCAACTAAAGAAAAACTATTTCTCCCCTATTAACCAAGCAAGAAAAAAATTTTTTTGGCTTACCTTAGCTGGAAATGCAGACGATCAAAGGAAAATGGAAAGGGGGAAAGCTTAGAACAGAGGTTAGATGAGATTGTCAGTATCTGGAAGCAAGGACAGTCCAATGGAAAAAAATGTGGGAAGCAAGCTGAGACCCGTTCACCCTCGCCGCTGGCAGAACATTCTCCAGCGAAACGTGGTTTCCCGGCCTATGCGCCATCTGATAAGAATAAAATTAATCTAAAAAAATTGGTATTGGTGGTTTTCTTTGTAAGTAGCCAATGCACCTTGATAAATTGTCAATGCACCATTGGTGGTTCATCAAAATTGCCACACTTAGTTAGTTATAGCAAAAGGTTTATTAAAGACAGACAGAAATATACAGCACAGGACATTTAGGCATTACAGGGAGTGGGTTAGTTTAGGATCCGAGCGCAGCATGGCCTGACGGCCTTGCTGCTCTCTGGACCCCCTACAGTACAGAAAATAGGTTAGTCTAAGGATCCTAGGCACAGCATACAGGCCAGAGGCCTTGCTGTCCTGGACTCCGAGTGATGGTGAGTGGTCTCCTTTTTATACCTTTCTGTAGCCGCAGCTTACGTATTTCGTGCGTAATCATACCTGGTAAGTTATCATAATTCTTAGAAATGGCTTTAGTTCCTATTGCCTGCTGCCAACAAAATGGCGCTTTTTGGTGCCATAAGATGGTGCCCACATGTCTGTGTTGTCTTCGCTTCCCCGTTGGCTCTTATCTCAGTTAACCACAAGTATTTGTTACACTCTACAGGCTGGCATCTTCTTTTGTGTTTATGCCAACATGACCTAATACCCACAGTTGGGTTTAACACTTTATAATAGTTTTCAGCTTTATTCTCATATTTATTAATTCTATTAATTCTTATCAGCCCTTATCGGCAAGGACAGGAATGCATTGTTCTTCAGCCTCATGTGTTTTGAAAAATGTGTTTCATTGGTTCATTATTTATTATTTGTTTCCCCCCCGCTTTGCATGATTTGAAAGTGCGTGGGCAGGAAAAAACATTCAAAAATAATTAAAAAAAAACACAGATGTTGACAAAAACTGCACAAGCTGGACTGTCAGCATCCTCATCATCCACACCATCCACATCATCTTCAATAATCAACACATCATCCTCACCAGGTGGTGGCGGTGGCAGTGGGGTGATCCTGGCCCCTGTGGCAGGGGCTTTTTGAGGCGCTGGCTTGGGGCCGGCACCTCATTTTTTTCAAGCGCCGACCACGGAGCGTCTGGGGTTGGATTGCTGCTGGTTTTTATTTTAAATATATTTTTTCTTCATTTTAGGGCACCAACCCGGCCACCCCTGGGACCAGGTCGGGGCTCCTTTTATATATATTATTTTTACTGCTTTCCACGTGGCCCATGTTACAGCTGCAGCATGGGCCAGTCAGCTTTTTTCTTTTCTTTTCTTTTTTTGCCAGCCCACAGACTGGTCCTTTTCCCTGTAAGGGAAGGCCTGGTCCGGTGCTCGCGGGCTGGTACCGGTCCTGTGTGCTCGATCAGTTTTTCCCCCTGGCCTGTGGGCTGGTTCCGTGACCCACAGGCCAGGTCTGGTACCAGGGCCCGTGTGCTGGATCTTTTATTTTATTTTATTTTATTTTATTTTAATTAATTTATTTATATTTTACTGCCGACCATGTGGCCGCGCTGCAGCTGTAGCACGGCCGGTCAGCTCTTTTTTCTGGTTGCCCCCTCCCTCAGCCAGGAAGACCGGACCTCCAGGAAGGACCAATCCAGCACCAGGTAGGAGACATATCTGGCACCGCCATTAATGAAATGAACCAAAATGAATCAATTTTTTTCAGTTCGGTTCATTTTGTTTTAAATCCACTCTGAGGTTTTTATTCATTTCGTTACATAATGAAATGAATAACAAATAACAAAACAAACTAAAAGTTCATTTCGTGCCCATATCTACTCACAACCTTTATCTCAGAGAGTGACTCTGGTTTGGTGCCAGAGGAAATAATGTTGGTCAAATGTATCTCAGAGTGGTTGGTCAACATTATTCCATTTCTGGAAAGATAGTAAATAGAAGTTTTCAAAGGCAATGGCTTACTGTGCTTATGTGTATCTTTTTTTGGTCTTGAGTTCAATTTCTTCTCTGGCTCTCTTGGTAACTGCACGGGTTGTTTCTCCCAAGACAAGTACCATGGCAAGTATAAATGTCAATGGAATTGGGGTAGTAAAGGATGATAATGTGCAACTGGAGAGATGGACTGTGGGGACATTTGCAGAGAGAAAGCCTCAGTGGTGTACTAGTTAACTGCAAAAATAACTTTTTTAAGTAAACAGGATTTTAACCAACCATTAGTGTTGGATTTAATTTGAGTAAAAAAAGCCCTGAGATACATTACAAGAAGCCAACATGAGTTGCTCGTCTAAACAAATCAGGCACTTCTAACCGTGAGAGGGATTTTTAACATTTGTGCAAAATATTTGACACCATCTTTGAAGTAGTGCATTGGGGCTCTGCGCCCTAAAGAAAGGCTAGAAAATAAAACCAAGTGATATGAAAGCAAAATATGCAAATGAAAATTATATAAGCACAAACATTAAGAAACGAAAAACAAATAAGGAGTGAGTGTTCTGCTTTGGTTTGGTTTTGGTTTTCTCTGTTCTGTTCTATCTTGTCTCAGACAGGTTCCTACAACAGGCTATCGCTATGGTAGACAGGTCGAACTCAGGGCAGCCCACTTATGCTCATTGGGTAGACATGCAGGATAAGGCTACCACCCAAAGTCTCCAGATCAAAAAGCTGCTGAATAATAGCTTTGCATTACTTATGGGGCCATGCTTGCAAAGCAAGAGGCCACAAAGAAGAACAGTCTGTTAAATGACAGGCCCAGAAGACCACTCCCTGCCTCCAAATGAGATGTCTCAAACATTTATTTATTATTTATTTTAGGGTGTTTTTACCCCAACTTTTTCCTTGAAAAGGACCCAAGGCAGCTTACAGTAATATAAGAACATAAGAACATAAGAAGAGCCATGCTGGATCAGGCCAAAGGCCCATCTAGTCCAGCTTCCTGTATCTCACAGTGGCTGCACCAGATGCTTTTGGGAGCGCATGAGACTAGATATCTGTCTCCTGATACCACTCCCCTGCATCTGCCCCTTGAAGTACCCTGGTTTTAAGCCTGGAGATTATACATCTCCATCATGGTTTGTAACCTGTGATGGACTTTTCCTCCAGGAATCTGTCCAATCCCCTTTTGAAGGCATCCAGGCCAGATGCCATCACCACATCCTGTGGCAGGGAGTTCCATAGACTAACAACGCGCCGGGTGAAAAAATATTTTCTTTTGTCTGTTCTTACTCTCCCAACCCTCAATTTGAGCGTATGTCCCCAAGTTCTGGTATTTTGTGAGAGGGAGAAGAGCTTCCCTCTATCCACTTTACTCATGCCATGCATAAATTTGTACATCTCAATAATATCCCCCCTCAGGCGCCTTTTTTCCAGACTAAAGAGCCCCAAATGTTTTAGCCTTTCCTCATAATATACCGTAAGATACAGTCCAGTACAATTAACTCTCTTCTGGACAACAATGTTTTTGTCTTCCAGGCTTTGGGTGGCAGGCCTGCGCTCAGATGCAGACAGCCTCAAAGCTGTAAGCAACTACTGACATACAACAGGTCATGCAACATGGACAGAGGGACAGGAACAAGCCCCTGCCACAAGCTAGATGTCACCTGTGTCAAAATATCTACTATGACTGAACCATTAGGAGTCCAAACTAGAGATGGGCACAAAACAAAAAAAGACAATGTGCTGTTTCATCATCTATGAAACATTTTGAAACAAAATGAAACCGCAGACAGTGTTTCATCAATAAATGAAATGAAACATTTTTGTTTCAGAAATGAAATGATTCATCCTAGTGGCTAGAGGCCTCTTTCTAGAAGGGAGGTGCAGAAGAGAGTGACTAAAATGATTACTGGGCTGGGGCACCTCCCTTATGAGGAAAGGCTAAAACATTTGGAACTCTTTAGTCTGGAAAAAAAGGTGCCTGAGGGGAGGATATGATTGAGATGTACAAAATAATGCAGAGCATGAGTAAAGTGGATAGAGGGACGCTCTTCTTCCTCTCACAAAATACCAGAACTAGGGGACATACACTCAAATTGAAGTCTGGGAGAGTGAGAACAGACAAAATAATTTTTTTACCCAGCATACTGTTAGTCTGTGGAACTCCCTGCCGCAAGATGTGGTGATGGCATCAGGTTACAAGCCATGATGGGGATGTGTAATCTCCAGGTTTAAAAGCGGGGTATTTCAAGGACCAGATGCAGGGGAGTGGTAGCAGGAGACAGATGTCTAGTCTCATGCGCTCCCAGATACATCTGGTGGGGCCACTGTGACATAGAGGAAGCTGGACTAGATGGGCCTTTGGCCTGATCCAGCATGGCTTTTCTTATATTCTTATGTTCTTGATCCAGCCATCTTGAGAACAGGAGGTTTAAACTGATTGGGTTCCTTCCTTCCCTCCCTGTGCCTCAGCTGTTGAGTTTATCTCTCCGATCTCAATCTCAGTCTCTGGTGCAGCTAGCCAGGAGCTCTGCTGCCTGTCTCTTGACCTGCAGGAAGGCAGTTTTAGGACCATGAGGCTGATGGGATTCCATATCCCTTACCTCCACTGTGCCTGTGTCTGCAAATTGATTTAAAAACTTTTCCTCCCCACAACAAAGAGCTGTTGAACTTATCTCTCCAATCTTGCAGCTAGCCATTAGGTTTTCTGGTCATTTACAGAGGGTTCTTTGTTTGAAAGCAAATTGTTTGGAAGGTTTAAGGAAGGTCTTTGATCTAAAGCTATTTAAACTCGGGCAGTAGGTTCCCTGTTAAATAAAAACATAGCTTCATTTCATTTTGTTTTGTGATGAAAATTATTTTTAAATATTGTTATTAAGGAAACAAAACAAAATGAATGCTAAAATGAAACAAAATGAAACAAAACACTATATTTCCCTTTCATGCCCATCTCTAGTCCAAATAATGCCACTCACAACATCAAGCCCAATGTACTGTCCCATTTTCTAGTCTAATCTATGCCATCTTTTATGCAAAGTCCAAATGCTTTAGGGAATATTATTGTTCATATAAAATTAGCCAGGAGACAACTATCATTTCCTCTTGCCTTTGGAGACTCAAGTTGTACCTCTCATTATTTCAGAAATTAAATCATATTTGTTGAGGTCCTCCTAATCACTGTGCATCCTTATCATTAAATTACATTTACACCTCTACGTAATTGGCTTTGAACAAGGAAAGCCAAAACTATGAAAGCAGAAAACTGATGTTGACTAGGTATATAAGCAGAAAAAATGCAATTCTGCTGCATACCTGTATCTGAATTTATTTCTTTATTTCTTTATTTATATTTATTATTTATTATTTATTTATTTATACACTTATATCCCACCCATCTTCCGGATCGGAACTCTGGGCGGCTAACAACACAAAGCAATAAAAGACAACCACAAATACAATAAAAAAGAGGGGAGGCTGTACCCTCCAGCGGGGATAATGCAGGCGGCACCAGAAAAAGAAAAAAAAAAAAAAGAGTAGAAACTTAAGTAGAAAGGTCTCCAAAAGCCTCAGTAAAAAGGTGAGTTTTCAAAGCCTATTTAAAGGCAGGCAGGGACTCTGCAAGGCACAGCTCATTGGGGAGATGGTTCCACAGCGTGGGGCCCACTACAGAGAAGGCACGGGCATGTGTACGTGATTTCCATGCCTCTCTGGGTGTGGCCACCCTCAGTGAGCACGCCTGCACCATTCTCATGGGCCTGGTCCCAGTTGATCTCTGGGAGATATGCTCCGAGAGGTACTCTGGTCCCAAGCCGTGGAGGGCTTTGAAAATCAAAACCAGGACCTTGAACTTGGCATATGACACAAGAGGAGTGTACTACATATGGATCTCCTTGCAATTCACACAAGGCTGGACTGCTTGCAAGCTTTCTGCTAGCATGGAATATAAAATGATCTTTCCCCCCATATCAACTATTTTCTATTTCATGCTGTGTGTGCTTGAGAAACTTATCTGAGAGATGTCTCTCAGCATGAGATCACCCTGTGCTTCCCCACTGAGAATGACTAGGCATGTGTGAACTGTTACAGACTCAACCTCATATTCTATACTTTACTTCAAATACTGTGGAGTTTTGCAATGGGATGCACACACTTGATGGCTAGATGTAAAACTTTTAGCAACTGATTTTTTGTTTAAGCATGTGTAAATGGAATTAACTTTCTTATTAGATGAACTGATGGTTAAAAGTTTATAAGCAAATTTTTTCAAAAGACTCAGAATAATTGTTCAGATACAGATGTAAGTTCATGATACTCTGCTGTCCTCTGCCATATTCCAGTGTTCAGACTGTTTTCAACATATTAATGACTTCCTTCATTCCAGATCAGTTTGAATTGAGAAGTCATCTCAGTTGATTACAATTTAAAGCAAAGGAGAAGAAAGTTTTAGGAGATGGCTACATTAATTGTACCAGAATTTCCAAATACTCAAGAGTAGACATGAGCATGACCAGAAAAAATGACGTTTCGAGTTTCATTTGTCGGAACGTGCCCGTTTCGGGTCGTTTCCATTTGTCGCGAAATTTTTCAAAAAATTGTCATTTTGTTTGTCGTTTGTCATTTGTCGTTTCCACCGCGATTTAGCGTGATTTGATTTCCCAGGGGCGTCCCACAATTAGGGCCGGTGCTAGGTGTTTTTTTGCGCCCTAGGCAGCGGTTGGGGTGGGGGGGCGGGGGGCGGGGGGCGGGGGGAGGTGCGGGCGGCTCAGCGGTGGTTGGGGGCCATGGGCGGGTGGCAGCCGCGGGCGGGCGAGTGGGCAGGCGGCGGCGCGGGCCGCAGGCGGGTGGCGGCACGGGCGGACGGGCGAGTGGCCAGTTAGGATATCACTTAGGATAGAGGTTCTGTTCTTGGCTTGCACCCCAAATGTGTGTGTGTGCAAGCAAATTGAAGTTGGGAAAATCGAAAATAAATGGTAGTATATAATATATTTTTAAAATAAATCCACACCTCCCACTCCCAGTCGAACCTCCCCCTTTATCCAATATCAGAAAAAAATCCTCACAAACTGCCAGAGAAGAAATAAAGAATAAACTGCTATTCCCTTCAGCAGACAAAGCTGCAGGGAATCAAAGAAATTATTTTCTAAATTCAATTCCCTCCCTGCCTGCCTAACTTAAATCCTAAAGCCTCCAGCCTCCCTCCTCAATCTCGATCGGATCACACCAGCACCAGCAGCCAGCCCTCCTCCCTCAACCACATCCATACACCCGACTGCAATTTCTGGAAGGTGCCTCAGCTTTTTATGCCCTCCGAGACATCCAGAAGTGTCAGTCAAAAACCTGGCGATGCCATTGGTGGAATGGTTCAAACAATTTGCATGGTCCCATCCCATGCCCAGCCCAAATGGGCAGGTCTAAAAAAATAAAAAATAAAATAAAATAAAATCAATACGATGTTTTATTGCTATAAAAATCCCACTGCTGCTACTATTAAAATTCAGGCATTTAAAATAAATAAATTTCACATGTTTCTGTGGTGATTTGGTGTGTTTTTTGACCACAATTTCAGAAGAAAAATTGCGCTCGCCATTTTGGATCCCCCCACACCGCATGGCATGGCGAGACGACGATGATGACCCTCCCCCCAGCCTGGTGCAAGCAGCCCAGGACAGGAGAAGAAGGGGAGAAAAGCCAGGGACCCCCCAGAAACCACCCCTCTGGTAGGTGGCAAAGCCTCAGGCAGGCATAGTTTCACCTGCTTTTTGGGCCGGGAGTCGGGTTTTTTTAAAAAAAAAAACTTTTAAAAACTTTTTCTGTGCTTCGCATCGCGTGATCGCCATGATGCCACAAACAGAAACGAAAAACCCGACCAAATTTTTCTTTTTTCAGTTCGAGTTCGAGTTCTGACGGCTTAATTATCGTTACCGTTTCCATTACGTAACGGAAGCGATAACCGAAAACAGGAATGACAATTTTGCCAAGTCGTGCCCATGTCTACTCAAGAGTACAGTATCACCCTGTATCCACTGAATCTCCATCTGCAGATTCAGTTATCCACAGTTGGTGAGTGGCAACATGAGGGGTTGGGTGGCATGGCTGGGAACACCTGCCCGCACCAACAGCAGCTGTAGTGGATGCCATGTGACCCTTGGTGGCATGGGCTGGGGACATCTCCCTGGGTTTCACCAGAAGTGCTTGTGACAGAGCAAAGGCAGTCCTCCAAGCCCGCCGGCTGTCAGGGCAGCATCAAAGGGGCATGTGCCATGGTGGGGTTCACTGGGTCAGTAGTGGTGGTCATTGGAGCAACTCTTCCACCTGGGTGCTATACTGGTGGTGGGCAGGGAGGCTGCCACAGCCGTGATGGCAGGAAATGTAACTCTCCCCAAAAGCCATCATTGTTGCTCAGACCCTAATGTCACCCTCCCCTCCTCTTCCTCCCAACTCCACACACACCTGAAGAGCTGCCCAGGCAGCAGCCCCTCCACTGCTGCTTGGGCCCTGCTGCTGCCTCTAGTTCCAGCACCCATGCCAGCAGGGACACATGCCCCCAGCTGTGCAACACAGAGCACACGGAGCCCCATTGCTGGCCAGGAAACAAAAAAGCAAAAAGGCAAGGGAGTGTGTTGACTGCCTTGGAGGTGCCTTGGAGCCAAGGGCATCAGGCCAGCCTCCTCCTCCTCCTCCTCCTCCTCCTCCTCCTCCTTTGCCTGGCCAGCCAAGCTGGGTGTGTAAAGCAGACAGTGAGGACAGGAGGTGGCCTAGCTCCTCCACCTGCCCACCCAGCAGCTCCTTCCCGGGTGGACCGGCTGTGCAGCATGGCCACTTTATTTATTTATTTATTTATTTATTTATTTATTTATTTATTTATTTATTTATTTATTTATTTATTTATTTATTTATTTTACAACTTATATGCCGCCCACTACCCAAAGTTCTCTGGACGGCTTACAATCAAAAAAATTAAAACAGTTAAAACATAGAATATCAATAAATAATGAAAACAATAATAAAAACTTTACACTAAAATCGTTACACTAAAATTGCCATCAGAGGACCCACAATCTATTTTGCATCAATTAAAAAACTTCTGGGACAGGTAGGTTTTTACCTGGTGCCGAAATGTCATCAATGTTGGCGCCAGGCAGATCTCACTCGGGAGGGTATTCCATAGCTTGGGGGCAGCTGCCAAGAAGGCCCTATGTCTGCAAGCCATCCCTCTCACCTCCTAGAGGAATGGCTCTTTCAATAGGGCCCTCTGGCTCAGTCTTAATTGCCAGGTAGGTTTGTATGGAAGGAGGCAGTCCTTCAGGTATCTAGGTCCTAAGCCATTTAGGGCTTTATATGTCAAAACAAGCACTTTGAATTGGGTTCGGGCAGCAACTGGTAACCAATGCAGTTTATGCAGAATCGGCGTGATGTGATCCTTGGTGGCCCCACTGCTTACCAGCTGCGCTGCATGATTCTGAACCAGTTGCAATTGCTGAACCATCTTCAAAGGCTGCCCCACGTACAGTGCATTGCAGTAATCAACTTTTCCCCACCCCACCCCTACTATTACTGTCACCACCATCCCCTCACTACTGCCACTGCTATCACCCTCGGATAAGAGCATTCACTCTTAGTGGATTTCTCTATCTGCAAAGTGGATCAGAACCATTCTCTCACAGATACAGGAGTCCTACTGTAACCCAGTACTTCTTTAGAATAAGACTATATTAATCCAGGCAAGCCACTCCAGTATTCCTGCCAAGAAAACTCCATGGACATGGGGTCATGAAGAATCGGTCACGACTGTAATGACACAACACACACACACAATCCTCTCAAGAGTGAATCAAAAGGGGTTGCTTAGCTGATCTTGTGGAACGTTTTCCAAATATAGTTGTTATGAGCTCATTTTTTTCTGAGGCTGGTACTGTTCAGAGGTTGGAATGCCTGCTACGGTGCCAACAGTTGGGAATTGAAACCCTCAAGACACTTCTTAGGAAAGGAACAGGCTGAGATCTTCATGACTATGTGGGGTTGATGGGGTTACAGGTTCTTCACCTGCTCAATACTGGGCACTGAACACCACCACAAGGAATACCTTGCAAACTTGCCTGTTACATGCAATAAACAATGAAGCCTCAACCTTCCTTTAATACCAATGAAGCAGCTTTGAAAAAGTTGATTCTCAGTGGGAAGTTAATAGGAATTTGGTGATGACTAGGCTTTCCATGACTCATTGCACAATTTGGATTCATCATTCTTTGCCCCTCTTTTGCATACTAAACTAATACTGTGCATAATATGGATGTGCAACTGCCTAGACTTCAAGAACCAGAATATCTGAGCGTGATGGAGACAAATTCTGATACTGATATGTTATAAGAGGAAGCGGGGAAAGACAAGACAAACTATGTGATAAGAGAAGAAAAAGACGTGATTTAGAAGCAGGGATGTAGAAAAAAGACATTAGATGGCTGCCAAGGGATTTCTAATTTTTATAAAGCTGATACAAGCTGAATGGATATTGAGGTAGAGGGAGAAAGAAGGTCAGTAAAAAAGAGACAAAAGAGGATGGAGGAGGAGGAGAAAGGATTTTCTATATAAGTGGGATGATTGGACTTCTAACCCAGGTGGAATATTTTGCTAGTTTCCAATAAAATAAAGGAAAATAAGATGCATTGCCATGCAAGTGTGATGTTAGCTGTATTGATTTATTAGTAGGTCGATAGGAAGGAAAAGGAACCGTTAGTTAAAAATATGAGTTGTTCATAATACGTAACCTTTAGACTTTTAGTGCTTTTCTGGCTTGTGCTTTGAGATGCTATCAAATCATTTTCAATGGGTCAAGCAACATTTACATTCTGTAATGTCCTGCCTCTAGAACTGTGCCATTTCAGGCATAAATCTAGGTACAAAGACTACAAACCTGCTGCTCCCTATGTCTCGCCATTTATTTTTCTCATATTTTTCTCATATTTTCTCATATTTTACTACCTAAAAACAGAGTGGTTGAAGCAAAACTTCCTTAAAAATAACCTCTGCAAAGTATTGCAGGAGGTAAGTCAGTGATACTAGTGATGGAAGGCTGGTTATTACATAATTTTTCAGGAGCAAAACATTTTTAATTCTCCTCCCTCTCCAAATGTCCCAAGGCCATGATGACCTTACCAGTAGCATTCATAATTACTTTATCAGTGGCACTCTGGAAATTTAGTCATGGCAACTGGACTTCTTTTCTTGAGAGATTGAGACATTTTGCTGCTCATCCAAACAGCTTTGTCAGTCTGAGGAAAGCTAGTTGCGAGTCCTCCATTTTATAGTTCACTTTGACCTCATGACACCCTGGTCTGAAATAGGCCCATAAGATGAGTAATGGCCTGAACAGAATAGAATCCACATCCACAGAAGCCAAGATGAGGGAAGACAGCCACCTGAAGACAGCACTTAAGGCCTGCGGATATCCAAAGTGGGACTTCAACAAAGCAGTGTCCTGACCCAGAAGAACAAGTGGATCAGCCTGAGATCCAGAGCTGATGGAAGAACCTGGTCGAAAGCCTAAAAGGATTTTTGGCAAACACCACATCCTTGTTTACTTCAAGCCCACCAACACACTAAGGCACAGACTCGTCCATCCAAAGGACCCGATACCAAAACACAAAAGGAGCAATATAGTATATGTGGTCCAATGCAGTCAGGAGTGATTAAACAGCCATTGAACAGGAGGATGGTCCAACATAGGAAGGGCAACAGCTCAGCACCAGAATCAGCAGTACACCTCCACTGGAAGGAAAAAGGGCACTCATTCAAAGATGAAGATGTACACATATTAGACATATTTTATACCATTTTATCATATTATTTTATACTGTTTTATCATATTATATTTTTATTGTATTGCAATTTTTGTATTATGTGTGATTTGGTTAATAACTGTAAATAAACATTCATTCATTCATATTAGACAGAGAAGATAGGTGGTTTGAGAGAGGGTTCAGGGAAGCAAATCTTGTGAGCATTGAAAACCCTTCTCTCAACAGAGGTGGGGGCCTAAGGCACAGTATATCTGCTACTTATCAGGCAGTGATTTCAACAATCCCCAGAAAAAATGAAAAATATTTCACACCTCCACCACCAAGGCCATGGCTAATATTGAGACTATTGTCCACCTAAGGAGCCTATCCAGGCAATTTTTCATCTTATGAGCCTATTTCAGACCAGGGTGACATGAGGTCAAAGTGAACTATAAAATTGATGACTCACAAGTAGCTTTCCTCAGATTGATGAAACCGTTTAGATGAACAGTGAAACGTTTCAATCTCTCAAGAAAAGAAGTCCAGTTGCCATGACTCAACTTCCAGATAAACTCACCTTGATGACTGAGAATCTTCGCAAATTTATCACTGACAGTGATTTTTGAAAGTTCAAAGGACTTCTCTGTCCCATCACTCCTTCACATGATGAAGAAGATCTCAGGAGAGGTCTGTGTTTTTCAGGTTGTTAAATTCTATTAAGTCACCTCAGACACATGACAAACTTATGAATCAGTGATCACCAAAAGATCCTCAATTGCCCCGTTCAGCTCTTGCAAACTGCTGCCATTGTTACCACTCAGGCTGCCCTTTGTGATGCTTGGCATTCCTCCTGAGGGTAACATGGGCACAATATTGTGCAGCAACATCAGGCCATTTCCTAATATTTTGAATCCTGGGTAGAGGCACAATAACCCACATTTATGAACTGGAGGTTTCTAAAGAACTGAATTTCCAGGCTTTTTCAAATAGAAGTATATAGGGAAGGGCACGAAATGAAAAATGATTTTTAAAGGGCTCCTGCTGAGCTCTTATAAACTGTACCCCTTTAAAACTGGTCTAGTAGGCAGCAGGGTATCCCCCTGGTGCTGACTGGGCCAGTTTTAAAGGAGTCCAGCTCATGACAGCTTGGCCGGAGCCTGTGAAAATGGTTGGGTGGGCAGTTCTGGGGGATCGTGCTTTCCACCCAACCATTTTCAGACAGCTCCTGGTGCTGACTGGGCCAGTTTTAATTGGGTCCAGCCAATAACAGCTTAGCAGGAGCCCTTTAAAAATGGCTCCCAGGAACCAAATCTGGTGCCTCTAGGACCCAGGGGAGTCATTTTGTTTTGTTTTGTTTCATTTCATACAAACTTTTTTTAAAAATCATAATGAAATGAAACAAAACAAAAAAACAAAACAAAACAGGGCAGGCACAAAATGAAACATCATTTTTCCATTTTGCACCCATCCATAGAAGTGCATGTACACATACACTACACACAATTCCACAGGAACTTCCTGCACGAAGAATTGTGCAGTGCTAGAGGGTGTCAGATGATGAGCTCATGAGAAGCAAGAACAGCTAAGATGTGGAGATTGCCCCTCCTTGTCAAAATATTCTGAAGGTTTGCCTTGTTTTTAGACCTTGCCAAGGAGGCAACCTATGCCAAGGTGTAAGCAATTTTGCCTCCACTAGACTTGCCTCCTTTCTTGAGACATTCCATTTTTTTCTGAGTTTGTCACTTCCAGAATAAAACACTTTGTAGTTATCACCACAAAGGTCCCATTTTAAACAACTTTGGTTCACTGAAACCAAGCACTGCAATGTATAAGCAAGAGGATTTTGAGCCTGATTATGGTGATTTGTTTTAAAGAAAGGTAATTGACCCACTTTACCTACTAACAAAAATCAGCCCAACAAGGGACAATCAAATGCCCCGTGAGTTCTTGGTAGACTTCAGCACCGTTGTCAGAGGTCACAGCCTTCCAAGGTGGTAACCCACCATCTCAACCTATTTTGTTGTGTCACCAAGAGTTGGTCCAAGTCTGTAGTTTGGGAGCTGAGTGAGATTTTGGGGCATATGGCTGCTGTGCATTTTTGTCATCTACTCCATGCTGTGTGGGGGAGCTAGTGACTCTTTCTTAAACCTCAGTCTGCTTTTCAGATTGGCTAATTGGCACATGATTCGTTTCTGTTTACACTTAATTTTGATTGGTTGGCATTTCCTTCCAGTTGGTTTCTTTCAATACTATGCTGATGTGACTATTTTGTATTGTTTGGCTTTCTCTGGCTCATTAGTTGTGCTTCTCAGCACATCTGATAGCATGTTGTGAAAGGGGAAGCTTATGGTGCAGAGCACCAAGAACATGAAGGCTTGGTGTT
The DNA here is from genome assembly GCA_029282475.1 of Phrynocephalus forsythii. Lineage (NCBI taxonomy): Eukaryota > Metazoa > Chordata > Lepidosauria > Squamata > Agamidae > Phrynocephalus > Phrynocephalus forsythii. The sequence continues at coordinate 18,948,015 of JAPFRF010000002.1, forward strand.
GAAGATATGCTCAGCCACATCAGCTCCAAGCAATAAACGGGTTATATGACAAATCTCCCTTTGATCTGGCATCCAAATGTAGTCAAGATGCTGCCCTCTTGTGACCCACTCTGCCTTTCAAATTCACTTTGCAGTGGAGCTTGACCTCAAGCTGCTTAACAGACAAGGGTTTCCACCCAAAGGTGACGTAGACCTGGGAATGTCTTACCTTGACTTTAGGTTTCCTGAATTTATTTTGGCTTCTTTCTCAGTCTAGCCTCCTAGCTGCAGGACAGTGTACTCAATAAAGCTGTTTCAATCTCTTACTGACTTCAGTGTCTTCCTCCCTTGTGAAAGGGCAAGCAGATGATGATGGTTATAGGTCATGACTCCACTACTGCATTTAGTTGAATCCATGAAAAGGCTTCTGAGCATATAAAGCTGGGCGTGCCTTGCAACTCCCATGTGACAGAGAACCCTTCATAATCAGGATGCTAATTTTTCATGACAGTTTCTTTGCACATGCTCAGATAACTACAAATGACTGAATTTCTTTTTTCTTATATGTTTCTTGTGACCCCCCCCCACACACACATATTTAATGGTGTTTTTGATATTGGTTTGTTTGTGTACTTCTTATCATTCCTCTATTTATTGTGCATTACCACCTTGGAGACATTTTTGGAGATCTGGCATATATTATAAATAAATAAATAAATAAATATGTACATCTGGATAATGAAGTAGTCAAATCTTATATTGCCAAGCAGCCCAGTTCACTGCTGCCCGGGAAGAACATATTTTCTTTCATTTCATAACAAACATTGGAAGCCATTCTAAAGGGATACTTAGGCCATGGTCACACCTGGGTTTCGATCCTTATCTTCTGAAGGTCCAGCTTTTCCTCTTCGTCCCATCACGTGATTTAATATGTGGGACAAGAGTTCTCATATCAAAAGCTTTTTTTAAATTTTAAAGTGCAGTTCAGCCCCCTTGGCCAGCAGGTGGCGCTAGCATTTAAAAAAAACTGACCACTTGGCTGGGGGAAAATTGTAGGACCCTATAGAGCTTCCTGTTACTCCGATGGTGCAGATAAATTTTAAAAAAACATAGCTATTTGGCCCCAGGAACAGCCGGTCAGTGCTATGAAAAAAAAAAAAAAAAAGAAACCCGGATCATCTGTGTGGTCCCACAGTGTCTGCCTCCTTAAAAGCTGGATTCTCAAAGTGAGGCAAAAAATCCCCTACCTCCTGGGTAAGTCATAGAAACCTCACTTAAGGGAGCATTACCGGGTTTTCTTTTTTCTTTTCTTTTTAAAAAGCCCGGTGGCCGTGGGTACGGCATTTTTAGACACAGTTTATCTGGTAATTTAAACTGCTTTTAAAGGGATGTGGGACTGGGGCCTCAGTGTGTTAATTTTATTTAATACTTACTTTTATGTATTTTATACATAAATTACCAGAATACTATTACTAACCTATGGTGGCATAAGGGAAACTATTACTAACCTATGGTGGCATAAGGGAAACTGAATGAAGCTTGGTGGCCAATTTCTACTCATTAACAGGGTGCTGGTTCCATTTCAAAGTGGAAAACAATTAAGAGATAAGGCAGATGCCCAGGGTTAAAGCCAGAACCTCATTAATGAACAGCAATTTGCTGCCAAGGCACAAGCATAAATCAGCAATAGGATTGTTGTCTGCAGCTGCCCACTCAGTTTTGTAAAAGTTAAGATAATATTTATGTTTTAAAATAATACAAGCATGTTTTCCACAAAACTTTCAGAGGACCGTGGAGCACAAAAAAAAAAAAAAACCAGAAATGTATGAATAGAAGTAATTTATATTCTGGCATCTTCTGTCTTATCCAGACCTACAGCTCTTTTAGATCAATTACTTTTAATGTATTCATTGCTGACAAAATGCAATTATTTGCAAGAGTGTATCCAAAATGAAGCAAACAACCTCACTTATTTGCATGCATGAGGGGATAAAGGAGCTTAGGAATTAAGGAACTGCTCCATTGATTCTCCTGAATGTCTGTAAGAAGAACAAGCAAAATAATGTAAGATAGGAAACAGAAGAACACAAGAGAAAGCATTCTAAAATGTTTATGTAGAGTGCATAATGATCAATTAAATTGAGAATGTAAATAGGTAGTGAAATGTTAATTAAAACAGGAGAGAAAATAAATGCACAATTGCTGAAAAAAATATTTAATACAGCCCCACTTCTTTCTCAGGACAAGTGTATATTAGATCTATTGATACCAGAGATGGGCACAAGCTGCCAGTTTGGTGATTCGTGCTGGTTAAATTATTAGCTGGTGTTTGGTGCTTCAAAGCCCCGCCTCCTCTGGTGGGTGCCAACTCTGAGGCAGCATCTGGAGGAGGCAGGGCACGGAACCCAGGATATTGCCTCTGATTGGATGCCCTCTGGAGGAGGTATGCCTTTGAATTACAAACACCTGTTCGGCTAATAGATGAACTAGCATGAATTGCTGAACTGATGGTTCCTGCCCATCTCTAGTTGATATCAGTTCTTATTTGGATTTGAGGAGAAATATTTTGACTGATGTAAAATACTGTATGTGCAATAATGGTGTGACCGCCTGTTTGTTTTACAAGTTTAGCAGTGAACGCCTATAACATCTACTTAAATTCAGTTCTGTTGAGTTCAATGAGACTTACTGTACATCTATTCTTGTTGTACATAATTGCAAACTAAGGCTGAGGATCCATGCACCAGAGATGGAAAACTCCAGTGTGTCTGTTGCCTCTGGGGACCCACCACAAGGCTGCATCAGATGTTTGACTTGGGCAGCAAATCAATCTACCAAAAATCCCAAACACCACTCAATGCCAGTGCCAAGTTTTGAGTGTGATTTGGGCTCCACGTGGAGCCTCAATGTGGTGTATTGTTCCTTGCCTGTCCTTGCTATACACACCCATGCACACACGCACACATGCACACACACATATGCACACACACACACACACACACACACACACACACACACACACACACACACACACACACACACACACACACACACACACAAAGGAACTAACTCATTTATTTCAGAGTAGACATGCATAAAATGCCTCAGTGATGGCCATATCTGCTGTATTTATTCAGAAGGCAGTTCTATTTTTTTCCCATTAGAATTTAGTAAAATATAAACTATATGGGATTAAATGTTTTACCAGTGGTTCCCAATATGGAGTGGAGGCTCAGTTTTGCAAGGAATGCTATAATAGGTGGGAGTGTTTAGGTTTTGGTGGATGTAGTGTTGTATATGCTCCATTGTATAAATAAATAAACTTGTTTCCAAATGTAGAATCACTGGTAAATCTATGTAGTGCTGCAGCCTGGTTCTCACATGCACATGAACCTCTTACTTTTCTTTTCATTAAAGGAACCCAACCAGAATTTTGACTTGTATATTATAACAAAAACAGAGACAGCTGAGAAAAATCCATGACTGGGTCTAGTTATGCAAAAGAATATACACATTGCAAATTCATATATAAATTGTGACTTTTGTGGGGGGAAATGGGTGGGTGGCAGCATATAAGAAAAGACAGTGGAAAGACAACAATACTATATCACCCTGAAGGCTTTTTCATTTTGTCTGATTTTGGATGGCTCATTAGTAGAAATGGGCACAAAATGAATAAAATTGATTTAATTATTTGTTATTTGTTATTTGTTATTCATTTTGTTACATAACAAAATGAATAATGAACCGCTCCCTGAAAGAAAAATGAACTGAAATGGAAATTTTCACTTTGTTCTGTTTCGTTTTTCATTCTGGTGTTGACGATGACTCTCCTACCTGTCCTCTGCTGCTGCTGCCACCACTTAAAACAAAACAAACAAACAAAAAGCCAACCAGGCCCGCGTGCCACTGAACCAACCCGTGGACCAATGACATGGCCCGCACACTCCCGCCCTGCCCCATGGGCTGCTGAACCATCCCACAGGCCGGCAGGAGTAAAAAATTATTATAAAATTAAAAAACCCCAACCAGGCCCGCGGGTCGGCACCCGAACCAGCCCATGGGCCACCGAACCAGCCCGTGGGCCAGCAGGAATAAAAAATATATAAACATTAAAAAAATAAAAGCCAACCCTGCCTGCACTATGGCTGGTGGGCAGGCCATGTGGTTGGTCATTTTAAAAATTACATAAAATAAAATAAAAAGATAAAAATAAAATAAATACAAAAAACCAATCCAACCTGTGGGCTGCCGACCCAGCCTGTGTGCCCCTGACCTGACCCATGGGCTCCTGGGCCAGCAGGATTATATATATATTTTTAATTAAAATTTAAAAAATGACCCTGCCACGCTACAGCTGGTCGGCGGGGTTCAAAAAAGGGGGGAGGAAAACAAACCGAACTAAAACAAATTACAAAATGATTTTTTAAATAAAATATTAATTTCGTAATTAACAAAACAAAATGGGGTGGGGAAACGAATAATGAAACAAAATGCCATTCTGGCATTTCGTGCCCATCTCTACTCATTAGTATGTTACCACTGTGTAATATCAAAGATCTCCAGATAGGAATAGCAAAAAATCCTGCTTGAAACCCAACTCTCTAGTCATGTGCCTGCTGTAAGGGCATGAACCCTTTGTTACAATTCTCACCCTGGGAAGAGACTGGTAGCTTTGGGAACGCCAGTATTGCCCATGGGAGCAGGCTGGGGGTGGGGACAGGGTGCCATATATATAATAGACTTGACCCTAATTCTACATGAGGAAGTCCTAACTAGTGTTAAATAGTGGGGGACCAGAATTTCATGGGATTTGGGGACTATATCTAGGTCCTACCACCACCACATTGCACAACAGTGACCCCCCACCATTTCGCGGTTCCGGTATTGCGGTCCCACTACATCGTGGGACCACAGTACTGGAACCGTGGGGGGGCGGGGGGGCTGGGTTGCTCTGTGCCACCCCCGCACCTGCGAGAAGCCTCCAGGGTGCGTGGGAGGGCAATGGGGGATCAGGTTGCTCCGTGCCGCCCTCCCACGCATCCCCGAGAAGCCTCCAGGGTGCGTGGGCGGGTGGCAGCGGGCGATCTGGTCGCTCCATGCAGCCCTCCCACACACACCCCCGAGAAGCCTCCGGGGTGCGCGGACGGGCAGTGGCAGGCAATCCGGTCGCTCGCGTGGCCCTCCCATGCACCCCTGAGAAGCCTCGGGGCCGCGCAGGCGGGCGGTGGTGGTGGGTGATCCGGTCACTCTGCATGGCCCTCCCACGCACTCCCGAGAGGCCTTGGGGCCACATGGGTGGGCGTCGGTGGGTGATCCGGTCACTCTGTGTGGCCCTCCCCCCTGAGAAGCCTCCGGGGTGCATGGGAAGGCAGCGGCGGGCAGTCCGGTCGCTCCGCGCGGCCCTCCCACGCACCCCCGAGAAACCTCGGGGTCACGCGGGCGGGCAGTGGCGGGAGGTAAGATCCCCTGCCGCCGCTGGTGTACCACGCAATTGCCCCCGCCCCCTGCCCCCACCCCACCTGTTTCCGCATATCGCGGATTTCCGTGCATTGTGGGTGGGGTGGGTCCCTAACCCCAGCGATCGGCGGACGGTTACTGTATCGGCCCATTGTCAGCTTTTTATCTATAAATTCCATGATCCTTCTCACCTGTAGTAATACTAAGTCAGGTATCCCTTATCTTGTAACTGTGCATTTGTGTCACCCCACCCCACCCCAGTGCAGTACTTTGCACTTATCCCTGTTATATTTTGTTCTGTTGTTTTCAGCTCATTGCTTAAGCCTATCAAAATGTTGTTCCTGTCTTCCAAGGCAAATGCGTTTTAATGTAACCAAATGTAAAGTAATGCATATTGGGGCAAAATATCCAAACTTCATCTATCAACTCATGGGCTCTGAGTTATCTGTGACGGATCAGGAAAGAGATCTTGGTGTGTTGGTGGACAGCTCCATGAAGGTGTCTCCCCAATGTGTGGCAGCGGTGAAAAGGCCAATTCCATGCTAGGGATTATCAAAAAGGGGATTGAAAATAAAACAGCCAACATTATAATGCCGTTATACAAAGCAATAGTAAGGCCCCACCTGGAGTATTGTGTACAATTCTGGTCACCGCATCTCAAGAAAGACATAGTGGAACTGGAAAAGGTGCAGAAGAGAGCGACTAAAATGATTACCGGGCTGGGGCACCTCCCTTATGAGGAAAGGCTAAAGCATTTGGGCCTCTTTAGTCTGGAAAAAAGGCGCTTGAGGGGGGATATGACTGAGACATACAAAATAATGCAGGGTATGAGTAAAGTGGATAGAGGGAAGCTCTTCTCTCTCTCCCAAAATACCAGAACTAGGGGACATACACTCAAATTGAGGGCTGGGAGAGTAAAAACAAACAAAAGAAAATATTTTTTCACCCAGCACGTTGTTAGTCTTTGGAACTCCCTGCCACAGGATGTGGTGATGGCACCTGGCCTGGATGCCTTCAAAAGGGGATTGGACAGATTCCTGGAGGAAAAGTCCATCACAGGTTACAAACCATGATGGAGATGTGTCATCTCCAGGCTTAAAACCAGGGTACTTCAAGGGCCAGATGAAGGGGAGTGGTATCAGGAGACAGATATCTAGTCTCATGCGCTCCCAAACACATCTGGTGGGGCCGCTGTGAGATACAGGAAGCTGGACTAGATGGGTCTTTGGCCTGATCCAGCATGGCTCTTCTTATGTTGTTCTTATGTTCAAGGTATTAGCTGTTCCATGCAAATTTCTTCCTTGCATAAAAATGGCTGTTTGCAAGAGGGACCTCTCTGTAGCAGCAACACTTATTGTACATAAACAGCAGATTACATGTATCTGTACTGATGGAGCATTCTATTCAAGAGTTTCCTGGGATTTAAATTAAATATGATATAATTTTTCTATTCTGTTTTTCTTTCTTTCTTTCTTTCTTTCTTTCTTTCTTTCTTTCTTTCTTTCTTTCTTTCTTTCTTTCTTTCTTTCTTTCTTTCTTTCTTTCTTTCCTTCAATGGAAGCTTGGGAGCCATCAGAAGAAATGTCTTGCTGAATCCATCAATCAAAATAACTTTAATTAAAATGTTTTACCTCCACTGGATCATGACCTTTCTGCTTTCCTTTTGTTGCTTTCATGTTATTTAAATATTTTCTATTTGCATACCTTGATGCATTAACATTATTAACACCATAACACAAAACAGCAATAAATTAACCTAACCTAACCTAACCTAACCTAACCTAACATAAAATAAAATAAAATAATGGGAAAATAAAATAAATGAAAATAATGGGAACAGAATTACCATGAAGTGACATAAAATGTCATGTAAAACAAATTGACAACATCTTTCCAATATTTGGGATATCAGGTCAAATAAGTATTTGAACTTGTGAGTTAGGCAGACAGCTGTCTCATCAATAAAAAATGTCACACCTCAAGAAGTGGTTATCATGTATTAGGCAGCCTTGTCTCATAGCTGAATTTAAGAAAGGTGAAGAGCATATATCTGGCTCATCATACAACCTTGGCAGTTCAGTTACAATTCTCTTGGCTGATGCCTTGTGAATGATAGCTAATCAAAACCTTTTGCATATTTTGCCAGTTGTTCCGGAATGTCATTTGATAGCAGACTGATGGAGATAAGCTGCTGGTTTTTCTTCATTTTCTTTTATAGACATATGCAACATTGCAATATCATCAGAGAGGGGGATTTTGGTTCTATGGCAGGAGTTCCCACACTTGGATCTTAAATGTTATTGGACTACAGTATATTTTCCAACCAAAATACTAGACCATTGACCATTGACCATGTCAGTCAGGGACCCCTTTAAAAAAAAAGATGGCAGTTCAATCTCAAACAACAAGATTTTCATGATAAATTTTCTAGCTTCAATTCAGAGTATCTCCACATGGATCTGGGAATTAGTTCTATATCGGACTCACTGACAGTGAGCCAGTGTTTTGGATTTATCTGCCTGATAGCTTTGGGAGTGGAAGCAACCTTGTTGTAATTGTTGTGTTGTTACAGTTGTGACCGACTCTTTGTTACCCCATGTCCATGGAGGTTTTTTTGGAAGGAATACTGGAATGGCTTGCCAGTTCCTACTCCAGGCGCCTATAGCACCTGGTATTCCCTGGTGGTCGCCCATCTAAGTACTAGCCAGGGCCGACCCTGCTTGGCTTCCAAAATCAAGAGAGGTCAGATGTGCTTAGGGCATCTAGGCAGCTGGAAGCAACCTAAGAAAATCAAAATCAAGGTTAATAGAAATCCCTAGACTATAGAAGAGGTTGTACATTGATTCAGTGAATTATTCTGGTGTGCTTACCTAAAGAATAACAAGATAATATAAAGTACTTGTTGGAAAGCGCTTTCTAGAAGAAATAAAGGATGCCAAGATTCCTAGCTAGTGTTCTAAAAAAGGGGGGCATTAGATTCTGGAAGGATGTGTTTGCTGGTGGCTGGAAGACAGCAAATTGATGAAAGGCTCTTAAGACTGACATTCAGCGTGAGAGAATGTTACTATAACTGTATTAAGATACAGAGGCTTTTGGCATTGGCTTTCTGAAGAGGTCTACGACTAAGAGCAAATAGAGATACAATGCCTAATTTTCCATGCCAGTGAAGCGCGATGGCCAGTTCTGGTGGTCAAGGACCTTTGTAAGTGTGTGAAGTCTGTCAAATGTAAAGACAAGGTGAAAACTGAAAGACTAGTAAACTGAAACTTAGTAATATGAGAGAGGCAATCCAGCAATGCCAAAACCAGTTTTACTTCCTTCCTTTGTCCAGCTGACAGATAGTCAACATGGAACTTGAAAAATCCATTTACTTTTAAGCTGACCCAGCTTTAATATGGCATTTGACTCTCTGGGAGTATAAACTACAGAGAGGAGTCTTGACGTTATTTTATGCCATTGGAATTGTCATGTGTTTCCCCCAAAATTGATGGGTACATTGAGGATGCCAAAAGCTTTGTTAGAAAGTGTCCCAATGGGCCTTCACTGAACTGCAGTTCTCTAAGGGCCTTTTCACATGACCCCTAAAATCCGCTGGCCACTTAAATTCGGACCAGAGATCTTGGGGGTTTGTCGCTGTTCCTGTGTTCCCACCCCCTCCGCACACCTGGCTGCTGTCTGCATGAGGGGAGGGAGAAAAAAAGGAAGAAAAGAATGCAGCTCACCTCCGTTCTGCTGTCTCGCTCTGCTCCTGGCAGCATTAGTATCTCTTAAAGGGGCGGGGGGCAAAAAAAAAAATAACAGAAGCGAGGAGAGCCCGGCACTCACTACTTTACATCCGCATCAGGAATTTTTCAGCCCCGGAGAGCAGGTACTTGAAAAGTGTGCTGGGACGCGCTTAGGTGGGCATGGTCGCACTTAATTTTTTTTAAACTCTGGAGCTGGTGGAGAAACAATTTTAAGCTCCGGATCTGGGATCCATTTGCCATGGATTTTAGGGGTCGTGTACACTGACTCTAAGGGGGAGAAAAGTTCACTATTAAAGCCTGCAATATGGAGATGCCTGTTAACTCCCAATCAACCAAACCTAGAAATCTTACCATATTCAGCACCACAAAATTATAAATAGATGCCATGTCAAGATCCAGTGATGTACTTAAGTAAACCAGGGGATTGAAAATCCAGTTAAAACCAGGACCCACACTTACTTGGGATCACCCCATTTTGGCCGGAGCAGCAGTTCCAGGGCCACGACAAACAACAAGCAAGAGCTGGCATGGCAACTTCCACATGGATCCACCTGAGTGCTTGGGATGCCAGGAAAGCTATGTGGTGTAGTGCTGCAGCAATAACTGTGCTCATGACCTGGGGTTCAGTTCCAGGTAGCAGACTCAAGGTTCACTCAGCCTTCCGTCCTTCCAAGGTTGGTAAAATGAGTAGGCAGCTTGCTGGCATGGGGGACAATGTGTAGCCTGTATAACTAAATTGTAAACCACCCAGAGAGTGCTTTAAGTGCTATGGGGCAGTATATAAGCATAAACACTTTGCTTTGCTTGCCACTCAGCACCCCCTGGTGCTGTTTTTATTTTATTTTTTGTGTCTTATTTGATTTTTATTGTTGGGTTTTTTGTTGTTTTTTGTTGTATTTTTGGGTAGGTTGTTTACGTTGTAATTTGTAGTTCACCACCCAGAATTCCTGAGGGAAAGTCAGGTGGATAATAAGTATAAACAAACAAACAAAAAATAAATAAATAAATAAATAAATAAATCCTCATTATCGGATGAACCTGGACTATTAATTAATTAATTAATTAATTAATTAATTAATTAATTAATTAATTAATTGACTTGTATACTACAACCATCTGCCAAGACAGGCCACTATGGGTTAAATAAACAGATACAACCATTAAATATAATATTTTATTAAACATTTACAGTGCAATATAAAATATATAAAAATAGGTTATGATCTATGTATTAATGGCAGAGGCACCTGCTTTGCAAGTCCTGGGCAGGGTCCTGGACATTTCCATAGGGAAAGATGAGGCAGTAAACATGGAAGAAGACATTAAAGTTTTTGCCCCACAGTCTTGGGAGATTCAGGTTGAAGCAAACATTTTCATCTGTTCAGCCTTTTTCAGGACCAGGAACTTGAGCTAAGGGTTCCCTTAGGAAAGGAAATCATGGAAAGAACAATGTCCATATTGTCTGTGAAGATTCTCCAGGTGAGGTTATCTGGAAGTTGAGTCAACACAATTGGACTTCTTTTCTTGTGAGTAGACATGGACACGACTCGGCGAAATTGTCGTTTCCATTTTCGGTTATGGTTTCCGTTACGTAACGGAAACGGTAACGATAATTAAGCCGCCAGAACTCGAACTCGAACCAAAAAAAGAAAAATTTGGTCGGGTTTTTGATTTCCTTTTGTTGCATCGTGGCGATCGCGCGATGCGAAGCACAGAAAAAGTTTTTAAGAGTTTTTTAAAACCCCCCGACTCCCGGCCAAAAAAGCAGGCGAAAATATGCCTGCCTGAGGCTTTGCCACCTACCAGAGGGGTGGTTTCTGGGGGGTCCCCGGCTTCCCCCCCTCTTCTCCTGTCCTGGGCTGCTTGCACCAGGCTGGGGAGGGGGTCATCCTCGTCATCTGTCTCACTGCATGCCATGCGGTGGGGGGAATCCAAAATGGCGACCACAATTTTTCTTTTGAAATCATGGTCAAAAAACACACCAAATCACTACAGAAACATGTGAAATTTATTTATTTTAAATGCCTGAATTTTAATAGTAGCAGCAGTGCTTTTTTATAGCAATAAAACATTGTATTGATTTTATTTTATTTTGTTTTGTTTTTTATTTTTTTTAGACCTGCCCATTTGGGCTGGGCATGGGATGGGACCATGCAATTTTTTTGAACCATTCCACCAATGGCATCGACAGGTTTTTGACTGACACTTCTGGATGTCTCGGAGGGCATAAAAAGCCGAGGCACTTTCCAGAAATCGCAGTCAGGTGTATGGATGTATGAGGAATGCTGGCAGCTGGTGCTGGTGTGATCCGATCGAGATTGAGGAGGGAGGCTGGAGGCTTTAGGATTTAGGTTAGGCAGGCAGGGAGGGAACTGAATTTAAAAAATAATTTCTTTGATTCCCTGCAGCTTTGTCTGCTGAAGGGAATAGCAGTTTATTCTTTATTTCTTCTCTGGCAGTTTGTGAGGATTTTTTTCTGATATTGGATAAAGGGGGAGGTTCAACTGGGAGTGGGAGGTGTGGATTTATTTTAAAAATATATTATATACTACCATTTATTTTCTCTTTTCCCAACTTCAATTTGCTTGCGCACACACACATTTGGGGTGCAAGCCAAGAACAGAACCTCTATCCTAAGTGATATCCTAACTGCCCACTTGCCCGTCCGCCCGCGCCGCCACCCGCCCGCGGCCGCCGCCCGCCCATGGCCCCCCGCCACCACCGCCCACCCGCACCTACCCCCCACTACCCACCGCCCACCCTGCCTGCCACCTAGGGCACAAAAACACCTAGCGCCGGCCCAGATTGTGGGACGCCCCTATGCTCTGGGAAGTCAAATCGCGCTAAATCGCGGTGGAAACGACAAACAACAAACAAAACGACAAATTTTTGAAAAATTTCATGACAAACAGAAACGACCCGAAACGGACCCGTTCCGACAAACGAAAACTTGAAACATCATTTTTTCTGGTAGTGCCCATGTCTGCTTGTGAAATTGAAACATTTTGCTTCTCATCCAAGCAGCTTCTTCAGTCTGACAAAGCTGCTTGGATGAGTAGCGAAACGTTTTCGATCTCAAGAAAAGAAGTCCACTTGCCATGACTTAGTTTCCAGTAGTATCCATCTCAGTTTATCAATGGAAAGATAATCTAATCAAGAATGTAATGCAACAAAGCTTGTTCAGTTACCTGTATTCTATGAAAAGTTATATACAGCCAAATAAGTTATTATCAGAAAAAGGAAGCACATATGAGGTAGCTTTCCTTCATTTGATTGTAGCCAATGAGCATGAGTGTTTGGAGAGCCAATCAGGAGTCATCTTATTTTGGCAATGACCCAATCAGATCACAGTAGGGTTCGTTTATTGATGTCATGTATTGATGCTGAGAAGAGGACATTTGTCTGTGTGTTATGTGATCAGTATCAAGTTGGTTGGGGTTTTTTTGTGTCCTTTCATTTAGTGAGCTTGTAAAATGTAATAAAATTAAAGTAATGGTGCAAAGAGTTAACTGGAAAGTGATGTAAAATAGTATTATATTAAGGAAACAAGGCTACAGAAGAAAAAATAATGGAAACTTAACCAAAGGTGGCATTTCTAAGTTTCTGAAGAGGTATAAGGAAGAGTTGGTCACTACAAAACCACACAGGTAAGGGCATGGAAAGGTGCACAACAACAAGTGATGATAGAAGGATTAAGAGACTGTGATTACATGACAGAAGAAAATCATCTGTGTGTATACAAGATGAAATGGTTCAATGCAATGTGAAGTTGAGTGCAAGGACTGTTCAGCGCAGACTGCAGGAATTTGGCCTAAAATCTAGAGTTCCACCAAAAAAGCACTTTTATCTCTCAAACAAAGGTTGAAAAGACTAAACTGGGTTAAATCCCATGTTACCTGGACAAAGGAACAATGGGACAGTGTTATTTGGAGTGATGAGACCACAATCTCCCTGTTTGTTAGTGATGGCATAAAATACATAAGGAGAAGAATCAAAGAAGATTTGCATCCTGATTTTATTACATGTACTGTGAAACACCCAGTCAGTGTTATGATCTGGGATTGCATGAAATAAAAAAATGTGGGCAGAATTTGTGTGATTAATAGGAATATAAATGAGCAAAATACATTAATGAAATACTTGAACCCAAACTGGTTTCCACACATGATCTTTTCCAAGACAAGCATTTATATTTCAACAGGATTCAGCTCCATGTCATGTTGCTGCTGTGTGCAAAAAGTGGTTTCCAGGTAATCTTATTCCACTGCTAGGATGGCCTGAGGATAGCCCAGATTTTAGACCCAACTGAAAATCTATGGAGCTGACATACAGCCTTTTCACACGACCCCTAAGATCCGCTGGCCACTTAAATTTGGACCAGAGATCTTAGGGGTTCATTGTTCTTGCTGTGTTCCCACCCCTCAGCACTTCCTTGCTCCTGTCTGCGTGAGGGGTGGGAGAAAAAAAAGAGAGGAAAAAATGCATCTCACCTCCGAAGTCACCCAGCTTCCTGATTCCTTCTCTTCCTGATTCCGCCCGGCTTCCTGGTTCCTCCTCTTAAAGGGGTGGCAGGCAAAAAAAAAAAAGAGACGCGAGGAGAGCCGACACTCACTCTCTTAAAACCGCATCAGGGATTGTCACCACGGGACAGCAGGTACATGAAAAATGCGCTGGGTCATGCTTAGGTGGGCTGGGTCGCACTTAATTTTCTGCAAACTCCGGAGCTGGTGGGAAAATATTTTTAAGCTCCGGAGCTTGCAGCCATTTGCCGCGGAGTTTAGGGGTCGTGTATAAACGCCCCAAATAAACTTGTTAGTCACAAGGAACCCAGCAATAAAACCCGTTAATAGAAGCAATCATTCAATCTTGGTTTCACATTATAACAGTTGAAAAACTAAAAGACTTGATTCACTCCATGGGAAGATGTAAAGCTGTTAATTTATGCTAAAGGTTAAGGAACCAAGTATTAACTGACATGATGATAAAAAGTTTTCTCATTTTTTTCTCATTTTTGTCATTTTTTACTATGTGTTTCACTTTTCTTATTTATAACTGCTATTCTAATAGCAAATACTTCGTAAAAGTTATTGAATTACATTCTTGATTAAATTATCTTTCTATTGATATATAATTTTATGGTACTATTCCAAAAACAAGTGGTGTTATTAGCCATCAAATCTCCAAAATACACTTTTCCCATAAGGTTTCCACCATTTTGGCCACCAAACTACTGGTTTGGGATAGAACTGGATTTGGTCAGCTTCTTAAATGATGCCTTCTGACTTTTTCCAGGTCTTAGGTTTTGTTTTAGACTGACAAGAAAGGGAAAAAAAAACTTGGGGTGGTGGGGGGAGGAGACTCCCAGTGGAAAACTCAATAGGGGGATTATGGGGATTATTCTAACTCAGTGTTTTTCAACCTTTTTTGGGCAAAGGCACACTTGCTTCATGAAAAAAAATCACGAGGCACACCACCATTAGAAAATGTTAAAAATTTTAACTCTGTGCCTATATTGACTATATATAAAGTAATTCTCTTGAATAGGAATCAAATAAACACAAATAAAGTATTTTATAATTACTTTATTATGAAATAGTAAGTAAACAGAAATATGAAAAATTATAAAATACTTTATTCAGTGCACAACCTGGGCCTGTTTGGCTGAACACAAAGCTGATATTCCTCAGCTTTTCCAACGGCACACCGGGCAACATGGTTGAAAAACACTGTTCTAACTCATCCAAAGCTTGAACAAGATGAAGGAATGGGGGATGAAAAAAATAGCTAAATTCACTATTACTGATAATTAAGGTTTTATTGACTCAATGAGACCTTCACTAAGGGTATAAAAGCAATACTTCCAAGAAGCTTTGTTTTTATCTCAAGTTTGCCTATAGCTCTACTGTCTTTTCCTGATGAACCATGAGATGATCACATACACCCAGACACATACACGCACTTGTACACAGCAAGTGCAGACAGACTGGCTGAAAGCCACAAAAAGCCAATCCCATTATCAATTTCTTAAGCAAAGCAGCAGGTGTTCTATTTTTTTGGCCATTTGCTCAATTCATACAATGACCCCAATGTGTATAATTAGTTTATATAACTGGGTACCCTTGTTTAAAACAATCAAAATGGGGCAACACAGCACTGTTTCCCAGTTTTGGGATGGTATTGATCATCCAGGATTGTCATTGAGAAATGCCTTTCCAATACTGGTATTGAAATTCCTTTCCACTTTCACTAATAAGTTCCTCATCCTCCTCTAAAAAGATGAGAGTAGTTCTTTGAAAGGGGAAAAAAACAGGAGCAAATCAAACAAAGAACAGAGGGCAGAGATAAGAGAAATATATCTAGGGTGCAGAGCAGACAAAGGAATCTCTAATCAGTATGAAGTTGATGGAACTTGGCGAAAGCAGAGAAAATATGACAGAAAAAGAGTTGCAGGGGAAGAGAACACCAAGACAAGAATGTAAAAGCTGGGAAGTTTCACTTCTAAAGACTACATTTCATATGCACAAATCTGTGATGATGATTGATATCATTGAAGTTCTTCTCTTCTTCTAGTTCCAAACACATTATGAATCAGGCCTTTATTGAATTGCAATTCCTTTTCTGTTTTCATACATATACTGTATTTATATGTTTTCCTATGCATTACATTAGTGCACCTTTGTTGTTGCACTGTTATGTTTCCTCAGACTGACAAAGCTGTTTGGATGAACAGCAAAACATCTCAGTCTCTCAAGAAAAGAAGTCCAATTGCCATGACTCAACTTCCAGATAAACTCACCTGGATGACTGAGAATCTTCAAAGACATATCATTTTTGTTACAAATTTCCAGCCTCATTTTAATTTAGGAGTTCATATTTGTGTAGGGGAAACAATAATTGCATGTGAATTTCTCTCTTTCATAAGTTGATTTATATGTGCATCTGCATGAGAATGTTGTGTCAGCAGAATGCACATCTAAGGTTCAATTACCATTATTTAAACAGAATGCATGTCCTTGAACCAAATAAAACATATTTGGATACTCTTTTTGTTGGGACTTTGAGGGAAAGCCAACTTATATATGGAAATTTTTGAAAGACACATCTATTCCCCCACCAATCCCTTCTTTAAACATATTGTCAAATGGTTCCGATACATTGATGACATTTTTATTATTTGGAGAGGAGGAGACAAGCTCATAAAGTCCTTTTCTGAATGGATAAATTCTCTAGATACTAATCTGAAATTTGATTTAGAATACAACCATTCCGAAATCCACTTTTTAGATCTTACCGTCAAAATACACTCCGGACGATTGAACACCAGCCTATATAGAAAACCTACAGACTGTAACTCTCTCCTCAGATTTGACAGTTCACATCCAAAATCCCTCAGAGAAAATTTACCATATGGACAATTCCTAAGAATCAGAAGAAACTGTACCAACACAGATGATTTTCTATCTGAATCTCATCTCCTAAAAAAACAATTGTCCAACAGAGGCTATCCAAGTTACATCATTGAAAGAAATTTCTATAAAGCAATTAACTCTAGAAGAAAAGATCTACTTTTAAGTCAACAGAGAGATACCCATAACCGCATTAGTTGTGTGTTGACATATAATCATATCACCAACAAACTACAAAATAGCATTAGAACACATTGGCACATCCTCAATAACATACCTGGGTGCTCAGAAAAACCTTTAATTACTTTTAAAAGAACAAAAACCTAGCTGACTTTTTAATCAGGAGTGAATTCAAAGAAGAAAAAATCAGATAAAAGATAACATTCTCAAGACCAAAAAGCCACCTACTGGCCATCACCCATGTGGGCATTGTATTTATTGTAAACATACCACAAAAATGACTGATTTTACAGATATACAGAATAGGAAATATACTTTAATGCAATTCACAAACTGCAATACTCAGGGTGTTGTATATGTCATCAGCTGTCCTTGCCCTAAACTGTATGTAGGGAAGACTTTCAGACCCTTGAAAAAACGGATAGGGGAACATATTAGCAACATCAGAAATAAAAGGATAGGTACTCCTTTAGTAAACCACTTCATAGAATACAAGCATTCAGAAAAAGATCTTAAATTTTGGGCAATAGAAACTGTGAAAAACAATGAAAAAATCCTTCTAAAAAAAGAAATAGACTGGATCATTAGGCTAAACACCTTATCCCCTATGGGTTTGAATGAAGAAATAGACTTTTTACCATTATTATAAGTTTTGGTCAAGGCTACAGCCACAAATGGATTTCACTTGAATACTACACCAGCTGGGTAATCTCACCAGCAATTATAAAAGTCCCCAGCTGTAGCTAGCAACAGACTGAGAAGCAAGACATTTAACGTCTCCAGAGTTTCTTTGAGCACAGGTTAGTGATGTATATTTTAGTATAATATTGCAGTTATGTTGAAAAAACAGTTCTTTCACCCTACTGAACAATGAAGTGATAATACTAAGAAAGATAAGAGTATGTTTGCCAACAAGTGGAACACAGAGATAAATGCACGCAAATTCCGCTTCAGATAAGATGTTTGGAAATAGTTGTAGACAACACCCACATACATGCAAGCAGATGAATGATACCCTATGTATGGAAATAGTGGGGTAAACAGTAAAATACCCATGCATCTGCTATCATCACTTCTCTTTTGAAGCTATATATTTTTGAGACTGTGTACACATGCATATCACGCCTTGTGTGGTTGTTCTCCAGAATGTTGTTATATAGGCTGGTTGGGAGTTTGAGACAGCAGGCCGGACTGTTTTTAGAGTATACCTGTAACACTTAGTGAGTATCCCTACAAAACTTACTGTTTCAGCATTTTTAGTGTTTATCATGCATTTGATTATTAGTGCTTCTGTTTGTTGTTCATATATAAAATTCTCTGACTCTATGTCTTTTAAATGTCACCTTTTTTATAGTAAAAAAGTCCCTGAAGAAGGCCAATTGGGCCGAAACGCGTTGGGCTATTTTAATAAAGGCCATTTTAATAAACTTTTAATAAACTTCCTAATCAGCATCCTGAGAGTGTTCTCTCCCACATTGCTACTGTAACAGCAGATAGAAAAGGGTATAAAGGGTACCATGTGCAGAAGCCATTTCTTTTCGCATTCTTCATTCCTCCTACCTTCATGAGAACACATTTGCCATGTTTTCATGACTGCTGTAACCTTTGCTGAACTGTGTGTGGTCCTGTTTGGATCTTGTATAATGAGAAGCCAACTATCTGTGCATATAGAAGCTACAGAAACTGGGAATCCAATTTCTGGTCATTATTTTGTGCGTCATGAGGACTAGCATCATGACCACAGCATAAAATACTCTGCACCAACACTTTCCTTTCAAAAATATGAATGTGAATATAAATAATCAACATGCCATGTGCTGGCATGCAACGGTATTTTCACAGGAAAACAAAACACTTCAAATCCCACACGTGCATTAAAGTTGTTCAGAAGAAACAAAACGAGGATATCTGCAGACAAAAAAAATAAAATAAATAGAAATTAAAGTGTCCCTGAATCTATTCCTACCTAAATTAAAGCTCTTTACAACAAAGCTCTTTTGTTCTCTGAAGATATGCATGCTTTTGTACATCATTTATTAAATCATCTCTTCAGTTCCCTTGGAATAAAATTAAATGGCTCTACAAAGGAATTAACTGGTCCCCTGGATGCCTCAATTTAAACGATGCTTTCCAGTCCCATATCTTTCTTATTATTCTATTTTTTTAATTGCTCTCTTACTTTTGTGCAATTAAAAAACAACCTAGAGTCAGATATAAAGAGGGCATTCAGGAGCCATGGCTCTGTTGTCATGCACGGACCCTATAGATTCCTTTCTCTTATAGCTCTATGAATAATGAACACCATTAGCTCCTTTTGCTGTTGTGTCACTACTGCAGAAGGGGAGGGGTGGGGAGAGGTTCCCTGGAGGTACCTTCTCTCTTAATGGAAATATGTGATATAAAGTAGTGGGGACTACTATATTTGCTCTATAAGATATACATACTGCTTATTACAGGGGGGGAATCTTATTACAGGGGGGGAATGCTTATTACAGGGGGGGGAATCTCATTAAGAAGTTCCATGTGGTACTCTTACGGGGGACTATCAGATAGTGGAGTGACTAGCCTCCCATCAATGGCTTGCACTGGCCAGAAGATAAGGCATTTCTTTTCTTTTTCCTGCTTTGGCAGTTTCACTTGGCGGTTTAGCCTGGCAGATTTTCGCTTGCCCAATTTTCCATTCCCACTGCTGGTAGGGAAGGGAAATCTTTCATTACTGGAAATCTGTATTACCAGCAAAGGCATCGCAGTGGCAGTGATTTTCATTAATTAAAGATACCCTCCTCCCATCCCACATCCCCCCCCCCGAGGGCTCCCTGATGATGAAAAAGATTCCACATGAGCCTCAAGACGTGTGTGTGTGGGGGGGTCTGGAAATGTTTTATTCCCGAAAAAGCACCACGGTGGATGTCATGATTAGAGTTATATGACACAACATAATGGCAACAGGATTTCAGTCTCCAATCTGTCAATGAAACATATGTTGATTGGCATGAGACAAGTGACCGAGACAAGTAATCATCCCGCCTCTTATTTTCAAACCATTCTCTCTATTTGGGTGAAATATCTCACCCTTTACTCATGTGTTTGCTGTTGTACATTCACATCTCAAACAAGGTGATTGGAACTGTGGAATCCAAGCTGCAGAAGGGGAAGGCTTGCAAACCAGGTGATTGGGACTGGGGAATCCAGGCTACAAAAGGGGAGGCTTGCAAAACAGGTGATTGGGACTGGAGAATCCAGGTTGAAAAATTGAGGCTTGCAAATGAGGTGGTTGGGACTGGAGAATCCACGCTGCAAAAGTGGAGGCTTGCTAACAAGCTGATTGGGACCGGGGAATCCAGGCTGCAAGAGGGGAGTGCACAGGCTACGTGGAGTACACCTCTTTGCAAACAAGGTGATATTTGACTGGGGAATTTTGGCTGCAGAAGGGGAGGGGTGGGGAGAGGTTCCCTGGAGGAACCTTCTCTCTTAATGGAAATATGTGATATAGAGTAGTGGGGACTACTGTATTTGCTCTATAAGATATACATACAGACATTTCCCCTTACTTTTGAGGGGGGAAAGTGCATCTTATAGAGTGAAAAATACAGTATGTTACAACCAACTTACTCTTAATCATTGTTTCATTTTTCCAGCCAATGATACAAGATATTCCATATCTGGTAATATTGTGAGTCCTCTTTTTTGCTTGATTCTCATTGTCAATCTATCCATCTTTGCATATTCCAATATTTCCTTAGCAATCATTTCATCTGTTGGCAATTCTTCGCTTTTCCAATGTTGTTTCCAAACTATCTTGCTGCTATCAGAATACTTTTTTTTTTGCTTTAGTACATGTCTGTTATGAAAGATAGTAAGCCTCTGTTTCTTGTGCACATTTCCAACATTTGCTAGACAACTTTGGGAACATTTTAGCTAACTTAGCAGATGGAAAATGCCATCTATAAAACATTTTATATTGACACTGGAATTATTGAATAGAGAAGTGAGGCAAGATCCAGAAATCAAAGGAACTTGAATAAAAGATTAAAAACTACAAAATACAAGCCTTTGCAGATGACCTGGTTTTCATCTTAGAAGACACACTGGAAACAACAATGAAATTATGGGAGAAAACTGAAGAATTTGAAGAAGTGGCAGGATTAAGAATAAATAAAGAAAAAAATGAGAATATCAGTTTAAAATTTAATAGCTAACCAAAACAACCAATTATCAGGAAAGGTCAATCTACAAATAGCTAGAAAAGTGAAATATCTGGGAATATTCTTATCTGCAAGATGTGCAACTATAAAATAAGATAATTATGTTAAAACATTTAATAAAGTTAAAATGGACCTGGAAAAATGGGAATACCTAGAGCAGTCACTATTAGAGAGAATTGCAGCTATCAAAAAGAAAATGTTACCAAAACTTCTATTCCTGTTCCAAACAGTACCAGTGAAATCAGAGGTGGAATATTTTGAGGAATTAAATAGAGTGATATCGAAATTCATCTCACAGAAAAAGAAAGCATGAATTAAACTGAAATTGATGCAAGAATCTAAAGGCGGGGGAGGATTTGGGCTACCGGACTGGACACTATATTACCAATCATGTTCATTAGTCTGGCTGAAGGACTGGATACTTTTAAGAAACAAATGCTCTCCTGCAGCTGCAGATGCAGCTGGGGAGCCATTTTGTCTATCTGACTCGGGGAGGCAGGCACAAAGAGGCAGCTACAGTGGCTCATTAGGGCCATGTGGG
The DNA here is from genome assembly GCA_029282475.1 of Phrynocephalus forsythii. Classification (NCBI taxonomy): domain Eukaryota; kingdom Metazoa; phylum Chordata; class Lepidosauria; order Squamata; family Agamidae; genus Phrynocephalus; species Phrynocephalus forsythii. Next base: position 18,969,532 of record JAPFRF010000002.1, read on the forward strand.
AGTGACTCTTTATAAGGGAGGGTCAAGCAGTAGCAAGGCCTCTTTGTTGGAATTGTTGTCCTGCCCACCCACCCTCTATTAAGAACAAGTCTAACTGGTTACCTCGGGGCCGGATGGGAATTTTTGGCCTGTCTTTGGTGTTTTTGCCCATCCCATTCTTAATGTTATTTGATTGGGTCTGGTGTTTTTTTCCCCCCAGCTATAATTTGGTCACACTGGTGGGTAGTGACGGAAGGCAGGTGTTTATAATTGTGAGTTTATGGACTTCTTTTTTGGGTGTAAGCTGGCCCACCTCGCAGCATTGAAGTCCCAGAGGACTCTGAGATGGGAGGTGGGAAAAGGCAGGGTCCCACAGGCTACAATTACCTACAGCCAGGAGCCTTGGGTGATTGTGGCCTGGAGGGAGGGTTGCCCCCCTTTTAAAATTAATCCCATTAATATTAATAAAGTGTGGCCCATTCTTATACCAAAAGATTGTGCCTTGCCTCCTTACTCCGATCTGAATGGGCAAAGATTATTATGTTTAGAGAGACATGACTTACAACATTTGTAAACTTTTTATCAGATTGTTTGGATCTAGCAGATATGAGCATTAATTCTTATCAGACTCTTTTGTGAAAGACAGAGAATTCTATGACCAAGGCCATCTTTGTCTACTCTGTGACACAACTATCCATTGTACATGTAGTTAGGTAAAGGTAAAGGTTCTCCCCGCGTATCCGTGCTAGTCATGTCCAACTCTAGGGGCAGTGCTCATCTCCATTTTCAAGCCAAGGAGCCAGTGTTGTGCAAGTCCATGGCCATGTGGATGGCATGGCTGCACAGAACATTGTTTACCTTCCAGCTTTATCTATTTATCTATTTATACTATTTATATAGCTATTTATCTACTTTCATTTACATGCTTTCAAACTGCTAGATTGGCAGGAGCTGGGGAGAACAGCAGGAGATCACTCCACTGCATGGCACCCAGGATTTGAACTGCTAAACTGCCGACTTTGCAGCTGCCCACCCTAACCCTAACCCTAACCCTAACCCTAACCCTAACCCTAACCCTAACATGCAGTTGTGTTGCATGTGTTGTGTCATTACAGTTGTGACTGACTCTTTGTGACCCCATGTCCATGGAGTTTTCTTGGCAGGAATAATGGAGTGGTTTGCCAGTTCTTATTCCAGGCGCCTACAGCACCTGGTATTCATTGGTGGTCTCCCATCCAAGTACTAAGCAGGGCCGACCCTGCTTAGCTTCCCAAATCAGGTGAGATTGGATGTGCTTAGGTTATCTAGGCAGATAGCCTCCTTCCAAATCACTGACTGCCAATCTCAATATGTAGATCATTCCTGCTTTAGGGGTCCTTAGGGCAAAGGAATTATGGGATGTGTAGCTGAAAAATCCCTTGGCGACAATGATTTGTCACCAAAGACCCTTCAAGCCAGCTGTTATCCACAGAGCTAGCCAAGAAGCAGCTATGCTATGAAGACTGCTCAGCAGCTTTCCAAGGAAGACAAGGCACCGCTGCTGCCTTCTCCTCCTCCAGCCTCTCTTTGCTATCCAGGAACTTAAGTGGTGGGAGGGCTTCTATCAGTGCAAGTGTTAAGCTCACAGGTCATTATTCTCTACATTTACAATCAGCGTACTGACCCACATATCATATGTCTGAGGAGTGGAGGTGGAATATTCAATCAATGTTCAATGTTGGCTGTTTTTTTTTCTAGCTCAACTCTGAGAACCAACCATCTGCCATGAATTTTTGGGCCTCTCAACCCAGCGGTGGTTTCATGTTGACTCTCATAAATAGGACTGTCCTTTTAGTTTGTTAATTTGTGAGGGCACACATGATGCCAGTGAGAATAGAGTCCAGCAGATTATTGTGGATTAGTATGATACAACACATGTATGAACATGGGATTATTTTGAATATAACTGAACATAATACTGTTGTATATATTTTAAACTATATTTCCAAGATATGGTAATTAACATGATTCCTGCTTTACAAATGGAATATCATTTCACACATCAAATATTTTCCTTCCTTCCTTCCTTCCAGGAATCCCTGTTTAAAAAGAGACTTGAAGTGCAAGTCATTTGTTCGATGTACACATCCAATGCTTATAAATATTTATTATTATCAGATGTTTCTACCATGGTCTTTTCCCTTATGTTTTATATGTGACTTACTAATTTTCTACACCTTGCATTTTTGTAATTACCTAAAATAGTTCAGGGACATACTATCCTACATCACCTGGATGCACAGAAAGCAACATCTTAAGTGGAGCAGAATAATGCATTAGATTTATTATTCCTGTTAAATCAGTATCTTTGTGAAGCCTTTTCTTGTTATTGTTGACATTTTTAGAGGAGGTTTTTCTTGTTTGTTTTATGTTTGTTAATGATATTGAAAGATTTAGGATAGAAAACACATGCAAAGGGAATTAGCTATGCTTGGCTCTATGATATTGTTGACATTTGGTGTGCACAGTACACTGCTACCTTCCTGCAAACTTTTATTATCTCTCCTCTTATTGGCTTTCTTTACTTGCCATCCTCCCATTTCCACGGGGAAACATTTATCAAATAAACAAAGCAATAAAGGGCTTAGATGGGAAAACAATGACCATTATGGTTCTACATCCTAGAATGTCTCCATTTTTTCTGTTTTAACATTTCTTTTTCTTGGTGATGTGGGACATTATAGTTTGCTGCTGTATTGCCACAATTATTGTTTTAAACAAAAAACAAAGAATGACTACAAGATCCTCCATGTGTACTTCTATCTGAAGCAAATACAAATCTGGTCTTATGATTTCCCATGTTAAAAGGCTAGCAAGCCTGGGAGGTCTGCTCCGTAGAAACTGAACTGCAATCTTAAAATGGGTTCCGGGAGAAAAATGAGGTCCCAACGGCTAAAACAGACAGAGTGAAGCGAAAGGAAATGACCGAGGATCCAATCTAGAGCCAAGTGAAATAGTTTTTCATTCATGTCACTAAACCATTCTCCTTTTTCCTTTCTTTCATTTTCTGTTTTGGTCCCTATAGGCACAGCAGTGTATGTTTCGAGCACTGTACAGGAAAAAAAAACCCTCTATTTGCCTGTGCCTGCTGGAAAATTTAGGTAGACCTAGAAGCACTCTTCTATAGCAATCAAGGATAAAACAGGGTTAAAATATAGAAGACCTGCATGGTTGCTAGATTTGCCTGTTCCCCAGGATGGGCAAGGTAAATATGATGAACCATAAATCCGTTGGCCTCTGGGTGGTCATCTTCCCTAACTCTCACAAAACCCCGAAAGAAGAAAAACAAAACTGAGATGTTGCTTTCAAATTAACACTCATGAATAGAGATGGGCACGAAATGAGCGATTTTTCATTTTCGTTTTCATTTTTTCATTTTGTTACGCAACGAAAACTAAATGAATTTTTTTAAAAAAAAAAACAAAAACAAAAATGAAACGACCAAATTTGCCGTGTTTTTCATTTTCGTTGCAGCAGATGCATTGAACTAAAAAGAATGCTAATGAAACAGCAATTTTTCGTTTTCATTTACGTTTTTTCATTTCGTTACCTAACGAAATGAAAACAAATTTTTTTGCAAAAAAAGTCACGAAAACAAAAACGAACCAAAACGGACCCCTAAACGACCAAACGACAAACAAAACACCATTTTTTTGAGTCGTGCCCATCTCTACTCATGACTGTGTCTGGTGTGGCTGTCACCATTGATACTGTCAGGTTGCATATATGAGGATGGCTTTGGAAAAAAAAGTGGACACAAATTAACAAAGTCTACACAAAAGTCTATTGCCCAAGTTCTGCAGCAAACAAAATTAAACAAAACCCGAACAATCTTGAAAACTCTCAGAACTCTTCATGAGAAGAGCAGGAAGTATCTCACCATCTCACAGATGAGGGGAATAACTATGTGTTGTGCACTACAGCAAGAAAAACCAAAGGATTTCACCGTTACACAAGGGTTGTTGCTGTTGTTGCTGTTTTAACCGAAATAGGCTAATGCAGCAATATGATTATTAGAGATGGGCACAAAACGAGCGATTTTTCATTTTTGTTTTCATTTTTTCATTTCGTTACGCAACGAAAATGAAATGAATTTTTTTAAAAAAAAATGAAAACGAAAATGAAACAACCAAATTTGCCGTGTTTTTCATTTTCATTGCAGCAGATGCATTGAACTAAAAAGAATGCTAACGAAACAGCAATTTTTCGTTTTCATTTTCATTTTTTCATTTCGTTACCTAACAAAACGAAAATGAATTTTTTGCAAAAAACGTCATGAAAACGAAAATGAACCGAAACAGACCCCTAAACAACCAAACGACAAACGAAACACCATTTTTTTGAGTCGTGCCCATCTCTAATGATTATAACTCAGATTGTGTTATTTATGTACATTTTCTAATGTATCATTTAAAGAAACACTGAAATGGGAACTTTTTAACTTGGACATGCTATTTCAGTAATAAACATATGAGATTACCAATCCAGGCCATGTTTGTTAATGTTGCAGAATGCCTCAATAATGCATTTCAAAATACAAAGGTAGAACAAAGGTAGTTTTTAAAAGACCTTTAAAAAAAACTTAACCCAAGGCATTTTTGTTATCTGCTAGAATGCTTTTAGGACCGAGAGCCTAGGCTGTCCAACGTCTTAGCTCTGGGGCTTGTGTCTAGCTCAAGTTTAATTAGGTCTGAGCATTAGGACAAAGGTCAGTCATGTTGGAGACAATTAAATGGCTGTGAGCAAAGGGGTGGGGTGGGAGAGAAAGTCACACATTCCTTAGAAGTGTTTTTCACCATGGCATAACAGCAGATTATGTCTAATTTTCTGTCATGCTTACTTAGGTCTTTATTTTTAGGGCAGCGACAGCTCTGTTGACCAGCCTCAGAGAATTATAATTGCATATTTATTATAAGCTTGCTGTAAATAGTTGCCCTTGTTACATGATGTAAATTTCTAATTAGGAAATTACTCATTATACATTCTTACATAGGACTAAGATGGGGAGTAATGAGGAAACTCTTCAATTGGTCATACTGGGGACTGAATTTTTAACCCATTTCATATTTAACCCAATTCACTAGCTGAAGAAGAGACAGAGAAAACTTCTCAGTGGTATAGTTTAGAATTCCTTTCCCTCTGATAATTAGACCTAGCCTTAAGTCAACCAACAAATCCACAAATATTACAACCCCAGAATTTTAAAAAAGAATTAGTCTCCTGGGGCTCTAGAGACATGTGGAGAACTGTATTTCCATGGTGGGTGCTAGGGTGAAGACTAGTTTCTATGGTGACAACAGAAGAGGCATTGAATTCTCCATCTCTTCTTCACTAGCCTTCTCACTTCCTTACATGAAATTAAGTTCTTCTTGACTAATTTCATTCTTGCTTATTGTTGCCAGGCTGGTGTTTAAATGCAATACTGGATTTGGTACTGCAGTTGTCCCCCACTATATCTGCGGTTCGTATACTGCGGTCCCTGTATATTGTGAGACGGCAGTATATGAAACAAAGGGCTACTGGGGCAAGCCATGTGGGCCAGTTTGGGACCTCTTACACTTACCCCAGGCCTGGTGCTGCCCCAACTGGGCCTCCGGTGGGATTCCTGGACCTGTTGGAGGCCCCAAAAGTAGTTTCCAGTGTAATTCTGGGGCCTCTGACAGACCTGGGAAGCCTGCTGGAGGCCTGATTGGGGCAGCACCAGGCTTGGGGTAAGTGCAGGAGGCCCCAAACAGGCCTCTCAGTCCCTGACCAGACCAAGCATCCACATAATGTGGATTTCCCTTTATCATGGTTTGGGTTGGGTCCCTAACCCCTGCAATAAATGGGTGATTGCTATACCTGCACTGGGGCACAGAGGCAGGGATAGACTGTACCCAATGGCTTTGCTCCATCCACATAATCAGCAGTTGTGTAGCAAGGGTTTGGAGCACCTGGGGACAACGTTGTTTTTGTGCCCCTCCAGCCCTCCCCAATCCTATCGCATCTACCCAGCAAGGGAGGAAAATACTGCAGGCGTTGGGTGGGGGGGGCAGGCAGGCATGCACCTTACCTCTCCCACAGTGGGCCCAGAGCAAGACAAGGAAGAGCAGCAGGAGGGGGAGGGCACTGCAGCCACCATGCTCCCCGTTTGCCTGCCTGCCTGCTATGCCGCTCACTTGGCACGCGGCAGAGGCAACTGCGGCAGAGTAGGTCTTGTCACCAAGCCTTAGCCCAGGGAAGGGGGGACTGCAGGTTTGAGGGTGCACGGCTTCCTCCTCCTGCTCCCCCTCCAGGTGTCCCCAGATTGCTGCCCCTGGGGCAAACACACCCTAGATACACCCTTGGGAATCAGGTAACCTTTGAATCTGCAGAAGGAGCCTACATATCAGATGTTGTGAAGGGAAATTTTACACATACTGTTTTTCTATTTATTTATTTATTTATTTATTTATTTATTTATTTATTTTCAGACTTATATACCGCACCTATTTCCCGAGCGAGAACTCAGGGCGGTTCACACAAAATATTAAAAAGCTAAAAGAAAACTAAAAACAATTACAGTCACAGAGTTCTTCAAAACCTTGTACCAAATATGATGTCAGGGTCGGGGCCAGAGATTTTCTGTGGTGTAGCTACCACTTATGCTTCAGACCACATTGAAAGAAAAATCTGAATTACACTTTTGTTGTTAAAATGTCTTATCTCTCTCTACCTCTGCATAGGCCTCTTATTCATGTCCTAGTTATGGAGAATGACAGCTCAGCTTCTGGCTATGTGATGGACTGCATATTTTTGAAGCTTTGGCAACAAGCTGTTTGCCAACCTGGTGGATGCAATGTGGCTGAACCACTCCTCACCAGCTAAGATGGCCACTCTTTGGGCTAGAATGGCCTTCCGGATGCTCCTAGCCAGTTCCATAGATACCAAAACACCTCTATGCACCTAAATCTAGATCCATCTCAGAAGCTTATTTTACTAGGACCATTTCCTAAATAGTTCTTAGAAACATTTTACAATAAAATGAATGTGATCATATTCTTTGTTCCATTGAAGTGTTACTCTGCCTCTTTCTCATATTGGTGATGTATCCTATGAGCAAACCCAGTATATAAATATGAAAAATACTATAATAAAATAAACATGTTTTTAAAATAATGGATGCCCATATAGGTTAGTGCTCCACGTTTTTGAATCCTTGAGGGAATAACTGAATGCAATGTGTACCCTGCATACTATAATTAAAAACAGTAAACCGCCGGAGATTACTTGAAGTGGTATGGGGCGGTATATAAGCAGACTGCTTTATGGAATCTAACACTTTAATCCCATCAATCAAATATAGCTCTTTGAACAGGGGATAAATGAAATGGATCAGCGCATTTCTTGGTTCCACTGCCCTCTCTGGCCTGGCTGGGCAGTTTCGGCAGCAGCGGTGGTGGTGGAACACCCACAGGTAAGTTACCATTTTACAAATGGAATGAAATCATTCATTTTAACAAAAAAATGACCATTTTGTTTCATCTGTAACGTAATGCTGCTTCATAATTTCATTACATTTTCTTTCCTTTTTAATGTAACAAAATGTCAAAATAGCATTTTGTTTTTTGTTTCGTGCCCATCCCTAGTCACAATGCACTAGGTAATTCATTGCTAAGCTGTTTGGATGAGCAGCAAAACATTTCTATCTCTCAAGAAAAAGAAGTCCAGTTGCCATGACTCATCTTCCAGATAAATTCACCTGGATGACTGAGAATCTTCACAGACATATTTTTAAATGATTTTTTTAAAAATGAAATGATATAACTGTGATACCAATGGTGCTCAAAATCAACAAAACAGACTGACAATAGCATTCATAACCACCAGTTCAAACTGAAATAAATCAATTTACAAACAAGTAATTTTAAGAAGCCCCTGTAACCCAGTTCAAAAACACTTGCTTTGCAGCCCAAATAATCCATTCTCGCCAAGCGTTGTTGCCTAAGAATTGGTAAATCTATTTGAATAACACTTAATACTATAACTGTGATTCTTATTACCAGTGGAACTATGCCCTCAATCTGAGCTGTATTACTCATCAGTCCCAGTAACATCTATACCTAATTCACCTACTCTGAGTATTACTTATGGAGATGACAATTAAAGCAAAAGAGAGAGAAAAAGTCTAAGCTCAACTCCAGTAGAAGGCCAAAGCACGCACGCACACACACACACACACACACACACACACACACACATATATATATATATATATGTTTTCGTAGATTTTCACGGGTATAGGTATGCATGTTAGGGTGGATTCGGGTTTCTTCCCGTGTAGAAATCTGGTTGTTTTGGCGACGTTTCGACGAGGTCTCACTCGTCATCTTCAGGCTGGTGTTCTGGCTTCTTTCTTCTTGAAGCAAAGCGTGGTCTCAGTTGAAGTCCTTCTATAAATACTGCTGGGGGGGTGTGGTTTGCTTGCTTTGTTGCTGATTGCAGGTTCCTTTGTTCCTTTGTTCTTTTGTGATCTGCTGTGTGGCTGAGGCGATCGTTAAGGGATTAACTGCTGGTGGCTGTTTAGATGGCTGTTTAGATGCTGGTGGGTTAGATGGCTGGTGGGTTCTGGCAGTATCCTGGGCTTTGGTGGAGTGGGGTCCTGTGTCTTGTGAATTCATTTTGGTCTGGCTACGTGTCTGTGGTCTCCCAATGTTTTTTTGGGGTGTGTGAGTGTGCTCCATGTGGTGACTGGAGTGGGGTGCCGCAGTAGATGGTGCAGTCGTGGTTTTGTTATTGGATGGTGGTTTCGTTTCATCTGTGGGACGGGTCTGGGTTTGTGTTTGGTGTGGATGGAAGGTGGTGGCGTCTTGTGTCCTTTTGGACCTGGTGTCAGTCTTTGTGACAGAGGCTCGTCTGTTGACCAGGGCTAGTTTCCAGATGTCAGGCAAGCGGGAGGTGTCATCGCGTTTATTCATGTTGTTTGGGTGTTTCTCTATTTCAATGGCTTCCATGATTATTCGACTGTTGAAGTGTTCAGTTTTGGAGATGAGTTTGGTTCTTTCAAAATCAATTTCATGACCTGTTGTTTTTATGTGCTGGAAGAGAGAGGAAGATTTTTCTTCTTTTTTGACTGCGTTCTTGTGTTCTGCGATGCGTGCGCTTATTCTCCTGTTTGTCTGTCCGATGTATGTGGCTGGACAGACTTTGCATGGTATTTCGTAGACTCCTTGGTTTTCTAGCTCAATCTTGTCTTTGGGGTTTCTTAAAATGTTGGCTATTTTTTGGTCGGTGCAAAAGGCTGTCTTGATATTGTGTTTGTGGAGAATTTTGCTGATTTTGTCTGTGGTGCCTTTGATGTAAGGGAGGAGGGCGGTGCCGTTGTTCTCTTCTGTTTCTTGGTTCTTGGGGGTGTTTCCTTTTGGATTAGTTTGGTGATGGTGTTTTTTTGGAATCCGTTCGCAATTAAAACATTCGAGAGAGTGTGTAATTCAGTTTTTAGGTGGTCTTTGTCAGCGAGGCGTTTGGTTCTGGAGATGAGGGTTTTGCTACGGAGTTGATCTGTGCAGGGTGGTGGTGTGATTGTGCATTTAAGTAGCGGTTTGTATGTGTTTTTTTCTGGTAGATGGTATGTCCTAAGGAGCCGTCGGGTTTTTTGTAGATTAGGACGTCCAGGAAGGGAAGGTGGTTGTTGGCTTCTATTTCCATAGTGAATTGTATTTTGGGGTGTAGGCTGTTGAGATGTGTGAGGAAGTTGTTCAGTTTATCTTTCCCGTGTGGCCAGATAACAAAGGTGTCGTCAACATATCTGAGCCAGAGTTTGGGTTTATGTTCGGACTTCTGTAACGCGTTGGTTTCAAAGTGTTCCATATATAGGTTTGCGATGACCGGTGAGAGGGCCTAACCAAAATCAACCCAGATGAAGCCAACAAAATCAGACTCGAAGTCACCAATATCCTCTGCTCCAGCAAACCACCCAGAAGCAATTTACACAAAGAAGAACAAAAAGCCCTCAACAACCTGAGGAAAGACAACAACATAATCATTCTCCCAGCAGACAAAGGCAATGCCACAGTGGTGATGAACACATCCGACTACCAAGCCAAACTATCCAACCTACTACAAGACCCGGCTTACATACCTTTGAACACAGACCCCACCACCTACCTGGAAAAAACCACCAAAGCCAAAATAAAAGCCTCTCCCTTAAGTGAAGAAATCAAGCCAAGCATCATCCCCAGAGAGAAATCATCCAGATGCCCCAAGCTCTACGGCCTCCCCAAGATTCACAAAGAAGGAACACCTCTCAGACCCATAGTCAGCTCCATAGGCTCACCTCTACAAAACCTCGCCAAATTTCTTGCCAAACAACTCCAGCCCTATGCAGAATCCATCACTTCATACGTACAAAACTCGTTCCACTTCATAGAAATTATAAAGAAACAAGACCTACAACCCAATGACCTACTCGTGAGCTTCGATGTTGTTTCGCTCTTCACACAAGTGCCCATTCAAGAAGCCTTGACAGCTATCCACAACAAATACAACCCCCAAGCACATCCTAGATCTGACCAACCACTGCCTAACCAACACATACTTCATCCACAATGGACAAAGATACAAACAGATAGAAGGAGCACCCATGGGATCACCCCTCTCACCGGTCATCGCAAACCTATATATGGAACACTTTGAAACCAACGCGTTACAGAAGTCCGAACATAAACCCAAACTCTGGCTCAGATATGTTGACGACACCTTTGTTATCTGGCCACACGGGAAAGATAAACTGAACAACTTCCTCACACATCTCAACAGCCTACACCCCAAAATACAATTCACTATGGAAATAGAAGCCAACAACCAACTTCCCTTCCTGGACGTCCTAATCTACAAAAAACCCGACGGCTCCTTAGGACATACCATCTACCAGAAAAAAACACATACAAACCGCTACTTAAATGCACAATCACACCACCACCCTGCACAGATCAACTCCGTAGCAAAAACCCTCATCTCCAGAACCAAACGCCTCGCTGACAAAGACCACCTAAAAACTGAATTACACACTCTCTCGAATGTTTTAATTGCGAACGGATTCCAAAAAAACACCATCACCAAACTAATCCAAAAGGAAACACCCCCAAGAACCAAGAAACAGAAGAGAACAACGGCACCGCCCTCCTCCCTTACATCAAAGGCACCACAGACAAAATCAGCAAAATTCTCCACAAACACAATATCAAGACAGCCTTTTGCACCGACCAAAAAATAGCCAACATTTTAAGAAACCCCAAAGACAAGATTGAGCTAGAAAACCAAGGAGTCTGAAATACCATGCAAAGTCTGTCTAGCCACATACATCGGACAGACAAACAGGAGAATAAGCGCACGCATCGCAGAACACAAGAACGCAGTCAAAAAGAAGAAAAATCTTCCTCTCTCTTCCAGCACATAAAAACAACAGGTCATGAAATTGACTTTGAAAGAACCAAACTCATCTCCAAAACTGAACACTTCAACAGTCGAATAATCATGGAAGCCATTGAAATAGAGAAACACCCAAACAACATGAATAAACGTGATGACACCTCCCGCTTGCCTGACATCTGGAAACTAGCCCTGGTCAACAGACGAGCCTCTGTCACAAAGACTGACACCAGGTCCAAAAGGACACAAGATGCCACCACCTTCCATCCACACCAAACACAAACCCAGACCCTTCCCACAGATGAAACGAAACCACCATCCAATAACAAAACCACGACTGCACCATCTACTGCGGCACCCCACTCCAGTCACCACATGGAGCACACTCACACACCCCAAAAAAACATTGGGAGACCACAGACACGTAGCCAGACCAAAATGAATTCACAAGACACAGGACCCCACTCCACCAAAGCCCAGGATACTGCCAGAACCCACCAGCCATCTAACCCACCAGCATCTAAACAGCCATCTAAACAGCCATCAGCAGTTAATCCCTTTAACGATCGCCTCAGCCACACAGCAGATCACAAAAGAACAAAGGAACAAAGGAACCTGCAATCAGCAACAAAGCAAGCAAACCACACCCCCCAGCAGTATTTATAGAAGGACTTCAACTGAGACCACGCTTTGCTTCAAGAAGAAAGAAGCCAGAACACCAGCCTGAAGATGACGAGTGAGACCTCGTCGAAACGTCGCCAGAACAACCAGATTTCTACACGGGAAGAAACCCGAATCCACCTAACATGCATATATATATATATATATATATATATATATATATATATATATATATATATATATATATACACACACACACACACACACACAAAGGGCTCAGAGTCCCACCTTTGGCACCCGTGCCATAGGTTTGCCAGCACTGCACTAGGCTGGAATACTTCTGTTCGCATAGCGCCCATCGTCAAGACACGCTTGGGAACAGTCATCCTGACTCTTCTTTAATTTTTTTCCAAAGTTAAATAAGCAATGCTAATATCTCTTTTAAAAAGTGCAGTGCTGTTCCGGAAATAATTTAGCGAGTTCACATCAAACCAGTAGTGCTGATTAGGAATGGCTATGATGATAGCCATTTAATCAGAGGAGGCACAAATCCTTTAATACAGTATTTTAGTATAGGAGTGGAGAGTTTATCTAAGATTAAAAATTAACCTTATTGCCACGAGCTTCGGTCACCAGGCCCACAGAGGATTCAGCTGTCTCAGTATCATTTTGTGTTTTCTCTGTTAAACTCAGTATTGATTTTCTAAATCACATAGCTTTCCTCTCCTCCTCAGGAATGGTTAAAGGATTTTTGAAGTGAAAGCTCAGCCTGCTTTAATTACAAAAGCAAAGCTAGTTACACTTCTTGCTACAAACAATGTCCTTCATGTCACTGTTGACCTTTGGGACCCTTAATTAACAAATCAGTTATCACCTAAGTCAACCTGAGTGTCTGATGCCTGTTCACCTGAATATTGTTAGGGGCAAACGTTGAGAAATTCATCCATAAAGTTATGTCCTTGTCTAACTAAATGACAACCATAATTGTGGTTAAGGTAAAAGTCTGAAAACCATTACGCTGCAAATTGTTTTTGCGAAAGAAATGCAGTATACTTTTTTTTATAGTTGCGAAGATGAAAAAAACATGTGTCTGCTAACAGCAGGCAGCACAGTGCTATTTAGATTACAAGTCACTGTGGGATGGGAAACAGAAGCAGCCGTTCCAAGAGTTCTTAAGAATGCAGCAGTCAGATTTCATAGAAATAAGGGTGTCATCTATCAAACACTTTTGTTTTATAATCTTCTGTCCTGTAATTGGTGACAGATGGGGATTTTCCAGACAGCTGTTTCCTGTGCAATAGCTACTGTCTGTTCACTATTTTATGGAACATCTGCATAACAACAACATCTCATTATGCTCTCTCCACATGGCTGACTGGAACATCTTTAACTAGGGATATGTACGGTTTTGGACAAAACTTGCAAAACCCAAAATGAATCAGGACTCAGGAGTATTTTTGTGATTCCGGAGAGAATACAAGGCAGATCAAGAATATGTTCTTTAGCCCTCGCCTGGAGGAATACCACAGTGGATATCCTTCTCATCACCCATAAGGTTAAAAAAGAAAGTCAGCTATTTGAATTGAGACAAGGGAAAACTGAAGGTAATCCCATGACAGTAGACAGAGATTCTGGCCCCAAAAGTGTCAGTGAATGACAACTGAACATCCATCCATCTACCTCTCTCCCCTGGGAGAACCGTCTGTGCTCATAGGGTGCAATGACCTCAAGAGTCACAGATTCTGTGTTTATCCCCTAATGAGAATTACTGAAAAGTTTTAACCTGGTAGATATGCAGTCAGACTTGGAATAGACATTCCAGTGTTAACTCTGGTGGGTTACCTTGGACAAATACAGTGGTACCTTGTATAAAGGAATTAATTCATTCCAAATGAAATTATGTTAAGCAAATTTTCCTTTATACAAATTCCCATAGGAATGCATTGAAAGCGGAGTGATCCCATTTTTATGTTGTATGGATTCTCCCATAGACGATTATGTTAAGCAAATTTCCCCTATCTCCGGAATTTTTATGTTGTACAAATTTTATGTTATACAAGCTGTTTGTTATATAAGGGTTCACTGTAGTCATAGGCAGCTCGCATGAGGCATTGAACACTGCACTAAGACCAAGTTAAGAAAGGGCCAAATTTCTACTTAGGTATGATCTTCCCTGGGTGGCTGTGGACTAGCTCTTATTTTTCAGCTGCACTGGGCTGGGGGTGGGGTGGGGGCATGAGGACAGCCGTGTGTATGTGTGAGGGAGGGTGAGAAAGCCTGGACCCAGACTGACCTGGGTTGCAGCAGCCTGGTCTGTCTCCCATCATGGTGGCTCCATGGGACTGGCATGTGGGGAGGGAGCTTCAAGAGTGGCCATTGGGCCAGATTGTGCAACTGTGAGGCTATTGGCTGGCATGATTAGAAGGCAGGGAGCCACACAGGCATACCTGCATGGAGGAGACTTCACTCCAGCCTACCAACCTAGCATAAAACAGGGTGTGCCCCTGCTCCACTTTATTTTTCTAATGTTGTGCATGTGGTGGAATGGTGTTGTTAGGGGTTGGGTGATGGATACAGTTTCCTGTATTGAAATGAGTGCAATTGTACAGTAGTTGGAGCATTCATTGGCATTGCCCTTCTTTGGGATTGGGTTGTAGAACGATCTGTTCCAGTCCTCTGGCCACTGCTGAGTTTTCCAAACTTGCTGGCATATTGAGTATAGCACATGGTGCTGACACCACCCAGGTAGGCAAAGATGAGGAATTTTCCAAGTATTTTTCATTTCTAATCTTAACTGCTGGTCTAGCCAGGTTTTGTCGTGGAACAGGGTATGGCACCATCTTGGTCTTTGCTTCCAGCACCAAAATTGCATTTCTTCTCTTGAGCTGATCCTGAGGTAAAGATTAAGTGCTGTGGACAGTCCTAAGCACTGGATGCTATTTCTCCATGCTAGGTAATCATATAGTCATAACAACAACAATATATATTGCTTCTACTATTGGTTCTTGTCTAGTAGTCAAACAGTTTAGTATGTTGCCAAAGAACTCCAATTTGAATAGAACCAAATGTACCATATTTTACTCCTTTGAGTTTCCAAAGAGATTTGTGTGGAAACTATGTCTTCCACCTTATGGGGATCCTAGTATGAATCAGAGGTATCTGGGGTATTCAAGGAGTGCATTACTGTTGCATCCCTCCAGTTAGTTTTCATGAACCTAGGTTGCCTTGACACTCTATCTTCTATACCACAGTTGCTCTCAGTAGCTACTAACCTGAGAAACAATTATACCTGTCCTTTTATTTCCATAAATATACAGGATATTACTGCATAATACATAGTTTACCATTTTATCCAGTCAGAAAACAGACTTAAGGAGTCTGTGTCTGGTCAGAAATAAGACTTAAAATCTACACTCATACGCTTTACCTCAAGATTGGAATGAAAGATGTGCTATTTTTCATTGCTAAGACCTCTACAGCTCATGTGGACTATCCAAGATACGCTGTTCTTTCCCTTTGAGAAACAAAACAGACCTGTGTGGCTGTACACTCACCCACCCACCACACATTGGTTAATTTTTAAAAGATTATTATTATTATAAATAAAAAGGGAACCTTACATGAAAAATCACATCATTAACAATCTTGACACCAAATGTAAATATAAATTCAATCTACTATGGGTCAAAGACTATTAGCGCCTTCTTTCTCATAGAAAGCATATAGAGGTTCTGTAGATCTTTCTCTTTGAGTATTTCTGACAAAATGTCCATTTCCACGGTTTCCAAATATCTGTCCAAAACTGTTGTTCTGGTAATTCCTTTGTTTCCCAGTATTTTGCCAAGAAAATCCTAGCTATAGTTAACATATTCATTAATAAATGTTTCTTGTCAGGCTCTTTGATTTCTGGCATAATATTTAACAAAAATATTTATGGCTTGAATGGTATCATACAACACAATATTTTCTATAACATCTCACATACTCTTTTTGAATAGTTTTTAATCACTTTGCATGTCCACCATGTATGATAGAAGGTCCCTTCTTTCTCCTTGCACTTCCAACATATATCAGATCCATTTCCAAACATTTTCACTAATTTTGTGGTGTTATATATCACCTAGAGAACATTTTATATATGTTTTCTTTCAAACTTAATATTAATTTCCCACAATTGTTTCCAGTGAGCTATCTCAATATTTTCCTATATTCTGAGCCCATTTGATCATACAGTCTTTAACTCTCTCTTTGCCGCCCACGTCATCTTTTGTGGAGGGTATTGTCCCTCCCCATTTTATTGGTACTCTTTGCCTTTGTTTTTCTTCCTTTCCTGTTGTTCTGTTTTCCCTGTAAACCGCCCAGAGTTCCATCCGGAAGATGGGCGGTATATAAATGTAATAAATAAATAAATAACTATTTCACCCTCAGTTTTATGCTCCAATACATATTTATCCATTTTCTTATTAAATTTCTCTTCACTCCCCAAAAGCAATATATCGAAATCAGTTTTCTGCATATAAAATTAACATTGGTTAATTGCTAAGGATATACAATAAAGCAATAACCATTCTTATTCTATATGGCTTTGTTATTTGCATTAAGTATTAATTATGTTAAAGTTGCCTGTGGTATTTTGTTTTTGTTTATGTAAAATTCTGCTCATTTGAGTTCTGATGTTCTGACCCTGCACCTGCAGGAAAACACTAGGAAGAAGAAGAAAAAAGAAGACTTTCTTCTCTTGTTGAAAATCCCACAAAATATCTTGCTCTCTTATAGAGTGAGGGGAAATTTTTTCCAGTTCCTCATCCACTTCTGTGAGACTAAGACAAGAAATTATTGAAATCTTTGACGGATCTATGCAAATCTACTAGGAATGGGCACAAAACAGAAAAATGGTGTTTTGTTTTGTTCTATTTCATCCCCCTGCATTTTGTTTTGTTTTTTGTCTCATTTCATATGTTTTTACAAAAAAAAAAAATTAGTATGAAATGAAACATTAAACAAAATGCCTTGTTATATTTTGGGGTCCGGTGGCAGCGGTGGCTCTGGCGGTGGTCGCGGTTGGCCTAGGCCAGCCTGCTGGGCCTGCTCTCAACTTCTATTCTCCTGTAGCAGCAGAGGTAGCGGCAGCGGCAAGAAGGCCTCCCACAGGCCCCACTGAACCTCTTGTCTTCAGCGGTGGTGGAGGTGGAAAGGCCTCCTGCTGGGGCTGCTCGCCCTGTCCTCTTCAGCCGCAGCTGCGGTGGTAAGGCCTCCCGTAGGCCCTGCTGCCCCTCTGGTCTTCGGCCATAGTGGTGGTGGTGGCAGTGGCAGGGTAGCAAGGCCTCCCACTGGGCCTGCTCACCCTCTGGTCTTCAGCTGCAGCTGTGGCAGCAGCGGTGGCAGGAGCAGGAAGACCTCCCGCAGGCCCCGCTCGCCCTCTCATCTTCAACGGTGGCAGTGGAAAGGCCTACTTCTGGGCCTGCTTGCCCTCTCCTCTTCAGCTGTGGCAGTAAGGCCTCCCGTAAGCCCCGCTCGCCCTCTGGTCTTCAGCCACGGTGGTGGAGGCAATGGCGGCAGGGTGGCAAGGCCTCCCACTGGCCCTGCTCACCCACTCCTCTTCAGCTGCAGCTGTGGCAGTGGTGGTGGCAGGGGCAGGAAGGCCTTCCACAGACCCCGCTGGCCTAGGACAGATTGCCAGGCCCACTCACCATCTGGCTGGTGGGCTCTGGTGGTGGTGGTGGTGGTGGTGGTGGTGGTGGTGGTGGCAGCGGCTGTGACATAGGCTGGCCTGCTGGGCCTGCTCGCCAGCTGGCTGATTGGCTTCAGCAGCAGCGGCAGCTCCAGCAACAGCTGTGGCAGAGGAGGAGGAGGGACACAACAAAGCAGGTAAGGGTGCTTTTACCGACAAATGAAATGGTTCATTTTGACAAAAAAGCACCATTTCGTTTCATCTGTAATGAAATGCTGCTTCTTTATTTTTTTGTTTCATTTTGTTTCATTACATAATGAACCGATGAATCAGCATTTCATTTTTTGTTTTGTGCCCATCCCCAAAGTCTACTCTAAGGTAACTCCCCTCAGTTCAGTAGGACTTACTCTTGTGTAAACTAGCAAAGGATTGTAGACTTACTGCAGTAAAAGTTGAGTTGCTGATATAATTAAGAGATTGGTATTGGATTGCTCAGAGCCGGTTAATGTGTTTTAAGATTACTTATCATCACAAAATAGTTTGTCCTTGGCATTCTGATACATAACTATTGCTGACCATCCAAAAGAGAGCATTTCAGCTAATGTTTTCTAAATGATTACTAGGCTTGTCAAGAGTACTAATGGAAGTGGCTGTCTCTCTAATACATAATGCACACAAGAAGACTCCACATAATACATAATCCTAATACAATTACTAAAAAAGAAAAAAATGGATTTCAACTATATATATATTCAATTCAAAGCAGTTCAAAGTAATTGATCTAGTGGATTTGAAAAACTCATTAAAACTACATCTAAGGCAATAAAACCACTCTTAGAAAACTAGAGTTAGCCTGATTTATGGTACCTATGGAGCAATATATGTTCAAACATGCTTGTTCAATTAATTGTATTATAGTATAATACCCAATTTAGAGGCAGGCTTTTCAACTGGCAAAATGAACAAACCAAAGGGTATGCCACACTCATAAATTATATTTCTTTCAGCCAAACAGCTAAAAGATATTTTATTGGACCCTATTCATTATTACTGCATAAAAATCCTTTAAGTTAGTATATTAATTACTATGTGTTGTCTTCATATATAGCACTGCTCTGTTTTTCTCCTTGACACAAGGAAAAGCTATGAAACATATTTATCTGAAAACACTTTTCACCAAGACACTCCTTTTTCCTATACTACCTTTTTAAAATAGTAAAACATATGGAAATAGATCACAGTGAGGGAAGACTTAATGGCTGAAATGAAATAGAAAGTTGTAATCTGAATAGGCCCACTGATTCAATAGGATTTACACAAAACTCCCCAGTATTTCAACTATTCTCTAGTTGCACCTCATGACTGGATTTCAGTCAACATTCTCAGATAAGAGGCCCATTTGCCTCTCATGAGGGAAGAACTATCCGATTGTGTCTGTGAAGATTCTCGGTCATCCAGGTGAGTTCATCTAGAAGTTGAGCCATGGCTACTGGACTTCTTTTTCTTGAGAGACAGAAACACTTTGCTGCTCATCCAAACAGCTTCCTCAGTCTGACTCAACTTCCATAACTCATCTTCCAGATACCATATATACTCGAGTATAAGTCGACCTGAGTATAAGTCGAGGTCCCTAATTTAACCCCCCAGAACTGGGGAAATGTATTGACTCAAGTATAAGTCTAGGGTGGGAAAAGCAGCAGGGCCTGGCAGCTCCTCCTTTGTGAGCTGGGGGAGTAGTGTGTGATGTTTAAAATGACTTTTAGCCACTGATGCAAGTGCTTGGGTCAGTGGCTAAAAGTCATTTTAAACATTGCACGCTGCTCCCCTGTGATGCAGAGGGGGGTCATGAGAAGCAGCACGCAATGTTTAAAATGACTTTTAGCCACCGACCCAAGCACTTGCCTCAGTGGCTAAAAGTATTGACCCGCATATAAGTTGAGGGCCCCCTTTTCCAGCCCAAAATTAGGGCTGAAAAACTAGGCTTATATTCGAGTATATACAGTAACTATTCTATTAGTCCTAGTGGTGGTGGCAGTGGTGGTTTTGCTGACAGCTGATTGCAGCTAGAAACTCAAGGCATCAACCAAGCTTTGTTGTAAAACATGCAACTTTAATTCTTGTGTCTCTGTTCTTTGGGGTAAGAAAGAAAATACATATGCATCTCTACTACTCCAGGTGCTGTCCATCCCTGAAAATTAAATTTAAAATGTGTGACAAATCATAGTCAGCACTTGTTTCATGGGAAAGAACTGCAGCACAAAAGACACTATGCAAGCCTTGCATAACCACACAACTATTTTAACACAGGCTAAGCACAGAACAGAAAAGTAATAATAATGCCTGAAATTTGAGAGTCCAGGTATTGCATACATCATTCTTGCAGATGTGAAGGGGGGAAAATCAAGTTTCCTCTTCACTGGGGTGAAGTTATAAGATATTTTTTTGTGCAGTAGTTGCAATTCAGGAAATGCAAAAGATGTTTAGCTGAGTTTCATTTAGTTAGTTTTGTTTTATGAAAGAAACACTTATTCACCAAAACGCTGCTATGGGAGGTATTGTTTGTCTCATACAGAAATAAAAAAAATCTTCAGTAGTACTTTTTATTTATTTATTTATTTATTTATTTATTTATTTATTTATTTATTTATTTATTTATACTACTAATATGCCACCCATTACCCAAAGGTTTCTGAGTGGCTGGCAGTTAAAATAAACAATTAAAGCTTTAAAATAGCAGTGACAATTTAAAACATTAAAACATTTAGATACAATATACTAAAATTGCCATTAGGGCCCAAAATCCATGTTACATCTCAAAAAACAAACAATCAAAAAACAAACCCAAGCCTCTGGAACAGGGAGGTTTTTACCTGGCACTGAAATCTCATCAACGTCGGTGCCAGGTGGGTCTCATTTGGGAGGGTGTTCCATAGCCTGGGGGCAGCTGCTGAAAAGGTCCTAGACCTACATGCCAGCTCTTTATGTTGTTGATGTTTTGGACATGTTCCAAAACACCACTTTTTGCACAATGATGAGAATGCTTGTAAGTATCTAATATATCCTTCATTTGAAGAGCTTAGAACAAATTGTTTAAAAAATACAAGTCTACTGATACAGCCCATCATTGTATAAAGCTTTGGAATGCAGAAGAAACTTTGGATGAAGCCTTAGCCAGAACTTTTTGTAAATGCTGTTTGACTCGAATACACCTCAGCATTAAGTTTTATACTGCCACCTATTAAAAATGGAAAATTTTGCAATAAATGGAGTATGAACCATTTTCTGGGACATTAATATATTTAGCCATCATGCAAGTCAAAATCAGCACCCTTCAGGTCAAATTGGATATTTAAGCATTTAGCCAAAATTACCAAGTACATTGTCTGCAGGATAATTGTAAAGCTATAAAATGATTCAGTTCAGTGATTCTAATATGATTTAATTATAATGGAGCCGGTGTCACTCACCTTGTGAATATTTAACATTGAGCTACTAGTTTTAAATGTTTGGTTGTTGTTGTTGTTTTTTTTTTTGCAAAGGAACAGGTGTGAAAAAAATGCATATAGAGAGACATATCTCGGACAAAATCTGAGCAGATTGCTTGGATATATTTAGATGCAAATCCCACCCACCCACCCACCAGGTCCAATGCAATGTTGTGCCTTGGATCTCCTTCATTCTGCTCTATAAATGGTTTGTTTTGTTTTGAAGGAAATATGTGGGGAACTAACTGATGTCCTTTTAAGTCTATGTTTAATTCTATTTTGTTAGCTATAACATTTGCTGTCACACTCAGTAGGGATGAGATTTTTGGAACTTTTGGCCTGCAGTTCCCAGGACAGAATTCTGGGATCTGTAGCCAAAAAATAAATGTCTACCGTACTTACACATGGGCCTCTGTTGCCATTTTTCCCTTTGAAGAAGAACTAACTTGACAGTCAAATTTACCTAGTTGTTTTCAACATCATCTGGATAGAGGAGAACCATATAAAACAGTTATGTACTTTACATGTTAAGAATGATAGTCTGCTGTCCATGTGTGCTTCTTTAGAATCTGATAAAATGGCTGTTATTTTTGCCATCAGTTTTAATGCAAAAAAATGAAAAAAGAAAAAATCCCTACAAATTCACAATAAAACCAAAGAGTTCCTTGCTTGTGATAATCTTGGGATTTTTCAGAAATCTGAGGGGAAAACGTAGGATGCCATTTCCTTCGTAGATAATAAGAATTGTGTGCTGTCAAGTCACTTCTGACTTATGGCGACCCTTTCCACTGTTTTCCAAGTACTGTATAAAGTGTTCATTTCCCTTTTCTGGGGATTCTCCGGGGTTGTGCAGCTTCCACAAGGCTACACAGACTAGCTGTACTCGCAAGAGACACGGTGGGGGACTTAATTCCTGTCCCCTGGGTCTGCAGACAGATATCTAATTCACTGAGCTATCCAGCCAAGCATATTAAAGATGCTATTATAAAAGAAAAACATCCTAGCTAAACTTTTTTCCTTAGCGATGTTTGAATTTACACACAAGCCAGTGAAAACCAGTGTAGTACTGCCTTCATAAAACCATTAGTAACCTCCATCAGCTACCATTTTGTTTCACTTGGGAAACAAAATGGCAGCTGCAGCTCTCAGTGTAATACGTACATGAGATTCATAGCAGAGTTTGAAAGTTTTGTTTTTGAGCTGCATAATTCAGAATCGTTCAGACAGAAGAACAATTGACCATGATGGCTAGGTGATTTGAGGCGGTATAGTCCAAAAAAGTAGTTTTGCCAATTTGTTTCCTAATAAGCACTAATAGTAATATATTAGATTCATATGCACATTTACTGAGTTGTAAGACCAGTTACTTTAGTAAATATATACAGAAGCAGTTCAAAGGGTCATAAAATAATTCCACGAAAAATGCATATAAGGTTAGTTATTTGAAATGACATTATTTCCTTATCATGGATTATTTCCTTATCATATCTTTCCAGAAATTTAATATTCACAGGCACCATAAACTAACAAGTTGAAGCTTCCAATAATTTACACCTGCACCCCTCATTTTTGCCAACTGTTTCTTTCCTCAAGACAGGCATCTTCCTATATTCCCAGCTAAGCACCTAGAATACTGTGGAAGATAAAATTCAAATAGTTGCTTCTGGAAGGCCATAGGGTCTAACTCTCATTGTGAATCCAGTACCTGTCAAATCTTGTCAGAGCAGGAATTAGTGTCAAAACCTAGAAATTTATGTCAGTTTCTTTCCCTGTGTTACTCTGATCTGTAACTCTAAAGCCCCACCATTTCCCAGTAAGCATTCAGGGACACTGGCTTGCTGCATTCTACACAAAAGCTAGTAATGTTATTTAGAACAGTAGGCTGCACTAAAGAAGGCCCATTTGAATAATCAGGAACTGGGTGAGTCAACTCCTCAGTAAATTCAATTGAGTTAAAAGGGCCTATCATCATTGTGATTTAGTACAGAAAAGTAAGTCACAACTCAGATTGATCTACTTAAATCAATGGAACTTATTGGTGATCTGACTCATCCAATCCCCACTGGTTCAATGGATCTATTCTAGTGCATTGAGCAAAAGAAGTTTCCTGGATCTTGAACAGTTGTGTAGAGAAGGAATTTTAGCCCCTGTATCATACATCTGCATCTGCTGAGTATCTTTTCTTTTCTTTTCTTTTTTGCAAGTTTCTTTTTTATAAGCAACTATTGAAGACCCTGTAGACCTGTTCTCTTTTCCGTCTGATCACCCCAGTTGTGTGCATGTGTGTGGGTGCTGATGTAAGGTTATGTCTCTACATGTGCTCAGCCTTTAAGTGTTAAACAGTATATAAAGTTCTGAGAGTGCAGCCCAATTAAGAGTTCAAATTCATGGCAGAGTAGAACTCAGCAAAACACTTTTCCAGCCTTGCTCACAATACCTATGCCCTTGTCAGCTGAAATCCATCTGCATATTCTTTAATCCTCTTAACCCCCTGTTGATAGTTCCTCTGCTGCAAACCTCCAACCCCAAGTTGCTCAACTGACCTAATTTGCATTCAGTATAAACTAAACCATAGAATCATAGAATTATAGAGTTGGAAGAGACCTCAAGGGCCATCTAATCCAAGCCCCTGCCATGCAGGAACCCCCATCACAGGACTCCTGAGAGATGGCCATCCAGCCTCTGCTTAAAAACCTCCAAAGAAGGAGACTCCACCACCCTCCATGGCAGCACATTCCATTGCCGAACAGCTCTAACTGTCATGAAATTCTTCCTAATGTTTAAATTGAATTTCTTTTCCTGCAGTTTGAAGCCATTTCCACATGTCCTAGTCTCTGAAGCCAGGGAAAACAAACCAGTCCCTTCTTCAATGAGACATCTTTTCAAATATTTAAACATAGCTATCATATCCTCTCTCAGTTTTCTTTTTGTAAGGCTAAACATTCCCAGCTCCCTAAGCCACTCCTCGTAAGATATTTCCTCCAGGCCCTCAATCATCCTGGTCGCCCTCCTCTGGACCCATTCAGGATTGTCAACATCCTTTTTAAATTGAGGAACTGCCCACACCCTGCTATTTTCATAGTTCTAGACAAAGACAGCTTTGCAAGGGATTCAAATCCTGAGTACCAAGACAGTGCCAGTGGTAAGCCCGCAAGAATGAAGTACCTGGCCGTTTTAAGCATCCATGTGAATTTAATTATGGTGTGCATGCCTCCTCCGGTTTACACTGAAAATTCTTCTGTTTTTCAAATAATCAAAACAAACACTGATTTTTTTTTTAAATGGCTTTGAAAATAGGAGCCATCCACTGAGTTGCACTAGCACATGGATGTTGGACAGAAGCTATAGTCTTGGTTCATTGAGCCTGATAGGATGTATACCCACATGCCTGTCACTGGGCTACCTGTATATTATCTCCCTCCCCCCACTCCCCAAAATGTAGCAGCAGCTATGTCCCATGTTAAACATGAGTATAGAACTTCTGATAGCCTAAAATGGGCTTTGTTTGACCATAATTGAGGGATCTCTCGGTCACTCAAATGGCTGAACCTGGGTCCAGTTTTTGAGTCTTTGAGTTGGTACACATCCATATTTTGAATTAACACATTATACAAACTAGTTCAGTTTTCCCACCCACCCGCCAGTCATATCACTTCCTTTTAAGCCTACGTCTTTAGAAAAAGGAGACATGTATATTTATCCATCTTTTAGCTCAACCCCTTATTGCTTGTATGCAGTTGTCCCAAAACAGAAATTTAAATAACACTGAATTGTGGACATTTATCCATTTCCTTTCCTCACCTGCCCTGCAGGGATCTGTCCTTCCCTGATCTGTTTAGATTGTGAAGTCTTGATGCATTACTCTGCATTATCGATGGGCACAAAATGAAAAATGAAATCCTGATTCAACGGTTTGTTACCGAAATGAACTGAAGAATTAGCATTTCATTACAGATAAAATAAAACAGTGTTTTTTTAATTTTCATTGCTGCTTCCACTGCCACCAGAGCCCACCAGCCAGCTGGCAAGCAGGTTTGGCAGACTGTCCTAGCGCACTGCTGCTGCTGCTGCCACTGCCAGAGCCCGCCAGCCAACGGCGAGCAGGCCTGGCAGGCCAGCCTAGGCCCGCAAACGCCAGAGCCGCTGCTGCCAGAGCTTATCAGCCAGCTGGCAAGTGGGCCCAGCAGGCTGGACTAGGCCCACTGCCACTGGAGCTGCTGCTACTAGAGCTGCCACCACTGGAGCCTGCCAGCCAGCTGGCAAGCAGGCCTGACAGGCTGACCTAGTCCTGCTGGTGAAGCCACCTCCACCACTGCTGGAAACCAGGAGGAGGAGGGGGGAGGAGGAGGAGGAGGAGGAGGTGAGTACAGTAGCGAATCATTTCATTACTATTTCATTTCATACATTTTTTTCAAAGATTCGTATGGAACAAAACGAAACAAATTGCAGGGTGTGGGTGAAATTGAACGAAACAAAGCACAATTTTTCTGTTTCATGCCCATCCCTACTCTGCATGCTTGTGCATTTATTTCTGTGATGTGAGCAGAGGTTACTTCATTCCACCAAAGTAGCGTGAGCCCCATTCTCCTGTCCAGACCATAGCTTATTGCTGCATTTCACCCTAACCTTGCTCCCTTGTTTCTTCTGCTGCATTGCGTCTCCACAGTTACATTTAATTGCAGTTTCACCTCATACCTTTAACAACTGAGACACAGCTGCATGTTTGCAAGGACAGTTTCTCTGCCTGGTGTCTTATTCCTGTGTTGGCTTTTGCCTTAGTCATACAGAATAGGCTGGAACACTAAAATAGCAATAGTCCTTGTGGGAGCAGAACCTCAGGAAAAAAATAGTGGAAGAAAGAGGAAAGGTCTAATACGCTACCACTGAAAAACAAATCTACAGTTTTCTAGCAGTCGAAAATCCCCAAAGAGCTCCACACAGTTAATAAGATATCTGTGAAGTGGTGACCATGAGTACTGAATTGGATTAAATATAGAGCATTAAATCTAAGGGATTTAACTTCATTGTGATTAAGTTCTCATTAGTTTCTATATGACTAAGTCTGGATTCAATCATTATTTTAAAACAAGGTTGTTGGGCTCCTACTTGCTGGCAGCTGACATGTGTTATGGGAGGAGTGGAGATCCTTTTTTTCTTTTGGCCCAATGACTGCATCTGTTTGGGTAGAGCCTTACACCATTTTGCAAAGCCCTGTTTATGAATGTGTGTTGCAAGTTATGCACCCCTTGTACTAAACTGCAAGTACCTGCTGGCATTCTGGTCTTCAGCCAATAGGAATTAAACTGTGTGCTTTAAATTTACACTATCCATCTAGCATCCCCTGTAACATGTATTCTACATCATAGACCTCCAAGTCCTCACTAGAACATTTGCCATGCAGTAGAGAAATACCTCATCCAGGCCAAGCTGTGTTTGAAATAGTTGGTAATGATTTCCCCAGACCAAGTATACTTCTTTTTATGAGGAACAGGAGAAAAGGATCTAGAGGGAGGGAGAAAGAATAAATAAATGAAAGATAGTCTGTACATTCTTCTTAGGCTCGGAATGGCCAACTAGGCCATTTACAGTTCAGCGGCTCCACAGCAGAAAAGAATAATTATTTGCATGTTCATTATGATCAAATGATAAAATGTTGCAATATTGCTCACATGATACAAATATCTCTAGATTTTATTCACTGTGTTGATTTGGATCTGATCATTGAGTAAGAAACGCAAGGGGGAGATGCTCTAAATAAACAAATACGGCAACAGCAATCATTCATCTCCAAGCCTTTAAGAAAGTCATTTTCAGAGCAAATACAATTCTTGCTTATGGTCCTATCAGTGTGATTAAGATAAGTATTGCATTATAATTATGTGAATATGTTAACAACTCTTTCTATTAACAAGGGCTCCATATGTCCACAATTTGTGATTGTCTCTGAGCTGCATATAGATTTTTTCCTCCAGTCTTTTGGCAAACAAAATAAGCTAACCAAAAGATAGCTACAGATTTGAATGTCATCCATCAAGAGGACCCATGTTTATAATCTCGGGGGAGGACTTCCCATTAAATATTTATTTTCTCTGTCATACTCCAAAGTAGCTGAGGGGGCATTTTTTTGCAGAGACATTTGGAGAGGAATGGGCTAAGATGCCCTCCTCTCTATTAGAAAATAATGGAAATATATTGATTTCTTACAGCTATAATCTAAAGAGAAATGATTGTAGCTACAAAGCTAGGAGTAGAAAAAGTACTGTATAAAATAAGAATTATTATTTACAACTTAACAGTCATGCAGTTTTCTAAATTTAATTCATAAATCAAATTCCATCAAGGAGTTTGGGTTGGGGGCACTTTTTGTTCCGTTACAAAAATGTGAAGAAGGTTCACAGTTCATGGTGTGGGGATATATGTTATGTTGGGCTTGGGTTTTAGATGGCTTCAGTTGGTTTATTTAAGCTACAATCTGCAGTTAGGTGCTCCCTGTTCAATGCTGCATCATACCCACCCACCGACACATAATTCCCATCTTTCCAAATTTATTGTAAAAGTTCACAGATGGATATGAGGCAAATAAGGTACTTCTAAATAGCAAAACAAAATGGCTCAGCTGTGATCCAAACCATGCAGTTATTTGAGAATTACATGTAGTTCTTTGAAGCACATCAGTCACCATTGACTGTGGCAAAGACAATATAAATAAGAATGTAGTGAACATGGACATTTGACTCAAGGCTGTGAGACCTAGTTGTGAAGGTATAGGTTCAGTTTGAGGCTGACCTAATTTTACATCCTAGGAATTGGGTTCAGAGGGATAAATGATGTTTCCTACAGTAGTTGCCAAGGAATTTTACCTTTCATTGTGTAACGTAAAGCTATAAAAACATACAGACTTTAATATATGCTAATAAATATAGAGATTAGATTGATTTTCTTTCCCACTTTGTTTGCCCTTAAATACTAAAACTCCTAAGTGTTTGCGCTGTGTAGCTATTAGCCGCATTAGTCCAAAGAGGTAAAAATGAAATTAAAACATGTGGCTAATGTCAACAGCTCTGCAATAAGAAACTGGGGGGGGGGATTCTGAATTGCTTTCATTTCTCTACACAAGAGGCCATTAGAGCTATTAACAATAACTTTTAATATGAGAAAGCTTTTCAATTAGCAGACTTTATGAAACCTGCTATGCTGAATCAAATTGATCCTGAAAAAGAACATTTGATAGCTTTGGAAGGGGTACTCCACTGTTCCAGCTTGAACGAGTCAGCTTTTAGAAACCAGAACAACACTACAACAGCTGCATTTATTGAAGCATGCAGTTTGAGCGCACTCACAAGTACAACCCACAGCAAAGTAGATGTATGAAATCCCAGATAGATAGATAGACAGACAGACAGACACACACACACACACAAACACAAACACACACACACACACACACACACACACACACACAGAGAGAGAGAGAGAGAGAGAGAGAGAGAGAGAGAGAGAGAGAGAGAGAGAGGATAAAATGTTGGAATGTGGCAAGGAACTACATTCATACATTAGAGGATTAATGTCAGGTGGACTTCACCTGGAACTGTGAACCAGTGAGTCCTGACTCTTTAACTGGTATGTCTCTATAAAAGGAGTTTTCCCTGCCTGTTCACCACTTTTTTTTTATTTCTAACCTGTATTCATGCTGATTGACTGAGTGAAGCAGAGACAGTGTTTGCCTGACTTCATGGGCATTGCCTGAGCTGCCATTGCCTTATATACTTGTTTTTGCTTCATCTTGGTATGCTTGTTATGTACTGCTAGTATAGTCTGATTTACTTTTTTCCATAAGAGACTTAGAGTTTGTTTTATACTTCACTTTCATCTTAGTGTCTTCATTTTTTTTATTCCAACAAAAACTAAGTAACATGGAACACAAAACAACTGATTCTGAAGTAAGCATATATATAACTGCTACCACTATGTAATGCCCTATATCAGGGGTCCTCAAAGTTTTCAAACAGCGGGCTGGTCCACCACACCCCAGGCACCACTGGGGGCTGGACCACAGTGGGTGGGGGGAGCGGGGGACCTTGCCGTAGCCCTCCCACTCTAAATGCTCCACTAGCCAGCATGCTGATCATCTGGGCGGTAGTTGGGGGGAGTGGGAGAAGTGAGATAGCCCACTGCTTTGATCTGCCTCAGCAACAGAAGCAGCTGCAGAGGTTGGCTTGCTCACAAAGCAGGGGTAGGTGGGGGGTTGCAATTGGTCCCGGGGGCCGGATTCAGGACCTTGGGGGGCCGGATCTGGCCCCCGGGAACTTAGGTTGAGAACCCCTGCCCTATATAGACATAAATGGGTGTGGCCTTCACCCAAACTAAGAACTTTTAAAAACTTCTAGCTTAGATGAACTTTTTTCCTGTTATGGTTCTATCTTTCAAGAGCTCTTTTCTCTCTGAACACTTAAACAACTTCATTAGCCTTCTGTTGGCCTAAACCAATTGGGATTCTTTCTTCGTTCTTTCATTCCTTCCCTGTTTTATGCTAGTAAACCAACAATTAATATTTGTCTCTCCTAGTGAATCTGTTCATATGAAACTTTCCTAGCACTCCGTGAAGCCTAATCTACAATTATTCACCGATTGTTTCTCAGCATTCCTTACACTGTATTTTCGAAGGCTTTCACATAGCTGGGATCTCATAGCTTTTGAACATTTTTCAGGCTGTTTGGCCAGGTTTCAAAGTTTTTCTTCCTGACATTTCACCCCAAATCCCAGAGAGAATTCCTAGTTTCCTTAGCTCCTTGCCCTCTGAAGATACCAGCCACCATGAACACCACCAGGAAGACCATGAGCCAACAAACAGCCCGAAAAAACTCAAAACAGGTATCATTCCCTACACTCTTTATGGGGAAAGAACCATTTTGTCCTGTTTTGTTAGACACCCAGACTGATGACTGGCTTTGGAGCACTGAAAATAAACCAATGCCTTGCCCAGCATTTATTTGGTTCTCTTGTAATTAAGCTCTTATAAAAGTATTGCTGGACTGTGAACCAGCAACATTTCTTGTGCTTTTTATGAATGAAATAACTGTACCTAGAAATGATTTTCATTTCCAAGTGGCAGGTGGCTCCTGGTTTTGGTACATGGTGTTATCATTATCTCTTTCTGAAGCATGATGCCACTTCAATTTACACAGCTCATTACGGACAAGGAGTTGTTCTGATTTTATAATTCAAGGTTATCTCCAGTGTCACTATTAATTGGGTAGTATTAAAAAAATTATGCTGCACTGTTACTAAGGTCACCTCCCCAGCTATCTGCATCATTTACTATATTTTTTTCTCCAGTACAGTTTTCCTTTCATTTTGGCACTATCCCAAAACATGACAATTAAAGTGTTTGATCAATTGTATTATTCAGTCCCCCTCGTTTAAAGTTTCAAGTTGCCAATATGAGAGGGAGAAAATTCATATTCCCTTTATTTATTTATTTATTTATTTATTTATTTATTTATTTATTTATTTATTTATTTATTTATTTACAATTAATTTTATTTTTATATTGGTTTTAACTGCTTATAAACTGTCCAGGATAGTATTTGTCTGCACTAATGGGGTGGTATATACATTTAAACAAACAAACTAGGAAGGCATAGTAGCTTTGGACAAAGGTGTACAAATAAACCAAATATTTATGCAATTCTAGAGTGACCATCAGACAAATCAATGAGGCTCAAGCATGCAAACCTACAAATATTTTATTACATGATGCCTTCACACATTGTGATTCGAAGTCAGGAAGAAAGAAAGCAGAAGAAGACAGCACAGAGGATGTTTTTCCCCTTAGAAATGAACTTTCCTTGTTTTTCCTACAGCAAGGTCATTGATTCAATCATTTATTGTTTAATGAAAGTCTTGTCACTTCTGCACAGATCCAGGGGACAGGAAGAGCAGGGGCAGAGATAACATTCAGAAGCAGGTAGTGAATAGTGGGGTGTCTCCATAGCCCTTTCACCAACAGGTCAATAAAGGAGATTCCCACTGCCCTTTTAAAGTTCCTCCCTCCCTTCTCAGTGATTGCCGCAGGAAGCTGCCTAGGGGTTTCCTCTGCTGGCTAAAATAAAGGGGAAAATATAACTGAGCAACCAGCTTGGCAAGTGCCTCTACTCTCCCTGGAAGCCATCTCATCCTGCCTGCGCTATTCAGTCTACTGTATTGCCTTTCTGTTTACATTTCCCCATTCACAAGAACTCATGCAGAACTGGAAATGCATAAATGTAGGCTCCTATCGGGCTTGTCTCAGATAGGGGCCGCTTTATTGCCCTGTCAGCCATTATATCAGTGTGAAAGAGGAGACCACGTGGGTTTTCCAGGGTGTGCAGTGATCAATTGCACCCCAACCCTCCTTTTTTGCACCGAACTGCACCCTGCCCCTCCCTTAGAGGTTATGAGAATGAGATAATCTGGTCGTGTTGGGGCTGAATGGGAATCTTTGATTGGTACCAAGATTGGCTGCTTGGTACCAGTGTGCTTTAGCCCATTCCATTCTCATTAACCATTATGCATGGCCATCTGAGTTCGCTGGCGGGTAGTGCAACTAAAAAGGGGCCAAGACTGTGATGCCTGAGCTGTAAATTCACCTCAGACAGGGCACAGGGCAGCTGTACAATAGATAATAACAAATACAATAACATCCTATAGGTAGATCCCACAGAAAGAAAATAAAATAAGGACCATAAAGTCACTGAGCTCATACAGCTGCCCCAAGTAATATGCTGACCTAGTTTTGGCTGGGAGGACTGCTTTCTTTGAACAGCACCCCCATACTGGGTCCCAACATAGCATCACACTAAAACAACATCTGTAGACCAGAATATAAGTTGCACTATGGGAGGCCCATCCCTCGGCTACAACTATTTAGTTACAGTTACAGTACAGTTAATAATAAAGTTATTAATAAAGTTGTGGCCCAATTTAAAACCCAATACTCTGTGTGGACTAGACATGGGCACGACTTGGCAAAATTGTCGTTTCCGTTTTTGGATATCGTTTCCGTTACGTAATGGAAACGGTAACGACAACTAAGCCGTCAGAACTCGAACTCGAACCGCAAAAAGAAAAATTGGGTCTGATTTGTCGTTGTCGTTCCTGGCATCGCACGGCAATCGCGCGATGCCAAGCGGCACAGAAAAAAAGTTTTAACAATAAAAAAACCTGATTCCCGGCCAAAAAAGCAGGTGAAAATATGCCTGCCTGAGGGCACCTACCAGAGGGGTGGTTTCTGGGGGGGGGTCCCCAGCCTCCCCCCTCCTGTCCTGGGCTGCTGGTACCGGGCTGGGAGGGGCATCCTCGGCGTCTCCATTTGCCATGCGGTGCGGGGGGATCCCAAATGGCATCCGCAATATTTTTTTTGAAATCGTGGTTCAAAAAACCACAAAAGCACCACAGAAACATGCAAAAATTAGCTATTTTAAATGCTTGAATTTTTACAGTAGCAGCAGTGGGTTTTTTATAGCAGGAAAAAGGTCGCACTGATTTTATTTTATTCTATTTTTATTTTTATTTTTTTACACCTGCGCAATGATGGGCTGGCCATGGGATGGGACCATGCAAATTTTTGGACCCATTCTACCAATCGCATGGCCAGGTTTTGACTGACACTTCTGGATGTGCAAGAGGGCATAAAAAGCCGAGGCACTCCCAGAAGAGTCGCAGTCCGGGCTTGGATGTGGGTGGGAGAGGGCTGTGTTTAGCTGGCTACTGTGCTAGACTAGTTTTGATTTCGCGGAGCCTTTAGGTTTCAGTTAGGCAGGCAGGGAGGGAATTGATTCAATTGAATTTTTAGGAAATAATAATAATTCCTTTCATTCTCTTTCTGCTGTGGGGAATAGCAACGCAGTTTATTCTTTTTTATTCTCCTGCAGTTTGTTAGGATTTCTTTTATGATAGTGCTTCAAAGGGAGGGAGGTTTGAGTGGGAGGGGAGGTGTGGATTTATTTTAAAAATTTCATTTGCTTGGTGGCAAGCCAAGGTCCTTTCATACCCTGCCTGCAGCTCTGCTGTGGGTGCACTGCCCACTTTGTTTGCAAAAATTACAATTGCTTTATTCGATGCAGTCTTGTGCAGCAAGTCAGTTTTAAGTGTTTTCCGCCTGCTCTGGGTCATTGCGGGACCCGCGCCCACCACCCGCGTGCCCACCCCTCCCCCTGCCACTGCCGCCCGCAGCCTAGGGCGCAAAAACACCTAGCGCCGGTGGGACGCCACTCGCTGGGACGTCAAATTGCGCGAAATCGCGGCTGCGGTAACGACAAACAACAAATGACATGACGAAACGACAAATTTTTAATTTTTTTGCGAAAAACGGAAACGACCCGAAACGGACCCATCCTGAAAAACGACAACTCGAAAAAAAATTTTCTTGTCATGCCCATCTCTAGTGTGGACTCATTATTTCAGGACTAGGGTGACAATGAACACTGTCGTGAACTCAAGAGAAATATGTTGTGGATTCTCCAAAATGGCCCAGGATATGGCAGCCTATAATATATAACTTACACATGTATCTTGGGCATGAAGTGCGGCAGGAGGATTCAGAGCCTGGGTGTGAATCCAAGCAGAGCTACTGCTGAGAGTGAGAAAAAAAAGACAGCACTGGTAAGTTTCTGGGTTTCAACAGTTCAGCTAGGGCTGTTTGACCTCTGTTCTACCTCTGCCTCTGCTAACCTTAACTGCTCATTTAAATACAAAGAGCCATTAATCAGCTAAACAAAGGAAGTTGCTAGAAAGCAGGGCTGGTGCCAGACTAAGCCTTCCACTGAGCTTGGAGGTGGAGTTACACTAAGTGTTTTCCCCCTGAAGAAGCATTTGAGCCTCAGCATTTGAGCCTGGGTGTGAATCCAAGCAGAGCTACTACTGAGAGAGAGAGAAAGAGGATAGCACTGGTAAGTTTCTGGGTTTGAACAGTTCAGCTAGGGATGTTTGACCGGCCCGCATGCCTAACGGCGCGCGATAATTTATTTTTCACTTAAAAAGAGGAACATTGGTACTAGATTATTATTTCTAGAGTAGTAGCTAGTAACACTAAAAATATTCAAGGCCCAGAATACTGCACTCATTAAAATGGAGTCTGAGGGAGCAGCTGTAGTTACCTGTAACACTTGTGCCATGTTTGTCATCTTGACAAATCGCAACGAGAACTACACTTGCTGCAAGTGCAAGCTGGTTGCACTATTAGAAGAGAAGGTCCAGGAGCTAGAGGCCCGCATATCGAACCAGCAACATATTAAGGAGCTTGAGCGGTTCTTGGACAGAGCAGAACAGACTATCCAGGTCCAAGAAGAGACAGAGCACACTTTTGAGGATGTAATCACTTCCCCAACCCAGGAGGTAGATGTGTGGAGGAATGTGACTCAAAGGAGTAGAAGGCCAAGGGATCGCTCAGAGAGTCTCATATTGCACAATCAATTTGAGGCTCTTTCCCTCATCACACCTCATGACGCACACACCGAGGAACAACTGGTTCCACCTGAGGATCTCTCCCTCATCACTATTGATGAGATACAGGATCAGGTACATGTAGAAGAACAGGCTGCAGGAGAGAAGCTCCTTCTGCTAGGGGATTCTATAATTAGAAATATGGAGGGATGGATTTGTGATGAGCATGATAATCGTATGGTCACTTGCCTGCCAGGTGCAAAGGTCGCAGACATCACGAGAAATCTAGATAGCTTGTTAGAGAGAACTGGGAAGGAGCCAGTGGTCATGGTACATGTTGGTACCAATGATGTTGGGAAGGCCAAGCGGTCAGTCTTGGAAGCCAAGTTCAGGTTGTTAGGAAGAATATTGAAGTCCAGGAACAGAGCTCAGAAGCCTCAATGCGTGGATGAGGCGATGGTGTCAAGAGGAGGGCTTTAGATTTGTCAGGAACTGGAGAACATTTTGGGACAAGCCAAACCTGTTCA
This sequence comes from Phrynocephalus forsythii, assembly GCA_029282475.1. NCBI lineage: Eukaryota > Metazoa > Chordata > Lepidosauria > Squamata > Agamidae > Phrynocephalus > Phrynocephalus forsythii. Next base: position 19,004,664 of record JAPFRF010000002.1, read on the forward strand.
GGAGGGATGGGTTGCACTTGAATCATGATGGGACCAGATTGCTAGCACTCAACCTCAAAAAGGCTGCAGAGCAGCTTTTAAACTGATAACTGGGGGAAAGCCGACAGGAGCTGTGTGGCATCCTGTTTGGAACACCTCATCCACAGGGAATGAGGTTGGAAAGGGTAGAGAATCACATAGAGATGACATAGCAGGTATTAGTACTGGGAGAATAATGGAATGTGATAGTTCATCTACTGAAAATAATAGCTGTGGGGGGGGGGAGAACAAAGCAGCAGCTGTTGTTGCAGAACCCACTGTACAAGTGCTTCTACGCCAGTGCTCTCGAAGCCTCCGACCAAAAATGGGAGAACTCGAACATTTGGCAGCTATGGATAACATTGATATAATAGCCATAACAGAAACCTGGTGGAATGCAGAGAACCAGTGGGATACAGCAATGCCAGGCTATAAACTCTATAGAAGGGATAGAGAGGAGCGGGTTGGAGGGGGAGTGGCCATCTACATTAAAGAAGGGGTAAAATCCAGCAGAATGGAGATTGACAGAGGGTCTGACTCCACCATAGAATCACTGTGGGTTAAACTACCAGGTCAAATGAGTGATGTGATAGTTGGGGTATGAGATCGCCCACCAGGTCAAAAACTTGAGGGGGACCTTGAAATGAGGAGATAAATCATGGAGGTGTCTCAGAAACACAGGATAGTAATTTTGGGGGACTTCAATTATCCCCACATCGACTGGGCCAATGCGAGCTCCGGGCAAGAAAGAGAAACTGGGTTTCTCGACTTGCTGAATGACTGTGCCTTAGAGCAACTTGTCATGGAGCCCACCCGAGAACAGGCAACTCTGGATTTAATACTGTCTGATACTCAGGATCTGGTCAGGGATGTGAATGTCACTGAGCCTCTGGGGAACAGTGACCATGCTGCAATCTCCTTTGCCATGCATGTTGGAGGAAGAGTGTCAAGCAAATCAGACATAAAAATCCTGGATTTTCAAAGGGCAAACTTCCCTCAGATGAGGAAACTAGTTAGAAAGAAATTGAATGGGAAGGTTGGAAGAATCCAATCTCTTCAGAGTGCATGGAACCTGTTTAAAACAACGGTAACAGAGGCCCAACACAAGTGCATAACAGAAAGAAAGAAGAGCTCATTTAAGTCCAAGAGGGCACCAGCATGGTTAACGAGTGGAGTTAGAGAGGCTCTAAAGCGCAAGGAGAGGTCCTTCTGTAAATGGAAATCCTCCCCAAATGAGGAAAATAAAAAGGAACACAAACTCTGGCAAAAGAAATGTAAGAAGATGATAAGAGAGGCAAAGAAAGATTTTGAGGAACGCATGGCTAGCAATATAAAGGGTAATAATAAAAGCTTCTTTAAATATGTTAGAAGTAGAAAACCTGCCAGAGAACCAGTTGGCCCTCTGGATGGTGAGGGAGGAAAAGGGGAGATTAAGGAGGACTTGGAAATTGCAGAGAAATTAAACGAGTTCTTTGTATCTGTCTTCACGACAGAAGACCTTGAGCAGATTCCGCTGCCTGAACGGCCCCTCTTGACTAAAGAATTAAATCAAATACAGGTTAAAAGAGAAGATGTTTTAGGACTAACTGATAAATTGAAGATTAACAAGTCCCCGGGCCCAGATGGCATCCACCCAAGGGTTATTAGGGAACTGAGAAATGAAATTGCAGATCTCTTAACGGTAATATGCAACTTGTCTCTTAAAACGGCCACAGTGCCAGGGGACTGGAGGATAGCAGATGTCACACCAATTTTTAAAAAAGTAAGGAGGGGGGACCCGGGAAACTACAGGCCAGTTAGCCTTACCTCTGTCCCAGGGAAGATGGTGGAAAGCCTCATCCAAGAGAAAATCTTAAAACACATAGAAGAACAAACTTTGCTGAGAGAAAATCAGCATGGCTTCTGCAAGGGTAAGTCTTGTCTGACAAATCTTGTAGAATTTTTTGAAAAGGTCAGCAGGCATGTAGATTTGGGTGAACCGGTGGATATAGTCTATCTGGATTTTCAAAAGGCCTTTGACACAGTCCCTCACCAGAGGCTGCTGAGAAAATTGCATAGTCAGGGGATAAGAGGGCAGGTCCTCTTATGGATTGAGAACTGGTTGAGATCCAGGAAACAAAGAGTAGGTGTCAATGGGAAATTTTCACAATGGAGAGAGGTGAAAAGCGGTGTGCCCCAGGGCTCTGTCCTGGGACCAGTGCTTTTCAATCTGTTCATAAATGACCTGGAGACAGGGATAAGCAGTGAGGTGGCCAAGTTTGCAGATGACACAAAATTTTTCCGTGTGGTAAAAACCAGAGAAGATTGTGAAGAGCTCCAGAAGGATCTCTCCAAACTGGGGGAATGGGCTACGAAATGGCAAATGCGTTTTAATGTAGCCAAATGTAAAGTAATGCATATTGGGGCGAAAAATCAAAACTTTATCTATCAACTCATGGGCTCTGAGTTATCCGTGACAGATCAGGAAAGAGATCTTGGTGTGTTGGTGGACAGCTCCATGAAGGTGTCTACCCAATGTGTGGCAGCAGTAAAGAAGGCCAATTCCATGCTAGGGATTATCAAAAGGGGGATTGAAAATAAAACAGCCAACATTATAATGCCATTATACAAAACAATAGTAAGGCCGCATCTGGAGTATTGTGTACAATTCTGGTCACCGCATCTCAAGAAAGACATAGTGGAACTGGAAAAGGTGCAGAAGAGAGCGACCAAAATGATTACTGGGCTGGGACACCTCCCTTATGAGGAAAGGCTAAAACATTTGGTGCTCTTTAGTCTGGAAAAAAGGCGCCTGAGGGGGGATATGATTGAGACGTACAAAATAATGCAGGGCATGAGTAAAGTGGATAGAGGGAAGCTCTTTTCCCTCTCTCAAAATACCAGAACTAGGGGACATACACTCAAATTGAGGGCTGGGAGAGTAAGAACAGACAAAAGAAAATATTTTTTCACCCAGCGCGTTGTTAGTCTATGGAACTCCCTGCCACAGGATGTGGTGATGGCATCTGGCTTGGATGCCTTCAAAGGGGGATTGGACATATTCCTGGAGGGAAAGTCCATCACAGGTTACAAACCATGATGGAGATGTGTAATCTCCAGGCTTAAAACCAGGGTACTTCAAGGGCCAGATGCAGGGGAGTGGTATCAGGAGACAGATATCTAGTCTCATGCGCTTCCAAAAGCATCTGGTGGGGCCACTGTGAGATACATGAAGCTGGACTAGATGGGCCTTGGCCTGATCCAGCATGGCTCTTCTTATATTCTTATGTTCTTATGTTCTTAAGAGTCTTGCATGAGCTGTATAATTAAAAGGAATACATCTTTCCTTCCAGCTTTTGAGGATGATATCTGTGGTTCATCTTTGTATGTCAGTTTTCAGTAGAACGGGTGGTGGATTCTCCTTCCTTGGAGGTTTTTAAGCAGAGGTTGGATGGCCATCTGTCGGAAATATTGTGATAGGGTACCTGCATGGCAGGGGGTTGGACTAGATGGCCCTTGAGGTCTCTTCCAACTTTATGATTCTATGATTCTATGATTCTATCAACTCACTGGATGTGATCTTTGGCTCTGGAGCCAGAGGTTCCTTGACAGGAGCTGGGCTCATTGGTCCAGAGGGTTTGCTCTACTTCTTCAGATCAATGATGATGATGATGATGATGATGATGATGATGATGATGAAATACCAAGTACAGTCAATCAAACTTGTGCAAACATTGACTGGTATTATATAATCTTTTAAGTATCGGTGCGATATGCAAGCTATTCCTACTAATGCTCATGGCGCAGTGGTTAAATGTCTGTACTTCAGGTAAAACTGTGCTCACGACTTGGGTTCAATCCCTGGTAGCAGTCTCAAGGTTCACTCAGCCTTCCATCCTTCCAAAGTTAGTAAAATGAGTACCCAGCTTGCTGGGGGTCAATGTGTAGCCTGCACACTGTAATTAAAATTGTAAACCGCCCAGAGACTACTTGTAGTAGTATGGGGTGGTATATAAGCAGAACACTTTGCTTTTTGCTTTGTTTTGTTTTGTTAGCTCTGATGCTGTTATTTCTGATATCTGAAACTGCTTGGAATATTGTGTGAAATTTATTGACATTGTTCCCAAGCCCCAGTGACTAAGGGGGTCAATGAACTGTGTTTCACCCACAAGGAAGATGTTTCGATTGCCAGGTTTCTGTGTTGTGTTAGTTTTTCTAAATCTTGAGCTTCAATTCTGGCATCCCCTGGTGGTACAATGTCAAGGATTCAGACATTTCTTAATTCTGTTCCTTTGATGGCTGGCGTGTTATGGTCAAGAGGTCTATCAGTTTGGAACTGGGGATGCTGGCCCTCCATGGACACAGGCCTTGATGAGATGGAGGGGCTTGCATGCTTCCGTGAGGTTGGGGACTATGCTGGTGGTAACCTAGTCTCCCACAGGGTTTGATCCCTGAAGCATTTTGAATTCATACTTCAAAGCAGTCACAGGGGTAGAGTTTTCCTGCTGAATTGCCTCTCCTGCTGAATCACATCCCAAGCTGAATCACAGCATGTACTGGACTGTTGTAAAGCAATCAAATTACAGATTTGTTTAACCAATTTTGGCTTATTTGTGAAAATCCAGTTGAAGTTCTCTTTATGTTTCCTTAGTCTGTGGTCTAATTTTAAATGCAGATATTGTTGCTGAACTCTCATTACTTTGTGGCAGACCTGGGGGTGTGAATTAAGCTATTCATTGACATGCTGCTTTGTCGTAGCAGGAAACCAATGAACTATAAATTAAGTCAGTGAATCATATTTACACATTCAAAACATTGTTGCCAGCTAAAAAGCATTTGTGTATATACAGTTGACGTATACAGTGCCACTGAAGAGAGATTATCTTGATTCATTGCCGATAATGTGAACCATGTTCATCTGTTGGAACTGTAACACAAATCTGTATTTGTATCAATATTGTTTCAATATTTCCCATTAGGAAGCAATGTAAAAACATGGGGACAGATACAAGTACTCCAAACCAAATATTCTTAAATTATGGATGGATTTTATGTATTGAACGTAGTAGACCATTTTTAGCGGAAGAGTATTTCTCAAATCCCATTCAATAGCCACTTCTTTGGAATCTATTGGAACAAAATATCGTACAACTCAAAGGATGTTCATTGAAAGCTGGTGGAAGCCATTTCCTCTTGTTTGTTACTCTCCTTGTTACCCCTCTTTTTGGTATGCTTGAAATAAGGGAAAGATGAGTGAAAGTAAAAACAGAAGTATTTAAAAAATATATATGGTCATCATATTTTGTGTTTGCAATTGTGTGTGTGTGTGTGTGTGTGTGTGTGTGTGTGTGTGTGTGTGTGTGTGTGTGTGTGTGAGAGAGAGAGAGAGAGAGAGAGAGAGAGAGATCTTTGTGATATGATGGAATGAACAATATGTAGCCATGCAAAGACGTAAGGATGATTCGAAAAACTGACCCTGAATTGGTCATTGAAGGTTCCAGTAATTCCTAAACTTAATTTCATTGATTTAAGAAAACTTGAATTGAATTGTCCTTTGCCATTTCCTCCAAAATTGACTTAACTGGCTGAGTTAAAATCATGTATTAGTTCTGACCTCTGTCTGAGTGGCAGCATCTTGGAACATCTTAGGATGAGGTTTCTACAGCTACAAAAGTCCTTCTAGTCAGTTCTTCCGTTTTAAAGGAAGTTTGTTTAAAAGAAAGAGCCATCAGAAGGGCTGGGTTTATTGTGGAATAGCCAGAAAGACCCTTGTAGAGAATGATCGGGGGAGGGGGAGTGCTGAATATACACCTTGCCCAGCACCAAAAAGAGCAATCAGAAAAACAACAACCAGTCTATAAGAAGATTAACCCTTTGCAAAGAACTACGTACAATGGTACAGTACCTTGGTTTTACAAATGCCTCAGTTTTAAAAAAAAAAGGTTAACAAAAAGAATTTTCTGGGTATGGGAATGTCTCAGTTTATGAAAATTTTCAATGGGATGCCTCTCATAACGTTTTTTTTTCCTTCATAAGGCATGATAATGATTTCCTTTCACCACTCCCCTGCATGCTGTACGTAGCATTCCCAGTACCAGGGCATCGGTTTCCAATAATTTCCTTTCATGCACAGTATGCACGGGGGCAACGCTTCGTATTGTACAGCTTTTTGACAGCCATGTTGGGAGACACCCAAAAGCCCAACACAGCAAAGCAGGGAAGTCACAAAAATTCCATGCTTTGCTGCATTGGGCTTTCGAGGGCACCTCAACGTGGCTGCCAAAAAGTGGAACACCGCTTTGGTTAGGCATTGGGGTGCCTGATCCCAAAGCGGTCAATTTGGTTCCACCACTTCCGTGCCTAGTGGGGGAAAGGAAGTGATGGATCAGTTACCCCGCTGCCAAACCCAGCAATGTGGGGAAGCTTTGGGGCACCTGATCTTGGTGGGGGAAGCAAGGTGACTATCTAAAACAGGCATGTCCAAACTTCGGCCCTCCAGATGTTTTGGACCACAACTCCCAGAATCCCAGGCCTGTATTTCCAATGGCAAAGGACTGTGGAAGTTGTGGTCCAAAACATCTGGAGGGCCAAAGTTTGGGCATGCCTGGTCTAAAAGCAGAACCCAGCCAAGCAGCAAAAAGGCTTCCCTGCTTTGCTGTGTTCCACTTTTTGACATCCACGTTGAGCCACAGGGATCCAAGAGACCTTTTGTTGGGCCATGATGCAGGCAGGGGGGTCATGCTGCTTTGGTCGCCACCAAGGCGCGCTTGCTGGGGTCTGAAGCGGCACAACCCAGCAGTGCTCGCCACCTTCACAGCTTCTCAGAAAAGGCTTCCCCACTTTTTTGACAGCCACAAAAAGTGGCTGAAAAGGAGAAAAGATTCAGTAGCAGATGTGGAAGTGATAGAGTGTGGATACAGATACAGTGCAGGTACAGACTGTGCCCATCCCACCTAGCAGGGGGGGGCAGATTCAGCATTCTGACAGTTAATAATATTTTTAACTGGCAGAATGCTGAATTTTCCCCCTTGCTACTTGAGATGGGCCCAATCTGTGCCCACACTGTATCTGGGTTTGTTCTGAGTTGAGGCAACACAAAACTGGAGATATATATACAGTGGACCCTCGTATAACAAACAGTTTGTATAACATAAAATTTGTACAACATAAAATATTCGAGAGATAGGGGAAATTTGCTTAACTGAATTGCCTATGGGGCAAATCCATACAACATAAAAATGGGATTACTCCATTTTCAATGAATTCCTATGGGAAATTTGTATAAAGGAAAATTTGCTTAACATAATTTCATTTGGAATGAATTAATTCCTTTATACAAGGTACCACTGTGTGTGTGTGTGTGTGTGTGTGTGTGTGTGTGTGTGTGTGTGTGTGTGTGTGTGTGAGAGATGTGTGTGTGTGTGTGTGTGTGTGTGTGTGTGTGTGTGTGTGTGTGTGTGTGTGTGTGTAGATAGATAGATAGATAGATAGATAGATAGATAGATAGATAGATAGATAGATAGATATGCTTTGCAAAAGTGCTTAGAAAGATTTTAAAGGATTTTTCAAATGTCTGCAGATACACTTTTGAGAGGATGGGGATATAAATTATCTTTGGCTCATCAGTATTCTCTCTGTTAGTTGGTTATTTTTGGTCTCATCAGAGAGAGCGTGATGGATCGAGAGTATTAAAATATCCACAAAATGACTAAAATGTTGATAAAGTAACAGCTATTTAATACCAAGTTAGACAGCATAAACTACTCTGGCCAATTAAACCCCACGTCTCATTTTCATGACAATGACTATAATGAGAAAAGGAAATTGGACAACATGAATCTTCGCTGTGATGGAGATTAGAGCAAGAACTTTGACAGGGTACAAAATTAAGCCTAGTCTTCTAATAATCTCAATATTGTCATCTGCTGTCCTCTTCAGATGCCATAAGGGAAGTGACTGCTTGGACATATCATATCAATCACAGGGAATAAATCTGAGCTTTTATTTCAATGAATTATCATACACTGGTACTCTAGTATAAGTGATAAAGGTTGCTACTTATGCAAATTAATTCATCAGTTTGAAGGGTAGAGGGAAGCAAACTAATTTCGCCATGCATTGAATGGGGTGAAGATGAAAACTATAGCCTGGTAAAGAGGATGCATGTGGTAAAAATCCCTGCCTTTTTAATCCAGATTTCCCAGTATGACTAGCTGTGTGCATACCTGTTTTGTAAAGTCTTAAGTTAAATGAGTTCTGCTTTTGTCAGTTTTGTTTTCCTACTTGTGCTAATAAATCTACTATTTGCCAATATCGACTTCACCTGTCAAGCTTGACATGCCCTTCAACTTCTTCTTCCTAAAGCAGGCATGGCGGATAGCTCAGTGGTTTAGGCCTCTGGCTGTGGGGCCAAAGGTGGGGAATTCAATTCCCAACTATGCCTCTTTCAAAGGGGCTGGGCTAAAAAATCCAAAGAGTGCCTATCAACTTCTGCAGTTCAGAAGTGGTTATTCGTCTTCTTGTTTGTGTTATTATCTCACTCTATGAGAGACTGCTGCCATGTATATTTTGCAGTCACCTTTTCAAAAATCAATTTCAAACATGCTAAACCTGTTTCAGCTGCCTAGATGCCCTAAGCACATCCGATCTCGCTTGATTTCGGAAGCTAAGCAGGGTCGGCCTTGGTTAGTACTTGGATGGGAGACCTCCAAGGAATACCAGGTGCTGTAGGCGCCTGGAGTAGGAACTGGCAAACCAATCCAGTATTCCTGCCAAGAAAACTCCATGGGCATGGAGTCACAAAGAGTCGGTCATGACTGTAACGACACAACACACACACACACACACAAACCTGTTTCAAATACAGTGTTCTCCCCTATATGTTACTAAGCCCCTTGGTGAGTCCCTATCAGTTTGTGTACAGCTCATGAGGCTACCTTATACTAAGCCTATCGGGAGATCTCTTGATTCTGTCAATCTAAAGGTGCATTGTAGAGATGGGCACGAAACAGAAAAAGGGTGTTTCGGTTTTTCGTTTGTCGTTGAGAGGTCTGTTTCAGTTCGTTTCCATTTGTCGTGAAATTTTTGAAAAAATTCGTTACTGTTTTTAATTTTTTCGTTTGTTGTTTCTACCCGCTTTTTGTGCAATTCTTAAAGCATTTCCGTGTGCAGTCATCCCCCAACGCCCCAGACCAGAGGGAAAACACTAAAAAAAAAAAATGGATGCTGGTAGAGATACAGTATAGACTAGGTATGCAGGAAGGATGCAAAGGCAGCGGCGGGCGTTGCCCAGGGTGCAAGGCAACCGCAGAGTGACTGCACTACGGGGTAAGGGAGGGTACTCACTGAGAGGTACGCAGCATGCATGCACACAGGGAGGCTGCAGGACTGAAGCTAGAGTCGCAGCAGAGACAGCAATCCCACCCTAACTCCCACCAGAGACTGCAAGGAGGACGGGGGCTGCCAGAGCTTTTTATGCCCTCTATGGCTGCCAGACCTGCCTGCCCAGTCTGCAACCTGGGCATACTATTGGTTGAACATGATCCCATCACATGGCTTGCCTCCATTTTGTGGCTGGTGGTGACATCCATTTTAAAGGGAAAAGAAAAATACATCGCAATGGGGGAAGACTAAAACAAATGTTTTAAGGACCCCAACCCCCTTGGTAAGTATTATTAGACAATATAAATAATTATTGCTGCATTTTTATGGATGTCCAGGGCGTTTTTTAACATTTAAAACAGCTCATTTCATTGTGCATCGCCATTAACGGAAACGAAACGTAACAACCACAATTTTCGTGGTTCTGTTTGTTTCTTTTCATTTTCATCACAATTTTCATTTGTCATTTCGTTGCGTAGCAGAAATGACAAACGGTAACAGAAACGAAAAATGTTCTCTCCGTGCCCATCTCTAGTGCATTTTTTAAGTGGCTACCTGTCTGCTTTTATTTTTTTGAAAAATAGATTTCAGTATTTCAGCACTCAGATAGAATTTTAAAGTATATAAAACATGATTTGTTAAAATTTCCCCACATTTTCCAAACCCCTTTACTTACATTTCCATTGGTTTCCTGACAATGGCTGCAAAATGGGCCACTATACATTGAATCCTATTTTCTTTTTAGCCTGAATGTTACAACAGGGCTTTGGTTTTTAAGTTTTCATGCCTTATACATTTCTCATTTCCCCAACATATCTGCCTCCTTTCTCTCCTTCTTTCCTTGTTGGGTTCTTTCCTCTGATCTGTATTTTTGTTTGTTTTTGGTACTCCACTACACCTCTTTTTTCTAGCTTGCTTAGTGGATTTGCCCCTCCAACCTCTTCTGTATGCTCTCTTCTCCATCTTACCTTTTCTGTCTAGCTTGCTTGTTGGAAGAGCTCACCTACTTCATGACATCCCTGTGTGGATCAGTGCATGCAATCTTGAAGTTGAAAGAATACTATCTACCTTCTTGGATTGCACTCTGGGAGTCCCCAGCTGTGTAGCCTATGCAACCCTATGCCTCAAAGTAGGGGCAGGGTGACTTGAAAGTACAGCCTGGACCCAGGCTCTAAAATATTGGCTCTTTTCTACAGATCAGCTGGGATATGTGTACTATGTGTAGCTTGACGCCCACCACAGCAAATGGCAATCCTTTACCCAACAAAACACAAGTCAATAGGTATTCCACTTGAACACATCCTGACACTCGGATAGAATTAGGCTTTCAGAACTCACACCCAGAGGCTATATGACATAAAAAAGCAGGACCTCTTCTCACAGGCAAACATAATGTGTTCCCTGTTGTCACATGGTGTATTTCCATCCTATAGGATCCCTGCAAGATATTTAACCTCCCTCCACTCACTGGAGGTTTACAGGGTATTTATGCTGACTAGGCTGAATATATTTCCCTCAGCACTTCTCCAGGCCAGGTATAAGGACAGCTCTGACCGGCCCTGTGCGCCTCAGGGGGGATATGACTGAGACGTACAAAATAATGCAGGGCATGAGTAAAGTGGATAGAGGGACACTTCTCCCTCTCACAAAATACCAGAACTAGGGGACATACACTCAAATTGAAGGCTGAGAGAGTAGGAACAGACAAAATAAAATATTTTTTCACCCAGCACATTGTTGGTCTGTGGAACTCCCTACCACAGGATGTGGTGATGGCATCTGGCCTGGATGCCTTCAAAAGGGGATTGGACAGATTCCTGGAGGAAAAGTCCATCACAGGTTACAAACCATGATGGAGATGTGTAATCTCCAGGCTTAAAACTGGGATACTTCAAGGAACAGATGCAGGGGAGTGGTATCGGGAGGCAGATGTCTAGTCTTGTGCGTTCCCAGACGGATCTGGTGGGGCTACTGTGAGATACAGGAAGCTGAACTAGATATGCTTTTATGTTGCCCACTCTATGGACAAATCAGAAATGACCTGTTCCAACCACTGCGCGTTAAGTTTCAAGGCCACCCTTCCAGATGGCTAGAACAACACTGCCTATTAGACCAGAACTCATACATCACAGGACAGGTAGCAAAGTTCTTTCTAGATGACTTGTACAAACGGACAGAGTTTGAACCAAATGCCCACTCTTTTAATGCATCAAACTCTTTGTTGCCCCCCATCATTTTTATTGTACCGTATATTCTTATTTATGGGTCATATGGCCACAATAAAAATTCTGATTTCTGATTTCTACCTCACTCCTCCATTTTCTTTCTTATCAGTGGTGGGTTCCAACTAGACCTTTGACAATTTCTTCCTCCTCCCTTCTCCATTAGCTGTCTTGCTGTGATGCTTTATAATGGTAATAATAATAATAAAAAAATCACCAGTTTACAGAGTGCCCAAGTCACAGAGATTATAAAGGTGAATTTTAGATTCTATGAGCAGTCTAATATTGACATGGCTATGAATTTGACATGCTGTAAAGCCATCCATTTTACATTTGGAGTCCCCTGTACAAGACATCCTTTTAATCATAAGTACATATAAAAATGAAAACATCAGAAAGATCTGTTTACATGTAAACAAACTATTCTTGAGAAATAAATGTCGATTATGTGTAAATGAAAATAGTTGTTAAATAAAATTCATTTGCTAATTTCTTTGTTTTTGTAAGGATAAGAATAATTGTGCTGTAAAAAGGCAGCCTTGAGCAAAAACGAGCACTAGCAGAAGCAACAGAAAGTTTGGTCTGATGGTTATGTGATGGCTAAACAGTCCCAAACCATAAAGACTAGGAAATTATATATTGAAATGAAAAGCAAAGTGAAAAACTGTCTCCATGGACGTTGATGAATGATGTGAAAGAAAATGAGATTGCATGATTTGTAGATTCAATAGGCAGAAGAAAATAAAGGCTCCTTTATTTAACCACAAACAAATTGTAAATCATCAGAAGAGCTACATGTGAAAGATTAACCAGCCATAGACTAGTGGTTCACCACTGATTCTTGTGGACATTGTATTTTTAAATTTAACATTTCTTGGAGGGTACAAACATGGCTTATGGGACTGCGCTCCTGCCTAAGAGTGCTTTGCCCCTGAAATAATCTCAGCTCAAGGAATTTAAGAGGAGATCCCATCTAATTCACACCTTCTGTCATAGTTGATGCATCCACATTTATAGTGAACAGTCAACTTGCAAATATCTCACATATCCTTTACCTGATTTTGGATGGGTTACTTCCCTGTGCAGCTACTTACCAACAACACCCTTCTGCAACATACCATAAGATGGACAACAAGAGTTTGATTATCAGCCTGAAATCAATCCATTCAATTGGTGGGATTTACACAAGCACGAAACAAGGGTTTAAATGACTTATGTTAAAAATTGAAGTAATAATCACAAGATGTTGGACCTGGGGATGTGTTGAAATAGGTTTTAAATGTTAAACAGAGCTGAGTTCTCATACACAAATAATTTCTCCATTCAACCATTCTGCTTTTAGTAGGAAAATTTTATTAAATTATTCAAAACAAACTATCCCCCCAAAACCATAAAACAAAGAAACAATAACAACAACCACAAAACCCACCCATTTATGAATGTGGTATAATGTGCTTCTTCATTCATGATCCAAAATACCAGGAAATGATAAGATATTGCTGTGCAGTATAATGCCCACATAAAAAGGTTGCCACACTCAACATAGCAAAGGCCAGCCTGAATGTTGATGACATTCCATCTTGACTGTTTTGCAATCTTTGTCTAGTTCGGGTGTGTGCCAAGGTCACAACACCCATCATTTTTCTTAACTTCATGCCATAAATCAGCTTCTAATTTTCAATGCAGTGATCCAGCTCTCATAGATACAAAATATGACAATCTGAATAAAAATGGATTGTTTGGTGAGAGACAGGCATGAATTATATGAACATATTGTCAAGAGGGAAGGTGACTCAACTATGTAAGTTTTCAGTGATATAAGGATATATGCATTTTAATGATGAGAGGTCCAAAGATTCCTTCCCTTTTCAAAACTCATGAGAAAGAATAAAAGGGGATATGTTGGAAGTAAGAGGGGGGATAGAATTTGGTATGATTGCTTCATGAGCTAATGACCCCATAAATGTAACAGCTCTGCAAATTAACATAATCTCATGTTAGGGAGTTCTCTCTTCCTACTGCCTCCTCTCTCTACAGCAGGGGTGTCCAAACTTCAGCCCTCCAGATGTGTTGGATCACAACTCCCAGAATTCCAAGCCTCTATTGCCAATGGCAAAGGATTGTGGGAGTTGTGGTCCAAAACATCTGGAGGGCCAAAGTTTGGACACCACTGCTCTACAGTATTGTCCTTTTCCAGTAAGTTCTTCTCAGGACTTGCAAACTAACATCTATGGCTTCCTTTAGCAGGGAAAGCCATCTCATGTTAGGTCTTACTGTCCCTACACAATTTCCCCTGGTAATATTGTCTTTTCGGGTTATTTCTTTATTCTCATTTAGAGCTGGGCATGGAACGAACATTTTATCGTTTCTGTTACCATTTGTCGTTTCCGTTACGTAACGAAATGACAAACGAAAATTGTGATAAAAATGAAATGAAACGAACAGAACCACGAAAATTGTGGTCGTTACGTTTCATTTCCATTAATGGCGACGTGCAATGAAATGAGCTCTTTTAAATGTTAAAAAACGCCCTGGACATCCGTAAAAATGCAGCGATAATTATTTATATTGTCTGATATTACCTACCAGGGGGGTTGGGGTCCTTAAAACGTTTGTTTTTGTCTTCTCCCATCGTGATGTATTTTTCTTTTCCCTTTAAAATCGATGTCGCCACCAGCCACAAAATGGAGGCAAGCCATGTGATGGGATCATGTTCAACCAATAGTATGCCCAGGTTGCAGACTGGGCGGGCAGGTCTGGCAGCCACAGAGGGCATAAAAAGGTCTGGCAGCCCCCGTCCTCCTTGCAGTCTCTGGTGGGAGTTAGGGTGGGATTGCTGTCTCTGTGACTCTAGCTTCAGTCCTGCAGCCTCCCTGTGTGTGTGTGTGTTGCATACCTCTCGGACAGTATCCTCCCTTGCCCTGCAGTGCAGTCACTCTGCGGCTGCCTTGCACCCAGGGCAATGCCCGCTGCTGCCTTTAAAGCCTCCCTGCGTACCTAGTCTATACTGTGTCTCTACCAGCATCCATTTTTTTGTGTGTTTTCCCTCTGGTCTGGGGCGTTGGGGGATGCCTGCGCACAGAAATGCTTTAAAAATCATGCAAAAGCGGGTAGAAAAGACAAAAACAAAAAAATAACGGTAATGAAATTTTTCCAAAAATTCCCGACAAACGGAAACGAACTGAAACAGACCTCTCAACGACAAACAAAAAACCGAAACACCATTTTTTTGATTCGTGCCCATCTCTGTTTCTCATTATATGTGCAAGGTGGGACAGTCTCAAGTAACTAACAGTGAGAGTTCAAACTTGACTTGAGTGAGCACCCATATTTCTGTCTTCTGGCTGTCTGTGTTGTCTGTAAGGCTCTCCTCCAACACCACAGTTCAAATGAATTGATTTCACCCACTGCCATATTCCTTCATTATCTGTCTTTTGTGGATTTTGTATGATTTTGACCTTGATTTCCATTGGGAACCCACTTTATTTCCAAACAGAAACCAAAACAAAATAGAAATAGAAATAAAAATCCTGTACATCTATTCTCGAGATACATTCATGTGGCTTAACTTTTTTTAGGGGAAAAAGTTCCAGCATAGATACCAAAACAGAGATAAGATTCTCAGTAGTTCATTGCTGCTCCCATTATGTCACTTCAGCCAGCTGTTCAGAAGAACTCTGCACAATGGATTAGCGAAAGCTGAGCTTTTGAAACTCCCTCAAAAGGGACATTTTCAAAGGCACATATGGTAGTGGAGTACATCATAGTAATTTGTGTTCCAGGCAATTTCCCCCACTCCCTTAACTGACTTTTCCTCAAGAGTTCCACTCAGCTTTTTCTAATAAATGGTACAGTCGTCAGGGGAGATCTATGTAACGGCAAGGCCACATGCACCACCTTCCTTTGACCAAAACTTATCTTATGGAAAGCTGATTTCTTTGAAATATAGTGATGAGAAAGAGCTCAGCCAATACCCTGGGCTGCCAGAAAGAAGACCAAGTGGGTCCTAGATCAAAATCAAGTCAGAATCATCTCTGGAGGCAAAAATGTTGAAGCTGGCAATGGCAAAATTGAAATGGTTAATATTTATTTATTATTTATTATTATTTATTATTTACACTTATATACCGCTCTATTTCCCATAAGAAGGACTCAGGGCGGTTTACAACAATAATGATAAAACAACAAGTCAATACAGTAGTGAAGAACAGTGGTTTCCAAGAATAAATCGATCGGCGGGTATTAATAATAAGGGAAGGAAGAAAAAAAAACATATTTGGATCCTTAGAGATCTCCAAAGGCGTCACGGAAAAGATATGTCTTTAGGTTTTTCCTAAATGATGCCAACGAGGGAGCCAGCCGTAATTCACCGGGAAGCTTATTCCACATAGTTGGTGCAGCCACCGAGAAGGCCCGTCCTCGGGTTCTTGTTCTACGGGCATCCCTCGGGGCGACAGTCCTCAGTGAAAGGGCCATCGATGAGCGGGTGGTTCGGGCTAGATCTGATTGTCAGGAAAGACACTCCGCCAGATAGGCAGGGGCCAAGCCATGGAGGGTTTTGTAAACCAAAACCAACACCTTGAACCTTATCCGGGAGGCAACGGGAAGCCAGTGCAAGCGAGCCAGGATGGGGGTGGCACGGTCAAAACGGTGCGCGCCAACCACCAGCCTGGCCGCCACATTCTGGACCCGCTGCAATCGCCGGACAAGGTTCAAGGGGAGCCCCATATAAAGAGCGTTGCAGTAGTCTAGTCTCGACATGACCAGTGCCTGTACCACAGTCCTCAAGGAGCCCTCATCGAGGTATGGGCGAATCTGGGCGATAAGCCTTAGATGGTAAAAGGCCGACCTGACCACGGCTGACACCTGAGATTCCAGGGTCAGATCCGGGTCCAGGACGATGCCCAGATTCCTCACTCTTTGCGCCAGCTGGAGGGCGGACCCGCTCAGACTGGGAAGAGGGCCACAATACCCCTCCGAGGTACCCCCGAAGAACATAACCTCGGTCTTGCCGGGGTTGAGCTTGAGTCCGTGCATCCTGGTCCAGTCCAGAACCGCAGCCAGGCAACGGTCAAGGGTCCGAACGGCCTCCACTGCACCGGTGGAAAAGGAGAGATAGAGCTGCGTGTCATCAGCGTACTGGTGACCGCAAACTCCATAACTCCGGATGATCTCAGCCAGCGGCTTCATATAGATGTTAAAGAGCATTGGGGAGAGTGACGACCCCTGAGGCACCCCACAAGAGAGTGTCCAGGGAGCCGACAGCTCACCCCCCAAGCTCACTCGCTGGGTGCAGCCCTCAAGGAAGGACCGGAGCCAGCACAGGGCCTGGCCCCCAATCCCCACCTCTGAGAGCCGCTCCAGCAGGATACCGTGGTCGACGGTATCAAAAGCCGCTGACAGGTCGAGCAGGACCAGCAGGGTAGAGCAACCCCTGTCGGCCCTCCTCAACAGATCATCATGCAGCGCGACCAGGGCCGTCTCGGTCCCATGACGCGGCCTGAACCCAGATTGGAAGGGATCCAGGACATGGTTCTCCTCCAGGAACGACTGGAGACGCAGGGCGGCGACTCGCTCAATCACCTTGCCCAAAAAGGGAACATTGGCTATGGGGCGATAGTTGGACAGATCGTCCACAGCCAAGCCAGGTTTTTTAATAATGGGCTTCACCACCGTCTCCTTCAGAAGACTGGGAAAAATCCCGTCTCTGAAGGAGGCTGAGGTGATAAGTGAAGCCCATTTCGGCATGCTCCCCCCTGCGGTCTTAATCAGCCAGGAAGGGCAAGGGTCGAACGGAGAGGCCGCGGGCCTGCAATGTCCCAGGGCCCTGGAGGCATCCCCAGATGTAACGGCCCCGAACTCAACAAACCGAGGCAACCGAGGCGGCCCGACACCAGCCACCTCAGGGGCCAGACCAATGCAACCGGCGTCCAGCTCGGAACGGATGGCCTCTATCTTAGATTTTAAAAAGGCTGCGAAAGACTCACTAGTGAAATCACTAGGAGGAGGCCCTGGCGGACCGGGATTGGTGAGGTCTCGGACCACCCGGAACAATTCCGCCTGGCGATCCAAGGCCTCACCAATTCTCAGGGCAACGAATGATCTCCTAGCCGCCCTTATCGCGTGGGAATAGCGACCGGTCGACGCCTTAACCGCAGCCCAATTCTGAGCCGTCCGAGCGTTCCGCCATCTGCTCTCTAGCCTTCTCCGCTCCTGCTTCATCGCCCGCAGCTCCTCGGTAAACCAAGGGGCCGGACGGGCTCGGCATCAGATCAGGCACTTGGGGGCGATCCGGTCAACTACCCCAGTCACCTCATCGAACCACCGTTTGACCAGGGAGTTGGCCGGATCGTCATCCAAGCCGTCTGGAACACCCCCGAGGGCCTCCGAGAACCGCGCAGGGTCCAGGAGTCCCCGGGGGCGGGCCCAGATGGAAGGGCCTGGCTCCCTGCGGGGCTGGGTGGCTGCAGCAACAGAGAAAGTCAGCAGATAGTGATCTGACCATCTGTGTTTTACATCTTGGTTCTATCATCAATCCAAAGGGAGACTGCAAGCCAGGTGGAAGGATGTGTCCTGGAATTCTTGGAGGAGAGCTCACTGGTTTGGGCATCTGGCTGAAGAGCCAGATGTTGGGAGTTCGATTCCCCACTGTGCCTCCTTGAGAGGGGGCTGGACTTGATCACCCATAGGATCCCTCCTGCAGTTCTAAGATTACAAAATAAGAAGATCATTTTAAAAAAGAAAGATCACCCACACTCTTGGATTCCCAGTTGCCATGTATGGGCAGTAAAGCTGGACAATGAAGAAAGCAGAGAAGGAACCAATGGATTCATTTGAAAGATGGTGCTAGAGGCAAGCTTTGTGGATACCCTGGACTGGCAGAAAGAGGAACAAGTGAGTCGTAGAGCAAATCAAGCCTGAACTATCTCTGGAAGAAAAAAATTGAACCAATGGATGTCATACTTTGGGAACATCATAAGAAGGAAGGGTTCTCTGGAAAATACAGTAATGCTGGGAAAAGTGGCATGGCACAGGCAAAGAGGAAGTTCAAACACTCCATAAAGGAACCCGCAAGCTTGAGTTTGCAAGAGCTGAACAGGGCTGTTGAGGATAGGACATTTTGGAGAGTGCTCCTTCATGGGGTTGCCATAAGTCAGAGGTGACAATGCCATGTAACAATAACAGGTGGAAGGAAACAAAAGCAAATACAGTAGGACCCCCATACCCAATGATTAATTATCCACTGATTCAGTTATCCATGCTTGGCAGAAGAATAAATAAAGAAATAATTCAGCAGCCACAAAGCAAGCTACTGTCACAAAGAGCAGCTGTAAAGCAAGCTACTGTAGCAAAACAGCAACCTAAAGCAAGGCACTGTCACAAACAGCAGCTGTGAAGCAAGCTACTGTCATAAAACAGAAGCCATAAAGCAAACTACCATCACAAACAGCAGCTGTAAAGCAAGCTACTCTTGCAAAACAGCAGCTGCAAAGCAAGTTACTATCACAAAATAGCAGTTTTGGGGACATTTTGGCATTCTCGCTTATCCACGGTTTTCATTATCCACGGGAAGGCTTGGAACCAATCCCCAGCGGATACTGGGATCCTACTGTAGTACTTGCTTAAGGTTAGTTGTTCAAGTTCAGCAAGGAGGATTTGTTGCATTGACCCTTGGCAGTAGGTAGCATTAAACAAGGATGTTAAACTAGATGCTGCTATATGTCACCAAAATGGAACAAGCTCATTATTTTTCTTTTAAGCCCCATCTTGGAGGCTGTTCAAATTAAAACAGCCATCATAGTGCCCTGTTTTTGAACAAAAATGTAAGCATTCTTGCAGGAGGGAATGATAAAACTGATGGATGTTGTCATGCTCAGTGCTTTGATAAGTACAGCAAGGATGTAATTTTGAATTGAAGGATGAACTCATAGTCTAACAGAAAATGCCACATTTCTTTATTTTTGTATCATAATAAATATTTTGGTTCCCCATGCTATTCTGCAGGCAGCATGTACAATAGAAAGAACTGGAGCCCTTTCAGAGCAAAGCTTTCAGCACTCAATTAACAGAGTTAACCCAGGAGAATACCTTTGCCAATGATATCAGGAACCCACAGAGAGATTAGGAGTAATACAGACACATTCCGTCTCTCTCTTTCTGCAAAGAATTAATCTATGGGGATGAAGAAAGCTGATTCCACTCTCTAGCCCAGTAGTTCCCAACCCTTTCTGAGTTACAATCCCCCTTTATAATTTCAAGCCGCCTGCAGCCTTCCTCTCCATGTTTGAAAAACAAAAGGCATTTTTAATGGGAAAAAGAAAACAGATTAAAATACATTTTTTCAGAATATAATTCTATCCTAATATTTAGCATGTCAGTTGCATTTTAGATCTGGGCAACCAGCTTCAAAATTCACGGGTGAATGCTTAAAGTCAACCTCATGTCATTCTCAGCATTTCGTTTGGGCTGCTCCTGCCTCTGACTCCACCACCACCATCACTTCAAAACTTGGGAGGAACAGGCTGGCTGGCTGGCTGGGGTTAAATATAGGGAGAAGAAAACGTCAAAAAAATTTCAAAGATGGAGATGGCCTGGGGGGCAGAAGGACATTGTGGTACCCAGGGAGGGAGAATAATCTTCACACAGACAGGATGCCCTCAATAACCAGTAGAAAGGTTTCTTTGCACCCGCTATATAAGGGGTAGACTTTTTATGGGGGGGTGCATGCATGTGTGTGCATGCACATGTGTGCATGCACATGTATGTGTGTGTTCCTTCTTTTTCCTTTTTCTTCCCTTCTTTGGGAAGGGAAGGAGCCTCTGTTACCAACTGGGCCAGTTTTAAAGGGGTCCAGCTGGTAACAGCTGAGCAGGAGCCCTTTAAAAATGTCTCCCAGGCACCAAACCCGGTGCCTCTAGGACCCAGGGGAGCCATTTCATTTCATTTCATTTTGTACGATTTTTTTAAAAACACACACATAAGAAACGAAACAAAACAAAATGGGGGTGAGCATGAAATGAAACAAAATGAAATATTATTTTTCTGTTTCATGCCCATCCCTAGCCTGTGTATATTCTCCTGTGGCTGCTGTCATGGGTATTTTTCTTAGGTACAATGTGAGCAAGTACAATATACTAGGTTTGTTTTCTTTTATTTTCTTAAAATATTAACACTTATAATACATTGCACATGTGGATGTGAATGAATGTCCTTGTGCTTGTATGGATCTTACCTGCTTTGGTCACAGCTTGATTCTATGGCATTAAGTCACATTCCCTTCTTTTTGTTTTGTGTTCTCTTGTTGACACTGTTTCTTTTCACAAGATACAAAATAAATGGGAACATTCCCCAAAAGTTGCAGGGTGAATTGTTTTCCGTGATCTGTGTTCTTATTCGGACATGGGCCAAATGGGATGGTCAGTGCACAGCTAAAGAGTTATTAGTAGAGATGGGCACAAAATGAACTTTTAATTCATTTTGTTATTCAGTATTCATTTCATTAGCTAACAAAACAAATAACAAACGAACCCATCAAAGAAAAATGAAATGAAATGAAATGGAAATTTCCATTTTGTTCACTTCATTTTTCGTTACCCCCCTACCGTGTCTTCATCGCCGCAGTCCACTGGTCCTGGCAGGGAATGTAGGCCTGTAGAGGTGCTGGCCCCAAGCCAGTGCCTCAAAAGCCTCTACTGGGGACTTTTAAAAAACCCAAGAAATAAAAATAAAAATAAAATAAGGCATGGCTGGGTGGGCGCTGTAAAGTAAAGAAAATGATAATAATAAAAAAGAATCAGTGCCAACCCAGCCCCAGGGGCTGTGTGGTCAGTGCTTAAAATTAAAAACAAACAAACAAAAACCCGAGGCACTGGCCCTCAGCTGAGATTCCCTACTGAGGACTTTAACCCCCTAATAAAAATAAAAATAAAATAAAATAAAAAAGGAGCTCAACACGGCCCCAGGGGCAGCCAGGACGGCACTGTAAAATAAAGAAATAAAAATAGAATAAGCACCGACCTGGCCCCAGGGGCTGTGTGGTCGACACGTTAAAACAACAACAAAACCCAGCACTGACCTGACCCCAGGAGCCATGTGGTCAGCACTGTAAAAAACTTTACAAAAAACAGCACCGACGTGGCCCCAGGGGCCACACGGTCAGCACTTTAAGACCAAACAAACAAACAAAAAAAGGAGTGCTGACCTGGCCCCAGGGGTGGCCGGGTTGGCACTGTAAAATAAATCAAAAAATCAAAAAATCAGCAGTGACCTGGCCCCAGGGGCCATGCGGTCAGTGCTTAAAGAAAACAACAACGAGGCACTGGCTTGGGGCCAGCACCTCAAAAAGCCCTTGCCACTGGGGCCAGGATCGCCCTGCCACCGCTGCCACCACCCAGTAAGCCGACCCGAACCGGTTCAGATTGGTTCGGGTTCATACAAATTTTTGTTAAAAATTCATACTAACCTGAACCAAACCGAACCAAGGTTGGGCATGAAACAGACAAACCCGAACCATGGATTTTCTGTTTCATACCCACCTGTAGTTATTAGAAACTCCTGTACCCGGGGTGGTTGTTTCTGAAACCATCATGTCATTGTCTCCTTAAGGACAGCGGGAAACACCTACTCACTTGGTGATTCACTCATTGTACCCTAAAGCCACTGAGTCAAATCCAAGTCATGAGGACTGGAGCATGCACTGAAAAAATATGAATTAGGTAAAACTGTTACAGGTGTCTTGCCACATCTGAAGAACATAAGAAGGGTCATCCTGCATCAGGCCAAGGGCTCATCTAGTGCAGTTTTCTGTATCTCACAGTGGCCCCAACAAATTCCTCTGGGAGCACACGAGACTAGATATCACTATCCTGATATCACACCCTTGCAGCTGCCCTTTCAACTGCCCTGTTTTTTTAAGCCTGGAGATTACACATTCCCATCATGGCTTGTAACCTGTGGTGGACTTTTTCTCCAGGAATCTGTCCATTCCCCTTTTGAAGGCATCCACACCAGATGCTATCACCACATCCTGAATCATGCATGAATCTGCAGATCTTGAATCTGCAATGTATGAGGCTCATTCCACACATCTGAGTAATGACTAGAGATGGGCACAGAACGAACATTTTTTCATTTCCGTTACCGTTTGTCATTTCCGTTATGTAACGAAACAGCAAACGAAAATTGTGATGAAAATGAAACGAATGAACAGAACCACAAAAATTGTGGTCGTTACGTTTCATTTCCGTCAATGGCGACGTGCAATGAAATGAGCCGTTTTAAATGTTGAAAAACGCCCTGGACATCCGTAAAAACGCAGCGATAATTATTTATATTGTCTGATAGAGATGGGCACGACTAGGGAAAATGACGTTTTCGAGTTGTGTGTCAGAGGCAGTCCGTTTCGGCTCGTTTCCGTTTTTCACGAAATTTCGCAAAAATTAGTCGGTTCGTTTTTTCGTTGTCATTAGTACTGGTTGGGGGGTAGCGGGCTCCTGGAGGGAGCTGCAGGAGTCAGCCAGAGCCACAAGTGACGGACTGGCAGACTCTTTGCACCCGCTGTGTCTCACGTACTTGCATGTAGTGCAATGCAAGTAGATCTGGCTTAGGGTTAAGACGGGTTAGCGCAAGGGCTAGGGTTAGGCTAGTTACGGGTGAGGTTAGGGTGAGTATTGGGGTGCACCTCTGGGTGCCTCTCTGACCCACTTAGAAGGACAGTGTACTGGTGTATGGATTAGGCTTAGGCTTAGGGTTCGGGTTTGGGCTACGATTAGTGGGCTGTTTATGCCCGATTGGCACATCCCAGAAGTCTCTGTGGTCAACCTGGCCAAGTGGCCATGCGATTGGTGGAAAATTTGCATGGTCCACTCCCATGGGCGAGCCCATCATTGCAAATGTGCAGGTGTAAAAAAATAAAATAAAATAAAATAAAATCAACGGAGACTTTTTTTGGCAAGAAAAAACCCACTGCTGCTACTGTAAAAATTCAAGCATTTAAAATAGCCAATTTTCGCATGTTTCTGTGGTGCTTTGGTGGGGTTTTGGGCAATGATTTCAAAAAAAAAAATTGTGGTCGCCATTTTGGATCCCCCGCACTGCATGGCAAATGGATGCGCCCTCCCAGCCTGGTACCAGCAGTGCAGCAGTAGCAATAGCCAAGGAGAGGGGGGCGGGGAAACCCCTCCCAAATAAAACAACCTTCTGGCCTAGTAGGTGCCCTCAGACAGTTTTCGCCTACTTTTAGGGCCGGGAATCGGGTTTTTTTTTAACTTTTAAAAACTTTTTTTCTGTGCCGCTTGGCATTGCGCGATCGCCACGATGCAAGTAACGAGCACGACAAATCAGACCAAATTGTTCGTTCGTTGGTTCAAGCTCGAATTCTGGCGGAGAAATTCCCATTACCGTTTCTGTAGAGTAACGGATACGAGTAACGGAAACGGAAACAGAAATACCGCTAAGTCGTGCCCATCTCTATTGTCTGATAATACCTACCAGGGGGGTTGGGGTCCTTAAAACATGTGTTTTTGTCTTCTCCCATGGCGATGTATTTTTCTTTTCCATTCAAAATGGATGTCACCACCAGCCACAAAATGGAGGCAAGCTGTGTGATGTGGGATCATGTTCAACCAATAGCATGCCCAGGTTGCAGACTGGGCAGGCAGGTCTGGCAGCCACAGAGGGCATAAAAAGCTCTGGCAGCCCCCATCCTCCTTGCAGTCTCTGGTGGGAGTTAGGGTGGGATTGCTGTCTCTGCGACTCTAGCTTCAGTCCTGCAGCCTCCCTGTGTGCGTGTGTGTTGCGTACCTCTCGGTGAGTACCCTCCCCTGCCCCGCAGTGCAGTCACTCTGCAGCTGCCTTGCACCCTGGGCAACGCCCGCCACTGCCTTTGCAGCCTCCCTGCATACCTAGTCTATACTGTGTCTCTGCCAGCATCACTTTTTTTTAGTGTTTTCCCTCTGGTCTGGGGCGTTGGGGGATGCCTGCGCATGGAAATGCTTTAAAAATCATGCAAAAAGCGGGTAGAAATGACAAACGAAAAAATGAAAAATGGTAATGAAATTTTTCAAAAAATTCCCGACAAACGGAAACGAAACGAAACAGACCTCTCAATGACAAACAAAAAACCGAAATGCCATTTTTCTGTTTCGTGCCCATCTCTAGTAATGACACCTCATTTGGACTTGTTTCAATTGGTCACTAAGACATGATTTTTGTCCTCACAATGCCTTGGAAAATCTTCCATTTGTAGGTTGCAACATCACTTTTGTAGCTTGAACTATCTTGTTACTAATTCCTATATCACTCAGAAAGGCTCTGCTTGGAAGTTTCTTTTGAAGGTAATGGACATAGCAAAGCAAGGTTTCTTCACAGTCCTCACAACCATGCTGCAGATGTGATCATATGTCGTAATCTATATTTGAATAGACTCACACTAAATCTTACATAATGTGCTGGTTTTTTAGGTAGACTAAGTCTTATGTTGAGTGCTGAGTTTTAAGGCAATTACATAACTGAGAGAGAATAATATTTGACAGCCATTGACCATGGGACTGAAATAAAAACAAGTATGAATTGATTTATATAATAGCTGCACCATTTTTACTACCATAACAACACAATCTATATAGAATATTGTGCCTTCCAAATGATAAATATCTTTATCTATGAAGGGGCATGAATTTTTCTTGGTCTGCATTTTTAAGCAAACCAACCTAAATCACTCTCTCCAGACGTATCCTGTATTTTGATATGAAGATGAAAGTGCAGTTACCCTTGGGACTGTGCAGTTGTCAGAATTTTGTGATGTAGCTCTTGGTTCACAAACTGTGAGGCTTTAGAAAAAAGAAGTTAAGAAGAAAAATCAATACCTCAAAAAAGTTGCATATGTGTATGCTAGGGCACATTTTGTGCAAAACTCCACATAAAAGGGAAACTTGAATACAAAATATGCATGTAAAAGGAGACTACCAGTGCAAATTAAATTGAATCTTCATGCCTTTTTTAAAAAAGAAACCAAGATGAAACTGAAGTTGGATGGAATGACCTATGATCCAATATATGTCAGCTTGATGGAAACTGGAGATAGATGAGAGAGAGAGAGAGAGAGAGAGAGAGAGAGAGAGAGAGAGAGAGAGAGAGAGAGATGGAGAGAGAGAGAGAGAGAGAGAGAGAGATCTTATCTTTAACAATGAGGCAGCACTCATCCACTTTGTTTTGGTGTTAAATGGAAAGACATTACATCTAGAAGGAAATTTTTAAGATCATCATCATCCCCTCTGGGAACACAGCTCTTGTTGAGGTGGAAAGGCTTGCATGCTTCAATGATGTTGAGGGCTAGCTGATGGGTATCCCAAGTCAGAAAGGTCTTGACTGAGAAGCCACATCAACTGTGTCCACCAACCACAAATTAACAATAGAGGAAACAGGCAGAAATCCATATCAGACCAGTCACTGCCCAGGTCAACAAGAAATGTGTTTCATCCACAAGCAACATTTTTATGTGCCTGTGTTGTGTTAGTTTTTCCAAATCTTGGGCTTCCATTCTGGCATCCCCTGGAAGTGCCATGTCAAGGATTTAGACATTTCTTAATTCTGTTCCTTTGATGTCTGGTGTGTTATGTTCAAGAGGTCCACCAGTTTGGATCCAGGGATGCTGACCATTCATGGACACAGGCCTTGATGATGTGGAGGGGCTTGCATGTTTCCGTGCAGTTGGGGACTATGCTGGTGGTAGTGTTGCTACCTGAAGGATCTTCCAAGCCAGACAGGTCTCAGCTGAGTAACCAGACCAACTGTGTCTACCAACCATCAGTTATTATAAGAAACAGACAGAAATCCATATCAGATCAGTTGTTGCCCGGGTCAACAAGGACCATGCCAGATGCTACGGCTCCTGGACATCTGGTGTTACATGGGCTATAGGGCTCAGCAGACCCTGTTGAGGAACCAGGACAGGCTGCTGCAATGCTAATGGGGCAAGGTAAATGCAAAACGTGGACTCCCAATGAAAATCAAGAAATTAAAAGTGCTATCATGAAGCAAGCCCAACAGCCTGTAATTTTCAAAAGAGAACGATGGAAATTTGGAAAAGGAAACATCTGAATAATGACACAACTGAACAACAACTAATGGACCAGATAAAGTTTATCATCCAGCTTAAAGTGTTTTCAGAACTGGAACTGCAAGAACTGGAATAGAAAATATCAACACAGAGCAATGACTAGAATATGGAAGACAAACAGAGGGAAGAGGTAGATTTAACAGAAGAAGAATATGTATCAACAGAGGAACAACTTATGGAACAATCCAGATATTATGAGTTGACAGAATGGCAGATATCACTGAGGGGGGGGATGCTAACCCATGTTAGCCAAAACACAGAAAGACAAAGACAAAGGGTCCCCATTTTGTACAAATAACAAAGTGGACCAGTAAAAGATCTACTGACAGATACAAATTTAGTAATCAGAAGAACCCCACCAACACACTGAAGGAAATAAACCAGCTCATGTGTAGCAGAGATACCACAGAAACGGGGGGTGTTACTGTGTAGCCCCACTTCCGGTGGCAGTAAGGGCAAGTGGTGGAAAGTACCTTAGGGGAATAGGAGGTAATACTGCTTAGTACAAGGGCAGCCCTTAAAATCCCACATTAGGCTAGAAATAGATAGCACAGTAAATAGTGATGTATGACCCTTCATGTAAAGCTTGGCGAAGGACTGCCCCATAACTCTATTGCTGGGGGGCACTACCCCACGGCTTAATACCCAGTTTGATAAGGGCAAGTCTCCCAGCACCACTTGCCCCTTTCAGGTTACCCCGTTAAGGACTTATCAGTAGGATGAATGGTACAATAAATATTAATAAAAGTGTGGCCCATTATTAATTTATTATTTATTTATTTATTTGTTGCATTTATACCCCACTTATCTTCATTGCGAACTCTAAGTGGCTTACAGGCTACAATAGCCACAGAAATTACAATGAGTACACAAAACATGACAGAAAATAATAATAACAATAATCAAGAGTTAAAAACCTTATGGCACCTCAGTAATTAAACGATGGTAAGTGCAAACAAGTTGCGATGGCGGGATAAAAAAAAACTCAGTTAAGAATTGCCAAAGGCCTCCCGGAAAAGGTAGGTTTTTAAAGCCTTCCAGAAGGCCAGCAGGGACTCTGCAGAGTGCACTTCACTGGGGATGGAATTCCAGAGGCTGGGGGCCACCACTGAGAAAGCCCGGGTCCGAGTACTCATCTTCCGGGCTTCACGAGGAGTGGCGACCCGAAGCAAGTGTGCTCGCGCCTGCCGAACGGGATGGGCTGAAGTTGATCGTTGAGCGATATGCTCTGCCAGGTAGTCCAGTCCCAAGCCATGGAGGGTTTTATAAACTAAAACCAAGACCTTGAATCTAATCCGGGCTGCAACGGGCAACCAGTGCAGGCGGGCCAGGACTGGGGTGATGTGGTCATAACGACGCACACCAGCCACCAGCCTGGCCGCCGCGTTCTGTACCCGCTGCAGGCGCCGGAGGAGAGTCAAGGGCAACCCCATGTAGAGGGTGTTACAGTAGTCCAGCCTCGAGATCACCAGAGCTTGGACCACTGTTCTCAGAGAGTTTGCGTCCAGGTACGGGCGGATCTGGGCGATCCGACGGAGATGGTAATAGGCGGACCTGGTCACCGACGCCACCTGGGACTCCATGGTAAGTGCCGGGTCCAGGAACACACCCAGATTCCGCGCCCTCTCCGCGAGCTGCAGGGAAACTCCCCCCAGACAGGGGAGAGGGCCTCCATACCCCGATGGCAAGCTCCCAAAGAACATGACCTCCGTCTTCTCGGGGTTGAGCTTAAGCCTGTTCGCCCTGGTTCAAGCCAGTACGGCCTCCAGGAACCCGTCGAGGATCCTCACAGCTTCCACTGCAGAGGTGGTAAAGGAGAGATAGAGCTCCGTGTCATCAGCGTACTGATGACAGCAGACTCCAAAACTCCTGATGACCCCCGCCAACGGCCTTACGTAGATGTTGAACAGCATGGGGGACAGAGGACAACCCCTGTGGAACCCCACAAGGGAGAATCCAAGGGGCCGATAACTCCCCCCCATGCTGAACATACTGGGGCCAGCCCTCCAGGAAGGAACGGAGCCAACTGCGAGCAGTGCCTCCGATTCCGACCTCAGAGAGCCGGTCCAGCAAGATACCATGGTCGACGGTATCAAAGGCCGCTGACAGATCCAGGAGGACCAACAGGGTAGAGCAACCCCTGTCGGCTGCCTGGATAAGGTCATCTTGCAGGGCGACCAATGCTGTTTCGGTACCCCGGCAGGGCCTGAACCCAGACTGGCATGGATCGAGGCACTGCCGATCCTCCAGGTATGACTGCAGTTGGACCACCGCCACCCTCTCGATCACCTTGCCCATAAACAGGACTTTGGCGATTGGGCGATAGTTTGTTAAATCGTCCACCGCCAGGCCAGGTTTTTTCAGAATGGGCTTTACCACCATCTCCTTCAGACGAGAGGGAAAAAACCCCTCTCTGAAGGAGGCGGTGGCGATGACAGAAGCCCATTCGGCCATAGCCCCTCTGGCAGCTCTAATTAGCCAGGCAGGGCAAGGGTTGAAAGGAGTGGAGGCAGGCCGGCAATGCGCCATAGCTCTGGAGACCTCGACAGCAGAAACAGGCCCAAGCGCATCCAACCGAGGCGATGAAGGCGGACTAGCAACTGGGGATGGCGGGGCAGGACCACTGCAACCGGAGTCAAAGCCGGCACGGATGGCCTCTATTTTATTTCGAAAAGAGGCTGCAAATTGCACACTACTGAAATCAGTAGGAGGAGGCCTGGTCAGACTAGGATTGTTGAGGTCCTGAACCACCCGGAAGAGCTCCGCCTGGCGGTTTGAGGCCTCAGCAATTCTCAGGGAGGTAAAGGATGTTCTAGCCTCCCTGATCGCGTTGGTATAGCGACTAGACTGGGCATCAACAGCAGCCTTACTCAACGCCGTCCGGGTTTTCCTCCAGCTGCGCTCTAACCTCCTCCTCTCCTGCTTCATTGCCCTAAGCTCCCCCGTGAACCAAGGGGAGGGCCGGGCTTGGCAACGGAGGAGGCGCTTGGGGGCGATCCGGTCTATGGTGTGGACAGCTGTTTCATGCCAAAGGTTAGCCACATCCTCAGCCGGAATGCCAGTCATACCACCAGGTAACCCCCCGAAAAGCTCGCCGAACCGCTGAGGGTTCATGAGCCTCCGGGGGCGGGCCAAAACAGAGGGCCGATGGTCCCCGCGCGGAGAGGGGCCGGGATCGCCAGGGAGAATGAGAGCAGGTGATGGTCTGTCCATGACACCGGAAGGGAGACAAAGTCCCCCACCTCCAGACACGAATCCCCCCGACATGGAGGTAAACACCAGATCCAGGGTGTGACCAGATCTGTGGGTGGGGCATAAAACATGCTGGGACAGACCCATGGAAGCCATGGATTCCATGAACTCCAGAGCTGCACCAGAAAGTTCACCATCCGCATGCACGTTGAGGTCTCCCGCAGCCAATAGGCGCGGGGACCTCAACAGGGCAGCGGCGATGAACTCCGTGAGCTCTGGGAGGGATTGTGCAGGGTTGCGGGGAGCTCGGTAGCCCAGCACAATGCCAAATCTGTCCCGCTGTCCCACCAACAGATGAAGGACTTCTAACCCCTGGCTAACCAATGCTGAGGCCCTGCTAACGCGTAAAGAGTCCCTGTAAACGATTGTGGCTCCCCCCCTATCGACCCCCCAACCTTCCCACTCCCTCTACCAGGTACCCGAGCAGACACAGGAGGGAGAGACAGGCCCCCCTCCGTGCCCATCCAGGTCTCGGTGATGAGTGCCAGGTCGGGCTTCTCATCCGCGATGGTATCATAGATGATAGGGACCTTATTGTGTACCGACCTGGCATTCATCAGGATACAGGCAAGATTGGGGGCGCTGGTGGAACGACTCCCGGGCACGTGGCAGAGAGCCGAGGGGTCAGAACGAGGGACAGACACGAAAGAAAACATGACTTGTCTCTTTATTTTGGCCTGGTTGGACAAAGTGGACCAGTAAAAGATCTAATTACAGATACAAATGTAGTAATCAGAAAAATCCCACCAACACACTGAAGGAAACAAACCAGCTCATGTGTAGCAGAGGTAACACAAAAACTGGCAAGCTGAAAAAAACAGAAAACTCCAACTGCTCCAAAATGGAACATTTGGCTGGAAGAAAAATTTAACAAATTGAATGCAGATATATTAACAGCCTAAAACACTTGATGTATATAAAACTTAAAAATGAAAAAAATCAAATCAAATCCAAACCATGCAAAATATATGACCTAGAAAGGAAAACCATTGTTGAAATTATAGAAGAAGTAAAACAATAAGTAACAGCAATAGCAAATAAAATTGAATGATTTGATTGGCACTTGAAACAATATATTTAAAAAAAAACACCCCATAGAATTCTGAAATAACCAAAGATTATTCTATAAATCATGAGAAGGTCTCTCCCTCAAACCTTCTGACCAACCTTGTGTTGGAGAGAAATAATTTCAATGAAAATGCTGAAGCTGGCAAATTGCTTTGGTTTCTACAGCAAACAGCACTACTGCCCGGGGGTGGGGGAATCTTTGCCTTTTCCTACCCAGTTAAACTTAACAAATAATTATTATGATTTATAATTGCTGCAATAATTGAACTAATATAGAAAGTCAACGTTCAAGGTGTATTTATAGCTATTAACAGCTTTTTCATCATGTACTAGGAAACTTTTTATTAACCTTAAATATCTTTCATGCTTTAATGTGAAATTCATGTTAAACACATCTTAAGATCAAGGTGACTTTTACAAGCCTTATCCAAGTCATGCATTAATATATACACGGACATCAATGCCTTGAGTGATAGACTTGAAGCTAATCATGTATTCTGTCTGCACAGGCAGTTTCTCAATAGGTCTGACATTGATCATCTGTCCAGTTGATTTGTTAACCTTATAAAAGTGATTTTATACAAAATGACTGAAAGCTTGGATGCCATTACATATTTTTACTCCTTTTTGTGGGGTCCCCCCTAGCTGTTATTGAATGTTTAGCATTCACAAACTGAGACAAAAGAAAGTGTTGTTGTTTGTTCTGTATTCTCCAAAGCCAAAGTCAAATTACCTCCAGTACTGAGGCCTAATTCAACTCATCTGAATGGGGAAAAAGGTTTGATCATGAGTGGTAAACTTGTGCAAGGCAACAACAGCTATATATCTCCAGAGAAGTGAAGCAAGAAACAAAGAGTGGTTTTGTCTTTCTTATATAATTACAACGTGTGTGTGTGTGTGTGTGTGTGTGTGTGTGTGTGTGTGTGTGTGTGTGTGTGTGTGTGTGTGTGTGTGTGTGTGTGACTCCATGTCCATGGAGTTTTCTTGGCAGGAACACTGGAGTGGCTTGCCAGTTCCTACTCCAGGCGCCTACAGCACCTGGTATTCCCTGGTGGTCTCCCATCCAAGTACTAACCAGGCCGACTCTGCTTAGCTTCCGAAATCAGGTGAGATCGGATGTGCTTTGGGCCTATTTAATAAATATTTTCCACCTGGTAATAGTTATGTAGGAAAACTGTGTTTCCAGAATCTACAAATCATGGCTTCCATCTGTCTATGCAAAACAGCAGAAGTATATTCAGTGGACATAACTGACACTGCTGGAAAAATCAGGAAGCATGGAATGAGTTGCCACCCAAGGTATGTGTGTATGTGTGTGGACATAATCAAACCTTTATCTGAATTTTCACATTCCAGTTTTGTCAGAAAAATAAAAGGTAATAAAAGCTAAGAATGAATTTTATCCCTTTACCTATTTCATCTCTATGTAGAACACAGCATGTGGAAAGCCAAACTACATTCAGATGAAGGAGAAGTGAAAACTGGTGGAAGAAACATCAGTAAATTTTAAGATATGCACCTGACACCATATAAGTGACAGGAAGCTGCAATGAATGCGAAAAAAGATGCCAAAACAAGATCACAGTTAACCATTAAGACAAAAATCATGATTACAGAAGAATTACACACAACATTATTGTTGACAATGAGAACACTGAAACTGTTGATGATTTTGTATATCTTTGTTTACTCATCCATCCAAAGCAGATAGGAAAATATATTGTTTTGAAATAGGGTGATAGAAGATAGCTCCATGAAGGTGTCTACCCAATGTATGGTAGCGGTGAAGAAGGCCAATTCCATGCTAGGGATTATCAAAAAGGGGATTGAAAATAAAACAGCCAACATCATAATGCCATTATACAAAACAATAATAAGGCCCCACCTGGAGTATTGTGTACAATTCTGGTCACCGCATCTCAAGAAAGACATAGTGGAACTGGAAAAGGTGCAGAAGAGAGCGACTAAAATGATTACTGGGCTGGGGCACCTCCCTTATAAGGAAAGGCTAAAATATTTGGGCCTCTTTAGTCTGGAAAAAAGGCGCCTGAGGGGTGATATGATTGAGACATACAAAATAATGCAGGGCATGAGTAAAGTGGATAGAGGGAAGCTCTTCTCCCTCTCACAAAATACCAGAACTAGGGGACATGCACTCAAATTGAGGGCTGGGAGAGTAAGAACAGACAAAAGAAAACATTTTTTCACCCAGCGTGTTGTTAGTCTATGGAACTTCCTGCCACAGGATGTGGTGATGGCATGTGGCCTGGATGCCTTCAAAAGGGGATTGGACAGATTCCTGGAGGAAAAGTCCATCACAGGTTACAAACCATGATGGATATGTGTAATCTCCAGGCCTAAAACCGGGGATGCAGGGGAGTGGTATCGGGAGACAGATATCTAGTCTTGTGCGCTCCCAGACGCATCTGGTGGGGCCACTGTGAGATACAGGAAGCTGGACTAGATGGGCCTTTGGCCTGATCCAGCATGGCTCTTCTTATGTTCTTAACTCTTTGGATACCCCGGACTGCTAGAAAGATAAGCAAACGCCTGAACTAGAGTCAAGAATGATGAAACTGAGGTTGTCCTATTTTGGGCACAACATGAGAAGGGAAAATTTTCTGGAAAAGATAATACTGCGAAAGGTGGCAGCGAGCAGGGGAAGAGGAAGATCAAATAAGAGATGGCTTATTGGTTGACTCAGCCTTCCATCCATCCGAGGTCGTTAAAATGAGTACCCAGCTTTCTGAAGGGGGGGCAATGTGTGGCCTGCATACTGTAATTAAACTGTGATATGGGGTGGTATATAAACAGAACACTTTGCTTTTTGCTTTTATGACCACAGCCTTGAATTGCAATTGCTGAGCAGAACTATTGAGAACAGGACATTTTGGAGATTTCTCATTGATAAAGTCCCCATATGTTAGAGGTGATTTGATGGCATGTAACAACAGCAATGTATCTGGAAACATACATGAATATGTCTGGAAATTTTGCAACATTTAAACAAAGTATATACAATATGGAAAACCAGGCATATTTCAAATGCACACAAGATGCAATCCATGCACTGAAACAATATGCATTATTTAAAACATTGGTCCAAAGAGTCACACATCTGGAAAAAGAATAAGCATAGAAAAGGATAGATCACTTTTTCTCTAAGAAAAAGATTATGAAGCCAAGCATCGAGTAGATGTGGAGGTGAGAAACAGATGTATTTATGGATATAGGCTCCAAACATCTGCCTCAAATGTGGATATCACCTCTAGATACAGACCTGAGCATGCTCTTTTCATGAGGTACCAAACAATACAGATTTCAAACTCAGAGAACTTTAATATTTTTTCCATTGCTTGATATAGATTAGGAATGGATTAGGTGCTAATCAGAAAACAAAATGAAAGAGCGCTTATGCTGGGTGGTGCAGAGGTGGAGGTGGAAGTAGAGGGAATGTGGATATTATCTGGGGGCAAATGAAACAAAGCAATGGGAAGAAAACTCATAAAAGAATAAGAACATGCAAATAATTTCCTTTTGTGATTCAGTCGTTTCATGAAGTTACAAGCTATCTGGAGTTCTAATAGCATCCGTATGGCTCTCTAGACTTTAAAAAGTAGACACCCTGTATTTGCAAAGGGAATAGTTTTAAAACTCTGTTGCAACAACATCCATTCAAGTGGTCTGCCTGCCAACACAAACAAATGTTGCAGGAGCCAATCATCTCAAATGACTTCAGGGTATCATTCTGATGTACCTGCATCTATGCATGTATTTCTGTCTGTGAAGATTCTCAGTCATCCAGGTGCGTTTAACTGGGAGTTGAGTCATGGCTACTGAACTTCTTTTTTGAGAGATAGAATTGTTTCGCTGTTCATCCAAACAGCTTCATCAGGGTGACCGATGAAGCTGTTTGGATGAACAGAGACACGTTTCTATCTCTCAAAAAAGAAGTCCAGTAGCCATGACTCAACTCCCAGCTATGCATGTATTGTGTTTTGGCCAGACTGAACAAAGTACTGTGTACTGTAGCAGATGGTGCTCTAATGCAATGATGTTAGGAAGCATATCTCAATTAAAATAGCAAGTATGAATCACTGAATATATTATCCAGCAAGTGTACTCATCAGAATGGTAAGTGATGGGCCAATGCTTGGATTGAGAAGATGGAAGCACGTTCTTTCAACTTGAAATGTCTTATCCTAACAGGAACGGGCCTTTGTTTGTGTTTCCTAGCATCACACCTCCTTTTTGCAATCATAACTAGATCGTTAGTTATCAGGGCGTAACTGAAGCCTCAGGGAATTCTGTTGTCTTCCAGCTCTGAAGG
The DNA here is from genome assembly GCA_029282475.1 of Phrynocephalus forsythii. Lineage (NCBI taxonomy): Eukaryota > Metazoa > Chordata > Lepidosauria > Squamata > Agamidae > Phrynocephalus > Phrynocephalus forsythii. Next base: position 19,040,032 of record JAPFRF010000002.1, read on the forward strand.
TGAGATGACAAAGACAAATGGTGATGGAGGGAGAACAAGTTTGATTTAATTATGTGAGAGTGCCTTAAAGGCTGGGCTCCCTCTCACTTCCTACTGGTGCTAGGGCTGCTTAACTCAGCACCAAGGTGTTTATATGTAGAATACCGCACAATGCTGGCATGGCAATCAGCCAGGAACACAGACAGAGAAAGGAACTGGGAAGATAACTGATGAGTACATGAACTAGGGATGTGCATGATGAAATTTTTGTATTTTCATTTCATGTTCTTTCAAGCGTTTCCTTCTTCCTTTTCATATTTTGGTGCAATCCCTTTATTTTATATGAAGGAGAAAAACCTCCATGATATAATTTCTTTTGTGTATCTCTATTCATATGTTCTACAGAGCTCCAAAAAAAGCATAGGCAGGGCAATGGAGAATCAATCTAGTCCAAAAGCAGGAAACAATATATAAGAAAGAAAAAATTAGTCTCAGACCTATGCAGGAGCTAGCTTATATGATCACATCCAGAACAACAGTGTGAATTCATCCCCACCCACCAAAGAAAACAGGTCCACTGGGCCTGGGCAGCATGGGGGGAGGGGAGGAAGACAAGGGGGCAGGCATTCAGGCAGAGCTGGTTGCCTAGCACACAAAGAGAGTCTTTCACCCAAACAACAGTGCAACACCAAAAACAATTGCTGTAAGCTTTGGTCCAACTAACCACCACAAACATTAACACAGCCCAGTAGCAAAGTGCTCCATCACAGGGCCATTCCCCTGGCCCCCCCACACCACCAACAGAAACAAACCAAACAGCTCCAACCCACCCCAGAAAATACATTCCTCTAAGAGAAATGTTTACCACAAATTAACCAAATAACAGGGTTTAAAAACAACCAACCTTTCACATCCACAAACAAGCAAGGAAAATAAAATAAAAAGTACACATAGCTCCCTGCCTCAAAACCCAAGAACCCACTCCCCAGCTGAAAGTACTATAATATTGGGATATATATTTGTCTCATTACCACCACTTCTTGATGAAGGAAAAGGGGTAGAAAGAAAGATTCCCAAAGAAACTGGGGAGGGACATAATTCAAGGTATAAAAATAATAATCCCCAAGGTGCATGCTGCCACAGGTAGGCCACTGGAGTGACTAGGGAGGGGCAGAAGAGTGCATTTACTCCAGGGCGTGCAGCAACCTGGGGGTGCCTGTAGGGGGAGCAGAAGGAGGAAGCCATGCACCATCCCACCAGCAATCCCACCAGGGGAAAGGAGGAGAGGGAAGCAGGAGATGTTTTCTTTCCAAGTAGCACCTCCGCTGATTGCTCCCCCTCCTCCTTCCCCCCACCCCTACTAAGGCTTGGCAATCATTAGCCCAGGGAAAGGAGGAGAGGAAAGCATGCTATGGAGGTGCTACTTGGGAAAAAAAATCTAATTCCTTCCTTCACCCTCTTTCCTCCAACTAAGGATCAAAAACTGATTTTGTCTCCGGGTGCTCCAAACTCTAGCTAGTCCACTGAGATAGGCTACCTAGCAGCAACAGAAATCATCCAAAGAAAAGAGAGGGGTGGAGTGGAGGTTCTCCAAAAATGTCAAGGTGGGGAAAAGCCAAAAATGGAAAGCAACCAAGATGGAAGCATATAAGGCAGGCAGACTGCAAAAGCAATCCAAGTTGAAGGGCATCAAAAGAAAGTCATACCAGAAGGAACAAAGAATACTTATTCCCAACAGTTTTCTGGCCCTTCTACAGATTCAAAATTCCCACTTTCGCTCCCCATTTTCAGTCTGGTTTCTGGCAGCAATCTCACAATGCTATGGAATGAAGCATTTCTGAGGCAATTTGACATACAAAAGGACACCTGGAGGTTATCTAAAAGGTGGAACATGGGAGAAACATGAATGCTTTGTGTCCCCCTCTTTTCTTAACACTAATTATTAATCTTTTAGCAGTTCAGTGTTAGCAGTCACCAAAGGAGCACACATTACATGAAAGACTACCCGACGATTATGAATTGTTTACTTTAGTTGATTTTATGTCTACTTAATATATTTAAATGTTATTTTTATTTGTTGTACAACACCTGGAGTTGTTTTTTGTATTAAGCTTGGACGTATATCAATCCATAAGTAAGTAAGTAAGTAAGTAAGTAAGTAAGTAAGTAAGTAAGTAAGTAAGTAAGTAAGTATCTAAGTAAGTAAATAAATAAATAAATAGTCTCTTTTGTGCTCCATTTTGTTCTTGTTTAATGACGAAAGACCTATTCCCAATAGACACTTGGCCTATGATGTCATTTAGAGCAAGGCAAAGCTGTAGAGCTGGCACCAGCATTGAACTCATGTCTTCCAGTTGCTGCTGCCATTTTGATTCATGCACACATATTATTTGGTAATTATTACACAAGGGACCTGCTCTTGTAACATCAGCAAGGTCTAACCTTGTGGCATCATTAAGTGCCCCTCCCTCCACTGCTTTCAGATGTTGCTCCTGAACCTCAGGGAATGTATAGATCCTGAACCTGATAGACCTTGTCTGGTTTTCTATCTTCATTTATTTTCCACTTCCATTAGTTATTTTTCCCCAAGCAATAGTGTCTCTACTTAAAGATCCATATTTTCCTAATGCCCATATTAAGCCAACCCAAATTGTACAAAATGAGACTGAAAATACCATGTAAACTAACCAAGAACTGTTGGTTTGCTGTGATAATCTGTTTCAGTAAATAAATGTTGGGTTTACCCCACAGGCCACAGGGGGTGAAGTCTTTGCCCTGCCACCACTCTCACTGGGTAAAGTACCCATGATGTTAATCTACTAATGGAGTTATTGAGAGGATTAACCAGGGCAAGGAACAAGTACACTTGGAGCACGGATAAGGTATATGCAGTAACAAATTGATAGATAAAGCATTGATAATTTTGAATGGAGTCACAATAGAAAATTGCCTCCTTTTAAGCAATGAAAAACTATGGGACCCACTATACAATCGTGCCCTGTTTGTCATTTGAGGAGAAGCTGACAACAGATGATTATTCTCAGAATTCCCCCCAGCAATGGTTATGATAATCAACACTGATTATTTTAGAATGGGGTTTTAACCTATAATTAAATGGACATACTGTCTAGATTGAGATCCTTGAGAACTGCAGGCTAATTAACAATAGCAACAAACAAATCACTCAAAAATATAATTAGAAATTATGAGCAATTACCGCCTGCTATGTTGAGAGTTAATTGAACACAAGAAAGATATACAGTTTGCACCATTTCTGTCGAGCAATGATTATAAGCAACCAGATTCTCAAATGATAGCTGCATGTGCGAAAAGTACAGAAATTATTGGGGAAGGCATCATCTTATGAATGACCCATCTCTCTCTCTCTCTGTCTCTCTGTCTCTCTCTCTCTGTCTCTGTCTCTGTCTCTGTCTCTGTCTCTGTCTCTGTCTCTGTCTCTGTCTCTCTCTCTCTGTCTCTCTCTCTCTCTCTCTCTCCCTTTTTGAAAGGAAAGTATCAGGTGCTATATATGCCTGAAAATCAAAATTTCCCTTAGAGCTGCCCAAAGTGCATAAGAATCCACCTGTTGCCAACATACCCAAGGTCCTTCTGAAGATCGCAGTAGAAAATGTAGTATAAAAAGAAATACATAAATATTCATAAAACATTTCTAAGCATATGTCATCCTAGAGAAGGAAAAAGCTATACCCTTAAGTCCATAACAAATATGTGAAATTTGCATAGTTTGTAGAACACAAGAAAATGCTACATTTACATTTTTCGATAATTTCATATTATGTTTTACCCATTTTGAGATTGTTTTAAAAAATGACCATCCCAAATGAAGAAGGCAAACATACATAATTTCAGTTTACATCAAAGTATGCAATATTGACATTATCTGGACAAGAAGCCCAATATATAACTTGTTGATATTCACCTTGCACATTACTGCTGGTTTTATATAAGCCAGTTGCTTCTTCTGCCTATTAGCAGTTGCCACTTTTATTTACAACATGGGTGGGTGGAGATGATGAATTCTGGGCATTTTAACTGATCAAGCAGTGTTGGCTAGACTGTGCTTTCTTTCTTTCTTTCTTTCTTTCTTTCTTTCTTTCTTTCTTTCTTTCTTTCTTTCTTTCTTTCTTTCTTTCTTTCTTTCTTTCTTTCTTTTGATGGCTGTATCAACAATAGCCCATGGACACAATTTCTGCTGATATCAGTGTCAAATGTAAGACAGTTTAAAATATAGTTCAATCAAACAAACCTGTAACAGCCCAAACCCCTTCATCTCTAACTGCTTGCTGGTGAATAAACACCAGAACAGGTGCAAGCTACCATAAGGCCTAGACTTTATCCATCTAATCTAGGGATGAATACACGAAGCCGCCATCTGCTCTGCCCGTACACCTTAAGTAAAATATAGCCACATAATTTAATCAATTCAAACTTTGGTTGCAACTTACCATTTTATTTGCTAGGGAGAGCATGTTGTCATGTCGTCCTAGGGCTCAAGGCAAATTATCTGTTTTCCTTCTGAATTTCAGTCCCAGCCAATTATGTAGGAAGAGTACCTCGGTCACTAAGGAAACCGGACGCTGAGGGTTTAGTGACACTATCAGATGATGAGGTCCTGACAGAGGAGGCTGCCAGCCTATGGGAAAGAGGAAGATGAGCACAACAAACAAATAGTGTTTTTCAGTGCCCTTTCTGGAAAAAGAACAGTTACGTGTTCAAGTCTATCCGTCTAATTCCTACTGAAAGCAGTTATATGTAACATGCACTTCTAATATATCACAGTACAATGGAAATAGTAATGTAATCCTTCTGACTGCTACAGGAGGAAGACAGTAAGCCTTAAATTAATTAGCAATCTGTGTCTTTCCCTTAGTGGCCAACTTTTCTTTTACTGTGCCTAATAAAACTGTTGATGTGAAAATTAAAAGATAAAATCAAGTTGTTTTCCTGATTAAAAATAATGTCATATTTAACAAATATTTCTCTAACTGGATAAAATCTCAACCCTTTCAGAAAGCATTTTTTAAAAAAATGTTTCTATTTTCCAGTTAAAACAAAACAAAACAAAACAATTTTCTTCCTTGTCTTATTTTTGATGCATTGAATTTTTGCAGGAGCAGTCACTGAATCTCCATTTCCAAGGAGAAAGGTGGAGTAAAAATACTCTAAACAAAATAAATAAGTAAATGTCTAAACACCTGCTAGTTATAACTACCCCTGTGGATCACAGTTCCCAGAAGGCAGTATGATAAGTCAAATAGTGTGTGTGGTGTGATGTAGTAAACCAGGCAAGATATCAGAGAAGCACTGTCAGGACAATTCCAAGGTGCAACAAACAGTGTCCATTCACTATGATTGAATCCTGTAGGGCAGTGGTGGTGAACCTTCGGCACTCCAAATGTTTTGGAATACAGTCTCCAGAATCTAAGTCTGTATTGCCAATGGCAAAGGGCTGTGGGAGTTGTGGAACAAAACATCTGGAGTGCCGAAACTTTGCCACCACTGCTGTAGGGTCTCCTCTGTTCCTGCTCCTGGACTCGGGAACTCTTTCTCACAAGAGGCCAGGCTAGCCCCATCTTTGCTGTCCTTCCACAAGCAGACAGTCTTATCTCTTCAGGTAGGCTTTCCCTCAGTGACTGGCTGGCTAGGAATAATAAACAGGGTGGATGTATTATTATTATTATTATTATTATTATTATTATTATTATTATTATTATTATTATTATTATTATTATTATTATTATTATTATTATTATTATTATTATTATTATTATTATTATTAACCACACAACTGGATTTTATATTACCAATCACTAGTCGAACGCTTCCCAAGTGTTTAGGACTCAGTGATGTATCGGCAAATTATGTGAGCAGATCCTAGTAAGGTGGCTTTCTGCATCTGACTGATGGTGACTTTGTCAACTCCAATTTCTTCTAAATACTTGCTTAGCTCTTTGGGCACTGCACCCAGCGTGCCAGTTACCACTGGGACCACCTGTACTGGTTTATGCCAGATTCTCTGAAGTTCAATTTTGAGATCCTGATATTGGGTAATTTTTTCAAGTTGTTTTTCAGTGACTCTACTATCTCTTGGTATAGCAACATCAATGATCCACACTTTTTTCTTCTCCACAATCACAATGTCTGGGGTATTATGCTCCAAAACCCTGTCTGTCTGTATTTGGAAGTCCCAAAGTAATTTTGCATGCTCATTTTCAGTCACTTTTTCAGTCTTTTATTATTATTATTATTATTATTATTATTATTATTATTATTATTATTATTATTATTATTATTATTATTATTTACTTTTAAATCTGTTTGTAGTCATGCTTTTACCTAATATTTTTAAAATACTGTAATGTTATTGATTCCTTTTAATATTTGGATGATTTACTTTTTAAAAAAGACTTTCAATATTGTGTTTTTAATGATGTAAACTGCCCTGGGTGCATTTTTAAAGGGAAAAGGTAGGTTAATATATTTTAAATAATAAAAAATAAAACAGTATTTGTTTTTCACTGAATGATATAATAAACTGATGTCCCTGAATCCTTCCTTCCTTTTATTTTCTTAGATTTCTATTGCTCTTTCTTTTAAAAAACTATTTATACAACTTCATATTTATTATAGCACTGTTTAATAATAATAATAATAATAATAATAATAATAATAATAATAATAATAATAATAATAATAATAATAATAATAATAATAATAATAATAATAATAAATTGAAGTCATCTCATGCATTGCCGTGTTGTGCATGTCAAACAATGTCTTGCTTGACAGGACTGCCAGCAAAATTAATGAGATTATTTTGAGGCAAAGTACAGCTATACATGACTAACAGACTGTTTCCTAATAAGGAATTAACTGGCCACACATCATTTAGTTATACAAATGGTTTGTCAGGTCCTTTAACAAGAGGACTGATCAGAAGCAGAGAGGGGCCTCTGTTCCTTTGTGCCCAGATCAGTTGGAGAATGTTTGTTTGTTCAGTGCAGACTCTTCATGTCATACCTCTGTCTGAAGACGGGTAACCATAAATACTTATTTTGTCATGTGGCTGGCCAGCACATTTTAAAACATCTGGTAATGGTGCTCTCAAGCCTTTCACATCAACATGTGTCACATACAAGGAACTAAAAGCTATAATTGTGTTGTAGATTCATAGGATAATGGAGTTAGAACTCTCCTATTGTCGGCTCTGCTGCCGGTGTGCTTTGCCTTCTCTCGCGAAGGAGCACGAGAGAGGATGTGCGATCAAGTCCTGGAGGGAGGGGAAGGAGCGCCCTATAAAGGGCGGTCCTCCCTCCCACTGCAGCAGTCTTCGGTTGGCGGGTTCCCCACCCGCCCACCCTTGAAGTGCTAGAATGAGTTTAACTGGTCGCCTACGGGGGGCGGATAGGAATTTTTGACCTGCTCCCTAAATTGGCCGAAGGGCGCGGGGATTTTTCACCTGTCTCATACTGGCACTGGGCCTTAGTTAAGTTCCATTTGTTTCATCACAGTGGCAGCAGAAGCGTAAGTATGGCAGCCGGTGAGAATGTAAATCAACATCTGTTCCCCCGTATCCAACACCCACGACACTGCGGATCGTGAGGTCACAGGGTTGCGGAGGATGAGAGGGAATGCCTCTCGGGCTTTGGAGAAACTCATGTTGCGATACCCTAGGACCTGGGGAGTGGTACATGCATCTACCGGCCCGGTGGATGCCATCTGCTGACTGCACCACCTGGGGGTATTTACTTGCCCTATGCTGCCTGCTTGGAGGGGTCTCGGGAGACCCCGGAGTTTCCAACCCACACTTTGTTGGATGCCAGGCCCCTCCTTGAGTTGCACGTTGCCTCATGTTATAGTCAATAAAGTGTGGCCCAGCTTTAATCCCATAACCTTGTCGAGCCTCGTCATTTCGCGTGGGAGGGCAAAAGGCCATGTAGCTCAACCTCCTGCTTGGTATGATGATCCAAGTGAAAGGGTATCTGCTGAACCTTTTCTTGAGTGCCTTCATTGTTAGAGCACTCACCACCAGCTCTTGAGGTTCCTTTATTGTACTCGATGTTCAGATTTTCCTCCTTCTTTTTCTTTCTTTGCTTAGTGCCTCAAAAAGAAAAAGAGCTGGCCGGAGCAGAACTATGCATTTTGGACTACAGTGAGGGCAACCAGAAACTCTAAAGGCACCTCAGTGATGTTTTAGAGGCTTTGCCGCTCAGGGCTTCAAGACTTGAAAGCAAGATAAGGATAACCTCAAGCAGCTGCTTTTACTTTCTAGTCAGAGTTGTGAGGCACAAGGTGGGAATAATGATGAAGGTCCCCCACTGCTCCTCAAAATGCCTGAGGAAGCCATGTTGTTTTATGGAGGCTGAGAGCTTGACTGAGATGGTGAGTTCTCACACAATTCCCCTTTTCTTGTGTTTTGCCTTTGTACCGACACCTCTATCTGCAGGGTATGATGTAAGTTATGCAGCTGAATCCTATCCTTCAGAAGCAATTGAGGGAGTAACTATGAGGCAATGACATCTGATTTTCCTATTGCACAATTCTGCGGCTGGAATGTTGTGGACGAAACTACTGGAGCAAATTTGAAGAACTTCTGTGAATCCTGATTTACTAGAGTTGCCTATTTTTCTCCATTCCTTTCCTCCTCCTCCCTACCCCACTTTTGACCTTCTAGGCACTTTCACATTCCTTATGATACTGAACTGTTAATTTTTAAAAATATCAACATCAATATGAGATATTACATTACACATGTTGAACCATATCCTTTTTGACTGGACTGATTTATAAGATCATTTTAGGAAAAATATTTCTAAACCTGCAACAGACCCCATTGTATTTTCTTGCCACAAACTGACTGGCTAACGTATCATGTTTGTCACTTCTGACCTTCAGCAAGATTTTCTGCATCAAATAATTATTATTCATGAAGACATACAATATATGTTTTCCCTCTTCTGATATTCTCCAAAAAGTACAATAAATCCATGGGCTGGATCCCTGCTATGCTAATAAAGTTGGGTTCCATTGACATCTATGTGAAAAGTTAAACATTATTTTAGGCCACATGTAGTTTAATGGGATATTAGTGTGGCTGAGCCTGGCTTGAACCAAAACTCTTTCAATCACCTTAAGATCAGGCTGCCTTAAAGATAATCATGAGTTCAATGTACTTGTCTCCCTTCTGCAACACTGGGATTAGGGATTCAGATGTGCACCCCACCCCCACCCTATGTCATTCAAAATCCATGTATAACTTCTATGCCCCCCACAAATTGTAACTATGCACACACAGAGAGAGAGAGAGAGAGAGACAGAGACAGAGACAGAGAGACACACACACAGAGAGAGACACACACACAGAGAGAAGACAGACTGTGTGTGGGGGGGTGCGCATGTGTGTGTGTGTGTGTGTGTGTGTGTGTGTGTGTGTGTGTGTGTGTGTGTGTGAGAGAGAGAGAGAGAGAGAGAGAGAGAGAGAGAGAGAGAGAGAGAGAGATTGTTCTCTCTATCAGGGTTCTGTTCTATATGGCCAGGGTGGCCAGGGGTAACGTATTTATTTATATATTTATTTGTTTATTGGAGGAAAATCTATGTATAACTGAAACCATGCTGTCCAGACCTGTGCAGTTCAAATGAGAAATATATTACATTCCCTTTCCAATCCAATATGCTTAAAATTTGTTCATTTCTGGAAATGGTCAGCAGTTGAACAGCCTTCTTTGCTTACTACAAGGAATACAGCTGGTCTTTAGTACTGTCAGGACTGCCTAAGTGGGATTGTAGATTTAACCAATGATATCCGGAGAGGAAGGGTTTTTCTTGGCATTACCATCCTATAAAGGTAGAAGGCTTAGAAACAATATGGCTAATACTTCACGTCCCTCTCGCTGCAGTTTGTGGCCCCGCTGGAGACGGGTTTGAAGGAACATAACCTCATGTCCTTGTGGGGTCAATCCAAGTTCAAAGAAACGGAACCGAGTTCACCCCAACCACACCCCCTGAACTGTGCTCCAAGCGGAGTGAAAGATACCCGTCCTGGAGCTCGGGAATCTTTTCAATCCACTTCTCGATCCGTGTTGAAAACCGATTTCAACACGGAGGCAAGTTCACCTCGGCTCGAGGAAGAACATGAAGTGACCACCTATGTTGCATTCTCCCAAACTTCAATTCACTTGGGCCAGGGAAGTTTACCAGTTAAACTGAGGGTGCTATCCCATGCCCTGGAAGAGCCGCTTTTTAAAAAATGTGCCTTTGCCCCTGCCCTGACCACGTGATTGAAGGAGCACTTCCATTGTTCCCATGTCCGCGGCAGCAGTCTTCTTGTTCTATATGGCCACACGGCCAGAAGCTGTTTTTTTTTTTTACGGCTTTGAGAACACAGAGAGAAAGTTCACTGCCTCCGCTGCCACCGCCACCACCACCACAGCAGTAGCAGTAAGAAGGGAGGACAGTTTGGGAAAGGAGGCAAGATCAGAGAAAAAAATCTTTTTCTTCCCCCCTCTTGCTTCCTCAGTTCCTCTCTCCCTCTCGTTCACTCTTTCATACGCTCCCCCTCTCTCTGTCACACACAAAGACACTCACGTTCTCTATCTCACACACAGACACATCACACTCCTCTCTCCTTCCTTCTCTCTCTCTCTCCCCCCTCTTTCATTTGTTCTCTCCCTCACTCTCTCTGGGTCTCAACATTTTTAATACATTGAACAAGGAAGATCCCTGTTCCTTCCGTTTAAGCAGGCTGACTCCATTCAAAATGCCAGCTGGAGTGCCAGATTGATGGATGCATGCAGCTTTACTGATGGACCCAAACATAAGAATACTCCTTGGAAAAGTCCCTGATGTTGGGAAAGATTGAAGGCAAAAGGAAAAGAGGACGGCAGAGAATGAGATGGTTGGACAGCATCAACCAATATGAACTTGACAAAACTCCGGGAGGCAGTGGAAGATAGGAAGGCCTGGCGAGCTCTGGTCCATGGGGTCACGAAGAGTCGGACATGACTGAATGACTGAACAACAACAACAACAAATAAGAATATTTTTAAAAAGGACCAAGGTAGCACTGAAAAATGGGAAATAAGATAAGAAGCGGCTTTTCGGCTTCCCACCTTCATTTGATTTGTTTAAAAAGGCGCCTCCTAACTGATGCAAAAAAAAAAAAAAAAAGGAGAACCCCCAGTGGTGGTTCCAGGAAAATGCACTTCTCTTCTGATGGCCCTTGTGCAGAAGAACTTCATTTGATAGGCTGGGGAAACAGGGATGGCAACAACAGCATCAGCAAAAATCACAATTAATTGCAGAAATAAAGTTACATTCAGTCTACATGTGAGCATTTTGGGATGGACAGGTTTATATCCTGAACTTCAGTAGCAGCCACTCTGGTTTGAGTTCTGTTACTGGTTCACTATAATGAATAATTGTGTGTCACAGCACACTAATTTCATTTTTGAGGCTCCATTATATTGACTGATTGTTACTGGCAATATGGTCCATGCCTCTATCTTCCGAAAAGATTTTTGTCATTGTAAGACAAAGATTAGGTGTTATTTCTAAAAGCAGCACAGACCCCTCTTCTTTCCATCTACCAGAGATTCAGAAGGATAGCAAGGTTGCAGACTGAGGTTGGTGGATGCAGTGTCAGGCTACAGGTGGGTCTCACACCAAACATGTAAGGTGGCAGGAAGCTAGGAATTGTTAATTGGGGGCAATTTTGAATGTCAGATTAGGTGTACATAAACTGCACATAACTAAGAATGCAAGAGACACCATGTTAATGATCAGCTTTTCCATCTCTAATATTATGTTGCAATTAATAAAAGAAAGTGGAGAGGAATTAATCATTGTTATGGTTACTGTGGCAAGATTGATATTTGTGAAGAACTGGAAATATAATACTCAGTTTAATAACTCATGAAACCAAGGTTAGAAAAGGAATGTTGAAACATAATGTTATGAAATGTAACTTAGAATATAATATATTGACTAGTACCAAGGTTGGGGTGGGGGTGGAGGTGCACACAGGGGTGTTAATTGTTGTTTTCTTTAGTTAAGTTGATTGTATTCTGTTTACTTTATTTGTTGTTTTGCTCCAATTTGGAGTTGAATAACTTGGCCCTCCATACCACAAACCTCTCCAAATTCATGGTGCTTAAAGGGGAGACCATGAGGACCGTCCACAGCAATTTTCATGCTGCAATCTCCCCGGGAAGAGTATTTCCAAGCACAGAAAATGGTGCTTAGAAATGTTTTTTCAAGGGGCACCCACTTTGAAATTTAATAACTTAGTTCTCCAAACCCAAATCACTCCAAATTTGGAGGGCTTAAACGAGCGAGTCCAAGGAAGGTATCCAACAAATTTGGTGCCTCTAGGACCTGGGGGGGGGCACATTATAGAGAAATGAATCAGTTCATTTCAATGTAAAAAGTGCCAATTCGTTTCATTAGTAACAAAATGGCATGTCCCATTTTGTTTTGTTTTGTTTGGCTTGGTTAGTTAATGAAATGTCAAAAACAGTGTGCCATTTTTGTTTGGTGCCCGTCCCTACAATCTATCTATCTATCTATCTATCTATCTATCTATCTATCTATCTATCTATCTATCTATCTATCTATCTATCTATCTATCTATCTATCTATCTATCTATCTATCATGGATTTGTATAGTATGTGGTTTTAAGAAACCACCTAAATAGTTTACATTATGTTAAAATGTATTACAATACTTACATATGTCAACAACATTAAAATACATCCTAAAGCAGCATAACCACCCAGAGTTCCCTTTGGGGAAAATTGGCTGCAAATATACAGATAAGAAAGAAAGAAAAAGAAAGAAAGAAAGAAAGAAAGAAAGAAAGAAAGAAAGAAAGAAAGAAAGAAAGAAAGAAAGAATAACAATTTGTCATCTTGTTTGCCATTTCTAGGAAGCTTAAATGGCTTTTAGGTCTCCTATGAAGTGGGTGGATAGGAAGGCAGCTGTAATACGCCTTTAGCCCAGGGGCAAGAACTTGTAGCCCTCACGTTACTGAAGAATGACAACTCCCATCATCCCTTATATTGGTCAGTCTGACATTTGCATATTTTTTTTTTTTTTTTTATTTTCTTAAAGCCATCTGTCCAGTGAGCTTCCACATAAACTCCAAGGACTATAAAATATAATAGTAAAATGTCAGAGATTCCAGACACATTATAACTATAAAACCGAAAGATCATGTTCATGCACTGTTACAAATGGCTGCAATTTCTAATTTAGCTCTTTGGGCAAGAAGGGAAAAAGACTGAGTGTGAGAGAAGACCATTTTACCTTAAGGATATTTGTTTTATGGAATGATCATTGAACAATGTAGGTTCTGTCTTTCAGACTCTGGGGCCTTTTTATAAAGTTATCTTCAATTGTGCTGATTGAATATTAATATAAAAGCAATATAAAACTTTCAAATGTACTTTGTCATCTAAGATGGTATAATCAGGGATAGTCTTTTTCTCTTTTTAAGTATTAACCCTTCCTTTATTACAGTACATGTTATGAGAGTAAGCCATAAAGTGCTCCTAATTTTTTAAATCTCAAAAATACAAGCAAAATAAATTTATCTACAAATGGTGAATTGGTGAGGTACGTCTTCCACAAGATGTATTATTGCGTATATGACAATGTGTTTCTGGGAGTACTCAGGTCAATAAATACAGTGGTACCCCAACTTACAAGATTAATCCATTCCAAGCCAATGCTCATAAATCAGTTATCTCATAAATCAGGAAGCAGTTTCCCAAAGGAATGCATTGAAATTCAAATAATCTGTTTCAGAGGGAACGGATTTCAATGCATTCCTATGGAAACTGCTTTAAACATCAGGGGTGATTGGAAGAAGTTCCACACATGAGTCCTCCCCCAGCCAGCACCAAACAGCTGCTTGGGGCTGGCTTTGGGCCAGCACTCCCAGGGCCATCTCCATTGAAATGAATTGGCTCATTGCATTTCAGTGAAATTGGCCCCGGGAATGCTGACCCAAAGCCAGCCAGTCTGTTTCGGGTCGTTTCCGTTTGTCATGAAATTTTTCAAAAATTTGTCGTTTCGTTTGTCGTTTGTCGTTTCCTCTGCGATATAGTGAGATTTGACTTCCCAGAGCATAGGGGCGTCCCGCAATCAGGGCTGGCGCTAGGTGTTTTTGCGCCCTAGGCAGTGGGTGGGGCGGGGGTGGGTGGCGGCTGGGAGGTGCGGGCGGGCGATGGTGGCGGGGGGCCATGGGGGTGGCGAAAGCGGCAGGGGGGAGGTGCGGGCGGGCGAGCGGGAGCTGCGGGCGGGCGAGTGGGCGGGCGGCGGCGTGGGCCACAGGCGGGTGGTGGCGCGGGCGGGCAGGCAAGTGGGCAGTTAGGATATCACTTAGGATAGAGGTTCTGTTCTTGGCTTGCACCCCAAATGTGTGTGTGTGCAAGCAAATTGAAGTTGGGAAAATAGAAAATAAATGGTAGTATATAATATATATTTAAAATAAATCCACACCTCCCACTCCCAGTCGAACCTCCCCCTCTATCCAATATCAGAAAAAAAAATCCTCACAAACTGCCAGACAAGAAATAAAGAATAAACTGCTATTCCCTTCAGCAGACAAAGCTGCAGGGAATCAAAGAAATTATTTTCTAAATTCTATTCCCTCCCTGCCTGCCTAACTTAAACCCTAAAGCCTCCAGCCTCCCTCCTCAATCTCGATCGGATCACACCAGCACCAGCAGCCAGCCCTCCTCCCTCAACCACATCCATACACCCAACTGCGATTTCTGGAAGGTGCCTCAGCTTTTTATGCCCTCCGAGACATCCAGAAGTGTCAGTCAAAAACCTGGCGATGCCATTGGTGGAATGGTTCAAACAATTTGCATGGTCCCATCCCATGCCCAGCCCAAATGGGCAGGTCTAAAATAAAATAAAATAAAATAAAATAAAATAAAATAAAATAAAATAAAATAAAATAAAATCAATACGACATTTTATTGCTAGGGAAAAAAAACCACTGCTGCTACTAATAAAATTCAGGCATTTAAAATAAATAAATTTCTCATGTTTCTGTGGTGATTTGGTGTGTTTTTTTGACCATGATTTCAAAAGAAAAATTGTGGTCGCCATTTTGGATCCCCACCCCACTGCATGGCATGGCAAGACGACGAGGATGACCCCCCCCCAGCCTGGTGCAAGCAGCCCAGGACAGGAGAAGAGGGGGGGAAGGCCGGGGACCCCCCAGAAACCACCCCTCTGGTAGGTGGCAAAGCCTCAGGCAGGCATATTTTCGTCTGCTTTTTTGGCCGGGAGTCGGGTTTTTTTTAAAAAAAACTTTTAAAAACTTTTTCTGTGCTTCGCATTGCACAATCGCTGCAATGTCACAAACGAAAACAAAAAACCTGACCAATTTTTTCTTTTTTGGTTTGATTTCGAGTTCTGACGGCTTAATTATCATTAGCGTTTCCATTACATGACGGAAATGAAAAACGGAAATGAAAATGAAAATTTCGCCGAGTCGTGCCCATGTCTACCACACACCCATTCAGAGTGCAAAGAGGATGCCACTGGTGAACTTCAGACGTTATGTAATAATATTATGGTGCAATAGTGCAAATCAACATTCTGCAAGGCAATTCTAAAAATGGAGACAACCCAAACACCTAAAATACCAGTTACAACCAGGGCAATTTTTGTGCTCCTTCCCCATAATCACTCAGCCTGTAAGGCTTCATATTTGTAGATCTTTTCACATTCTTTCACTTTGATTCTAGCATCCTCCCAGGGATTGCTACATGTATTATCCAAACAAACTTCCTTGCAACAATTATCAGAGCAGGCAAGTTGTGAGTGAGGTGTTTATCATTTTAGATCTGAATATCCTTTAATATTTTAGCAATCTAAATCTGGAAGTTTCAGGTTTAAACAATATTTTCAGTTTTCTGATCACACCAATTTTTGACCACTGGTATATTTTTGATAAATGCACAAATGGACCATTGCTGCATCTTTAATGTGGCATTCCAAATTATCTGCTTGTGCAATCCTCTTGCAGCCACAGGAGATGGAGTCCACTGACTCTTTTCAGCCTTTAAGCAATTGATATTTACTGCTATATGTTTTCTTAATATGGACTTCCATTGCATTTGTACTGAGTAAAGATCTTCTTCTCAGCCATCATCTCCATTTTACACTGTCATATTTTCCTTGAATATTTTTAAGATGTTGGTCATTGGGTGCTGTATGCTGCCATTATTTTCATCACATGGTGAATTCTTCTTTTCATAGGCTTCACTTGTTTTGTAGGCATTCAGTAATGCTTTGCCCCCCAAGCCCCGGAAATAAAGAGGCGAGACAACTTCAGCTTTTGGGTACAATGGGCCACAAATTTATTTATAACTTATCAACTTATTAACTGGGTTAGTCAGGACCTGTGAAGGGGACCTGAGCCGTAGTGCAAACTGGTAACGAGATGGGATGCAATACTTCAGCCAACAAGCTCGATATACAGGTAAATACACCCAGGTGAGCAGCCGCCCACCTGTTGAGCATTGCGATAGAATGGGTGAATCTGGAAGCCCGGCACAGCCCTCGAGATGCCTCAATTCATATTCTGACAATAATTGTCTGATGACATAGCCAATGGTGATAGACTGAATTCGAGGGCTGTATATGTCCGAATGGGTTACCTAATCAGAGCTTTACCTGAAATCAGTTACCAGTTGCACTACCCGCCAAGTTAGTGACCAACAGAGAAGAAGCCCATCCCCGAGATGAGGAGAATGGGATGGGCAAAAACGTGTGGCTATCCCGGCCAATCTGAGTAGCCACCAAAAATTCCCATCCGGCCCCAAAAGGTGACCAGCTAATCTCATTCTCCGACCTAAGGGGGGGAGGGCGGGGCTGAGGATCTAAGACTGACAGGCCCTGGAAGGGGCAGGAGCCTACTTAGTGACTCTTGTCCCCGGGCAGAAAGTCCCGGATGGGCGCGGCAAATGCACCCTTCCCCCAATAAATGGGGTTCAGAGCTGCCCTTGCCCCCCAAGCCCCAGAAATAAAGAGGAGAGACAACTTCAGCTTTTGGGTACAATGGGCCACAACTTTATTTATAACTTATCAACTTATTAACTGGGTTAGTCAGGACCTGTGAAGGGGACCTGAGCCGTATGGCAGCCCACGTCCATGCAGGAGAAAACTAGCAACCTCACCATTAACCATTCTGAGGGCTCTGTCCACAAGGAAAGGGTCATGGGCTGACTGCCACACTAAGCATGGGATCAACGCGGACCAAAGAATGTGGGTGCTAGGGAAATAAAACAAAAATTCACTCAAGTCCTGCAGGATCTTGAGGAGCAAAACGTCTCCCGGCACACAAGCGAGATCGTTGCCACCCAGGTGCAGCAACAGGACATCTGGAGGGTTATGCAGAGGAATATGGCATGCCCAGCGGCGGAATTCAGCCCACAGCATGCCCCTGCAACCCAGCCAGTCAAAGGTGGCACACGCGCCCAGGCCCAAATCTCGGCCCCACTGAGATCTTGCAGCATACTCGGCTGTCCAGAAGACAAAGCTATGGCTAAAGATGACCACTCTGGCTTTTGTCTTCACACCGGATCCTGGAACGATAGAAAAGTTAAAATGTTCGGACAACAGCTAAAACTTCAGCAACGGCCGAACATAAACTTGAGACTTCTGTGACCTCCAGCGGCCAATACGCTGTATGCCAGCTGCATTGTAGCCCAAGGCTGCTGCCGTGGAGGCCGCCCCAATCCTGAATGAGTGGGAGCCGATATGCCATTCCACAATGCCAGCCCTGGCCAGGGCACCAGCAGTGACAGTCCAAAACTGATAACGTGAAAGAGGGGTCCCGTTCGCATGAATAAAAAGGTAACCGGGTGAGTCACCCCTAAGAGACAGGTAATCTTGCAGTGCCCGAAGTGGACATATCGCAGAAATAGGGCAAGGACTCAACATTAGCTCCTTCCCCCTGGCCCATTGGTCCGTCTTGGACCTACGAATACGTAACAAAAAACCCTCTGGAAGCCAGCAAAGATCAGATCTAAGGAGGGCTGTATAAGACAAGTCAGAAATAGATGAGGCAAGCAGCTTGCTGATACGGAGCATGGCAAAGAAAGCTACAAGGGCAGCCGCCCTGAATAACGCCACCTCGAAAGGGCCATCGCAAACTACTGGCCACTGCTCCATAAGCCAGGATAAAATCTCTGGCGTAAAAGGGGCACTGTCGTCTTTCCTCCTGCCCCTCTCCTTAGCCCAGCCCTCCAGCATCTTTTGCAGCAGAAAATCACCCAAAGGGTGCTCAAAGTGCTGGGCCTTGGCATAAAATGCCAACGCAGACAGCCAGCCTTGAATGGTTCGAGGGGCCAATCCCTTAAAATAAAGGTGGACAGCAAATTGAGTCAGCTGATCAGGGGTGGCCAGCCATGACGAAGAAAAACCCTCCTGGGCACAAAAGCTCACATATTCATTGCAGGCGGCCACATAGGCCCGCCTGGTCCTGGGGGCCAGGGCAAGTGTAAGTGCCCAGTGGGCTTCTACATGCCAATGGACCATACCTCGTTGGGGAGGATCACGGACTCAGGTGAAGCCAGAGGGAACAGCAGCCAGAAATGCTCCATCTGTTGGCGTGAGAGGGCATCTGCAATCTCATTCCTGACACCTGGCACATGGCAAGCCTGAAACACTACATAAAGCTCCAGACATTTAAGAGTTAGGGCGCGGACCAGCCTCATGACTCGAGGGGATCGAGAAGACAAGGTGTTTACCACACGGACCACCACCTGGTTATCACACCAGAAACAGACGGCCGTGTTGGCCCAAGTTTCCACCCACAGCCAAGCTGCACCCACTATGGGGAACAGTTCAAGGAAATTAAGGTCCCTAGTGATGCCAGCTGTCGACCAGTGGGCCGGCCATATGGCAGCACACCACAGGTTATGATAAAAATGGCATAACCACAGGCCCCAGACACATCCGCCTGTACCTGCAGCTTGGCACCCAACATCAGCTCAGAGCGCCAAAATCAGCCCATTAAGCTGGGACAAGAACCTAAGCCAGACCTTGAGGTCCTCGCGCATCTCAGCCAAAATCCTCCTACGGTGGTGGGGCTTTTCCAGCCAGGCCGTGGCTTCGCAGAGCCGCCTAAGGAATGCCCTACCAGGAGCAATGACCCGGCAGGGGAAATTAAGGTGGCCGATGACAACTTGTAGTTCCCTAAGGGATACCTTACGCTTACCAAGAAGGTCACGCAAGAGGACCCTGAGGACACTGAGTTTGGCCTCCAGCAGTCAGTCTAGACTGCTGTACGGTATCTCATTCGATGCCCAAGGGGCCTTCTGTCTTTTCCCTAGCTAAAGGGTCCCCCAAGTAAGCTGTCAGATGTTCAAACGGCCATGAGGAAGGCACAATGACCAGAGCCAGCAGCCCCACAGAAGAGGTAGTCGTCTAAATAATGCACCACAAGATGGCTACCTGTCCTCTCCTTAAAGGCCCACTCCAAAAAGGTACTAAAAGCCTCGAAGGCCGCACATGAAATGGAGCATCCAAAAGGGAGCGCCCTATCAGCATAAAATTTTCCTTTGAATGACAAGCCCAACAATTCAAACTCCCCTGGGAAGACAGGCAGGAGCCTAAAGGCCGATTTTATGTCACACTTGCCAATCTCAGCCCAAGGGCCGCAGGTCTTAACCATGGAGATGGCAGTGTCAAGAGAAGTGTAACGGACCGTACACCGCTCATGAGGGATCTTATCATTTACTGATGAACCCTCTGTGTAAGACAGGTGGTGGATAAGCCTGTACTCACCCGGAGTCATCTTGGGAACAATGCCCAAAGGGGACATGTGAAATTGGAGGGTGGGAGGAGCCAGGAATGGGCCCAGGACCCGCCCCTCTGCCACCTCCTTGTCAATCTTGTCCCGAACCAGATCCTCAAAGCCCTTAATGGATTTAAGATTGCTGGCAAACATAGGTGCCCTGGGGCCCAATGCAGGGATGCGGAAACCCCAGATAAAGCCCCGAAGAAGGTACAGGGCGGCCGCCCTGTCCGGGTAGTGTCGAAGCAATTGATGCAAGGGATTGAGTTTGATGGGGCTAGGTCCCTTTGGGAACCTAGCTCACTCCTGGAGGGATTTTCTTGGCACCGCCATCACTGCCTGAGGGTGAAGTTTGCTTACCCTGGGGGCAGCTGGTAGCGGCATGCTCCCCCCCCCCCACAGCCGCAGCAGATGTGCTTAAATCTGCACTGGCGTCGGTTGCAAGAGCCCTTGGAGTTAAACTCCCAACAGGCCAGGTAGAGTTGAACCGCCTGGCCCGCCGCCAGGTGGGCTGATGCCGGCTGGCTGGTTCTGCATACCAGATGGCCACTGTCAAAGTGGTCAGCTGAGATAGGATGGGCTGAGGACATGATTTTCATCCAGAGGAGCCCGTAGGGTTCATCCCAATGAAGGGTGGGAGAATGGGCAGCGCGCCGGTGGAAGCGTTCATCATACTGCAACCACGCTGAACCAGCGAACTCCAAATGGGCCCTGTGAATGGTATCCATGTACTCAACCAGGGCCAAAGCATGCTCAGGGTGAGCCTTGATAATGATCACAGCATAGATAAAGAATGCTGAAAGCCAGTTGGTCCAGCATCTATCGGGCTTGCGTTTGTGAAGGATCTCTCGCTCTTTCTCATCAAGCCTCTTAAAAGACTCCCTGTCAATCTCCCTGTTCAACAGGTCAAATACATCCACATAGCTACCACTGAGAATTTTTTCAATGGTCACCTGTGAAAGGTGATCTCCCAGGGGCAGGCACTGTTGCCCTCCGGCAATTCCAATGGAGACACAACAGCTGTGTCATCAGGAGGACTAGCTTGCACAGCAATATCCTGCGTAACAGGCAGCCTATTGGCCACAGAGCAGGGCTCCTGTGCAGATGGGGCCCCGGCCACAACTACGGGTAAAGTGGGAGGTGCCCCAATGCCAGGCCCAGAAGGGGTCAAATTCAACGGCGGAGTAGGAAGAACGGCTGGCTGAGGGGGTGGGCCCCATGGCCAAGGGCAAGCAGGAGTGGAGATCTGGTGTGGCAAACACTCACCCGGTGCTGAGGTCCCAGAGGACGATGCTGTACCCACCAGGCGATCATGGCCAGCAAAGGAAAGATCGAGGGCCAGGTCCTGTGCCGTCTGCGCCCCCGGGGTGCCATGCCTGGATACTCTGCCGGTCCCTCCGCCAACAGGTAAGGCACCTGGAGTGGACGCCTCGGAAGGGCCCGCCTGTTGGACCTGGGAAACCGCAGACACACCTTGGCGGGTAAGAGCCGCCAGCTCACCTGCAAGAAAGTCAATATGGGAGAGCATTAATTCACCCATTCTATGTAATTCCGCCCGCTTCTGTGCCTTTGTCAAGCCCCGCACACAGAACACACAGCAAGCCAAGTTCAGTTCTTTGCCAGGATCTTTAGTTGTAATCCAAATAAAGAACAAATACAGTCCAAATCACAGCCAAAATACCTTACAAAGCCAAATGCCAAATTCCAGGGAAGCAGATAACGCCATAGTGAGCAAGCCGGTCCAAGGTCAGGAAACAGAGTCAGGAGAATACACAGGAATGTGGTGACAAGGTAAGTGAAGCGTTGCTCCCACAGAGGGTTCAGGGTAAACTTGCTAGCTTTATCCTAAAGCAGGGAGCACACCCATATCTCTGGCAAGGCTCTTGCTTGAACTCAGGGTTTTCAGATCTAATTCTACGCCTATCATTAAAGATCCTTTCCCTAGCTCTCCTGTTAGTTCTCCTTTGCAGGATCCTGCTCCTAGCCCTTATAGGAGGAGGAGATGTGCCCTCAGCTGCGTCCTCAGACTCAGCTGCCTGCTGGGTTGAACTACAAGGCTCCTCCTGCTGCTCTTCAGCATTTAACCCTTCACATTCGGGTTCCATGACAGGCAGGGTCCTGGCAGTCTTGGTGCTATGAACCAGTCTGCCCCCCTCACCCACTCCCACCAGCCTCCTGGCTTGTGCCCTAGCCTGTTCTAATTGGCTAAGCTTGTCCCACGCAGCTGAATAGTCAGGGAGATCCACGTCAGAGGACGAACCCGAAAGCTGAGGGGCTGGGTTGCGGGGGGGGGGCGCCCTGCATTTCACAGGGGTCTTGCCCTTAGATTTAGAAGTGCACTTTTTGGGCGCCATATCAGCTCCAGATGCACGCGGGGTCCAAGAAAGTGGTTAGCCAAAAAAATTCCCAAACAAGTGTCCCACTGGTGGCAGTGGCCACAGTAGCTGCAGAATGTCCACAATAAAGTGTCAGGAGCAGCTGGATATTAAGAACTAAGATAGGCCTCTAATAATGTATATGTTATTATTTTATGTCTCTGTTGTTTGTTTGTTTGTTTATTTATTTATTTCTTTTTCTGTTTTACTTTAACCAAATCCACGGGAATGGAGCCCAGCCAAGACAAGGCAGTCTCCAAACCCCAGGGCACCACCACTGAGGGAAGCCCGAGGGTCCCGAAGACTATCAGCCATGGCAGCCATGTGAAACAAAATGGCGGTGCTAAGAGCGCCCAAAATGGAGGATTCTACCCCCACCAGATGCCTGGTCAGGGAAGCCGGCCGGCTAAAACTGAACACCGCAGCGGCCAAATGACCCACCCGCCCGAGGACTGTACCCTAACGCCTGACTAGCCCCCACGGGGAGGAGCACCAACAGCCCCCGGTAAACCAGGCGGCCCGGCTGAAGCATGGGCCGCAGAAGAGCAGGCACGTCCTGGCGCTGTTGAGGTTGGTGCCGCCGCACTGCCGCCGAGGCCACTACGGCTCCCACAGCAGGAGCCCTTATCAGGCCTCCGATCGGCAGCCCCAGCCGATCGGCAGCCTGTCAAAAGAAGACGGGGCCCAGCCAGAGCGCAGCGAGGCCACGAAGCTCCGCCACCGCCGCTGCCGTTCCCGGGGAATCGCCTGCAGCCGCTGCACCGAACCGAGCCCCAGGAAGGCCCTGATCCTTGCCGCATGGACGGAGCTGGCAGCCCTCCCCCGGTAAGGAGAAAAACCTCCGGTGGGTGGGGGACACCGGCTGAAGCGCAGAGACAGCGCGCGTCCGAGCAGCCGAGGATCTAAGATTGACAGGCCCTGGAAGGGGTGGGAGCCTACTTATAGACTCCTGTCCCCAGGCAGAAAGTCCCGGATGGGCACGAAGTTTTCGCACCCAAAAGTCCGGGACTGGGATGGCAAATGCGCTCTTCCCCCAATAAATGGGGTTCAGAGCTGCCCACTTTATCATTTCTCAGCATTCTGCTGTATTCTGTTAGGCCTCTGTTTTCTTGCTTAACTGATTATTTGACTGGTTGCATTCCACATCTTCCTTCATTAAATGGAAGGTACAGCCAGTGAACATTGCTACATGGATGCAGAGTCTTGTTGCTGTTGTAGTTGTGATTTACTTGTAGTTGTTATTAGGATTTTGTATAGGATTCAGTGTGCACTTCTTAAATTTCTGGAATCCATTGAGAATTCCAACCCCACTCCCCCGAATTATTCTAACCTATGGGCAAACATAGGTGTCAGTCCTTCTTTACTTCATGTACAATTTCTATATTGCCACCTTGTGTAAACAACTCATGGTAGTGCACAATGTCAAAGCACAATAGACAATATAAATAATAAAAATATACAACAAACAGCAACAGAAAGCATAATAGCACCCAAAAACAATGTGTAATCACGCAAACACAAAATACTGGCATCTGGGACAAGCAGAAGAGGATCGCAGCAATAGGTTACTTAATTTTATTTACAGTTTGGTATCATGGTTTCCTGAACCATGCCTTGAAGGCACTTTTCCTGCTTTTATTTATTTATTTATTTATTTATTTATTTAAATGGAAATATCCCAAGCATGAGAGAGCATACACATGAACAGGAATCTCAACTGCTCAGGCACATTTTCTTCACATGGATTAAACACTGATAGAGGAGGAAGATTTTAAGCTTTCTTTTTCCAGAAATAACTTGGATATGTAATGCCTGAATGGAACTACTGCTTGCCTCTCTTGGAATGAAAATATTACTCAGTACCTACTTATGTTGGTCTACTAATTCTGCCACAAACTGCAATTATGGGACTTATTACAGTTTGCTGAACTGCAGAGATAAACACTAGGGTAGGTGAGCATAAAAATATATATGAATTGTTGTATGTGTATGTGTTTGGTTTGGTTTTAAAGACCTCATGGTGCCGTGTTTAAAATGCTGTACTAAAGCTATAATGGCAGCTCCGCGCCGCTGCATGCGGGGGCGGGGCATCTTTGCCAGCTGGCGGAAGCAGTCGCCGGTTGGCTACTCTGCCTGCGCAGGTTACGTTGGGGGAGCGCACCTACTTAAGGTCCGGACGCGCTTCCCCCAACCTGCCTGCGCAGATTGGTCTTTCTTCTCCAGGAGAGCTGTCTCAGCGCAGCAGGGAGCCGGCTTTGGTCTCTGCCTTACAGCTGGCAGGCGGAGATCGGAGCGATAGCTCCGGGAGACAGCGCAGCCGAGACGTTCTCGGCTGTTTCGTTGCGCCGCAGCGTGCAGCTGCGCTCGGATTAAGCTCCCGCCCATCAGCTGGCCGGGAGATCGCAGGACAAGCAAGTAGCGCCTGCGGGGATAGGGAGGGAACCGGGAGGGGGGAGGGCGGCGGAGCCAGGCTCTCGTGAGCCTGCCCTGCGGGGGGGGGGGTAGGGAGGTAGAGAAGGGATCCCAGGAGTGGGGGGGAGGCGGAGAAAGGCGCGGACGCCCGGCTGGCCGCCATCCAGTCAGCGGCCGTACCGGGAGGGTATTTAAAAAACAAACAAACAAATAAACAATCAAACGGACAAACAAAGGGGTGCCCTATCAATTTCCCCTTTTTTCCCTTCCACACTGATCGACTGCAGAAAGCAGATTGAGGGGCATTACAGCGGTCACAGGCCGCACGGCCCGGGAGGGGGCGGCCATTTTAGTGGCCTCTTGGGCCTCTCCACCTGTAGCCTCCCCATCAATCCCCATCCTTGCCATACCTGGGGGGGGACTTGAGACCGGCTATCCCACGGAGTTTGGGGCACACAGGGGCAGTAGTAGGGTATCATATTTACACCTGGGCATCACTGCTTAAGGGGCAATCAGCACGTGGGTTGGGCGGCCATTTTGGGGATTGGGCGGCCATTTTACGGGGCTGCTGCAGAACCATCTTCGGCCTACCTGCAGGATCCCCATCCATCCGACCGGTGGGGCTCCGGCCTGGGACAAGCCTTAGGGCAGGTGGTACTACACTGCTCCGCCGTGCAGCGCACCCTGGTATTGGATCATTACACACCCGATTTGGCATCATGCCGCCCAAACCGAGCACCAGCAAGGGCAAAGGCAAGGCCCAGTCGCGTAGGCGGCAAGCACCCCCCCCCAGTCCCTGAAATATCATCATCATCAGATGAGGACTGGCAGCCATTTGCAGCCGCCTGGACCAAATTATCCCGTCTGGAAAAGGAACGCGCCAAGCAACGGGGTATGGAGGCCTCCTATGGGGGGAGGCCTCCTAGGGACACCAAAGAGTATCGCAGGGCAGGTCTTAAAGCATTGGGTGATCTGATGATGTCCCGTATTTCTGTCTTGGAGACCGCTATGGCAGGACCCTCGGGCCAGGCTGCAGCTGGCCCGCAACAGGTATACCAGGACGCGCTCCTGTCCGAAGCCGGACCACAACTCCCAGCGGCTACTTTCGCGGGACAGGCGCCAGCATCCATCACTCAAGCGGCGGGAGCAGCTACAGGACCAGGCCATCGACCTGTCATCGAACAACCCCCGCGGGAACCACAACCACGGGCACCGATTTACAGCCCCCTCCGGGTGAGTCAGCCTCTATTACACACACACCAAGGCGGGTTCTGTGGCCCTGGCCTGCTTCCAGCACGGTAGGGGAACAGGTCGAGGCCAGCCTTCCAGGTCACAGGACGACTATTCGGCCACCACCACCCTCGGGCACACCGGGTACGGTGTTGGCGGAAGCAGCCACCCAGACGGCATCCAGTGCGAGCCCGACTGCAGTCCGGGGAAGGGTCTGTAACAAAACAAACGCACCCACCGTACTGGATGCCACTAAGCCGACAGAGGAATTAGAGCAGGCAGCAATCAGCCCTTTAGACTTGCCAGAAGGGGATGAGTCATTGCCCTTGGGGGACCACCTCTCCGACGCAATGATTGACAAGATTGTGTCGGGGAGGTATGTGGATATCTTTGAATTGCTGAATAGGGAAATCGATACCAAGGACATGGAAAAGCTAGATGACAAGGAGAAAGAGAGAATTAGGAAGCGGAAGCCGGAAAAAACTTGGAATAACTGGTTGACGGCCTTCGTTATGTATGCTGGCATATATGCCGAGGCGCACCCCCAAAAGGGCGCGGTCTTGTGGCACTATTTGGATAATATCATCAGGGCTCGTGCCGACTTCCCGGCTTCGGCTTGGCTGGCGTATGACGAAGCGTTTCGCCGCCGGATAGCCAAGGATCCTACTCTCCGTTGGGACAGGCCTCATAGTTATTTATGGCTGAGGGTGATGAGCGCCCCCAGACAGGCCCTGAACGACAGATTCGATAGCGGCCATGCGATTTCGCGCCCTGGACAGATTGGTAATCCCCGCGCAAACGCGGGCCAGCCGGTTCAACCCCGGCTGGTCTGCTTCGCATATAACAGTAAAGGGTCTTGCGGGCGCCGCCAGTGCAAATTCAGACACTTATGCTCCACCTGTGGAGCTGACCACCTGGCTGCCAACTGCCCTAGGGGCAAACCGGGAAATAGCGGGGGGAGGGACCCCGGGGGAAAGCGATCGCAACCGGGGTCATCTTCGTCCCCGAAAGGGACCTAGTCCCATACGAGTGCCAGTTTTGAGGGCGTGGCTCCGTAGTTACCCCTCCCGGGAGGAAGCCACCTACCTCCTGGACGGTTTCGTCTACGGTTTCCGTATACCAGCATTTGGGGAACGATCGCCCTTTCTTGCTCACAACCTGAAGTCTGTAATTGGGAAGGAGGTGATAGTGAGGGAAAAGATAGCGGCTGAATTGCTAGCGGGCAGAATCCTGGGACCATTTGATCATCCACCGACTCCCTGCACTCGGGCATCGCCTTTGGGCATTGTCCCCAAGAAAGCACCCGGCGAATACCGTCTTATCCACCATTTGTCGTACCCAGCAGGGGAGTCGGTGAATGACATGATACCGCAGGAACTCTGCAGCGTCCGTTATACCTCCTTCGACGCAGCCATCAGAATGGTACGGGGTTGTGGAGTGGGGGCTGAAATTGGGAAGTGTGATATTAAATCAGCATTCCGGCTCTTGCCGGTCCACCCGGACGACTGTGAGCTCCTAGGATTTGCTTTTGAGGGACGTTATTACCTGGACAGGGCCATGCCTTTTGGCTGCTCAATCTCATGTTCTGCCTTTGAACGCTTCAGCTCTTTCGTAGAATGGGCGGTCCGCCAGCGAACGGGTAGCTCTCATGTCATCCACTACTTGGACGACTACCTGTTCGCCGGACCAGCGGGCACTCGGCAATGTGCATCACTTATGGCGGCCTTCCGTGCCATGGCAGCCGAGTTAGGTCTCCCTTTAGCAGAGGACAAGACGGAGGGCCCCACCACCGTGCTCACATTCTTGGGCATTGAGCTGGACACCGTGGCCCAAACGTGCAGACTTCCCCGGGAGAAGATAGTCGACCTTCGCGCCCGCTTGACGGCGCTCCTAGCGCAGAAGAAGGCCACGCTCAGGGAGCTTCAGCAGATTATTGGGCATTTGAATTTTGCATGCAGGGTGGTGGCCCCTGGTCGGGCTTTTGTTCGCCGACTTTGCGACGCTATTGCAGGGCTACGTAGTCCTCATCACCGGCGCCGAGTCTCGGCGGATATGAAGAACGACCTTAGGGTCTGGCTGCAATTCCTATCCGATTTCAATGGTATTTGCTTTTGGCGATCGGAAACGATCGCCGCCACGGAGCTGCAGGTACAGACCGATGCATCTGGAGCATTGGGTTTCGGGCTGTACCTTCAGGGCCGTTGGTGCGCCGGCGCTTGGCCGGTAGAGTGGCAGGATAGTGGCATTACTCGGGACCTAACATTTCTCGAGTTATTCCCCATAGTTGGGGCTGTATTTCTGTGGGCGGAGCGGCTTGCCAATTCGGTGGTGCGATTTAATTGCGACAACCAAGCTGTTGTGCATATAATTAATAAATTGACCTCCAAATCAAAACGGGTAATGGTACTGGTCCGCGCACTTACCCTACGATGCCTCCAATTTAATATATTATTTCATGCCTACCATGTGCCGGGGGTTAAGAATGAGCTTGCTGACGCGCTGTCCCGCCAACAGATGGAGCGGTTCAGATCGTTAGCACCTCGGGCGCGTATGGACCCAGACATTCTACCACCCGAGGTATGGAGGCTTGGAGGGTAGAGGCGAATCGGGCCATGGGGCTGGCCTTGGCACCCAACACCCGCCGGGCGTATTCAACGGCCTGTGGCGAGTACGCTCGCTTTTGCGCTGATGAAGGATTCCCCCGACTGTGGCCGGCTTCAGCGGACCAGCTGGTGCAATTCGCAGTGCATTTACACTTCAAGGGCTTAGCTCCTCGAACCATACAGGGCAAGCTGTCAGCCCTGTATTATTATGCCAAGGCACAGGGATTTGCACTGCCGGATTGCCAGTTCAGAATAAGTAAGATGTTAGAGGGTTGGGCTAGGGAGCGGGCCCGGCCCCATGATGACAGGACCCCTATCTCTCCTGGGATGTTGTGTAAATTGGCCTCGGTTTGGCCCGGGTGTGTTCAGATCCTTTCAAGCAGGTTTGTTCCAGGCAGCCACGTTGGTGGCATTTTTTGGGGCCTTGAGAGTCAGCGAACTGGTAGCCCACTCCCAAATGGATGTATCAAAAACAGCTCTACAGTGGGCCGACATGACCCTTTACGAAGACCATGTTGTGTTCCGCATCCGTAAATCCAAGACGGATCAGAAAGGCAGGGGGGCGGAGATACACCTGGGTAGGTGTTCCCTTCCCCAAATCTGCCCTATTCTAGCACTTCAACGGTACGCCAGTCAGATTCGCATGGGTCAGGGGTACCTATTTCAGCATAAAAATGGATCACCATTGACACGGTACCAATTTTGGCAAACCTCGTCCAGGGCCCTTCAGTTCGCTGGAATCTCGGGTTGGCGTTTTGGCACCCACTCCTTCAGGATCGGGGCCGCTTCCACGGCTGCGGTCATTGGGGTCGATCCGGCGGGGATCCAGCGGATCGGGCGATGGCGATCTAGGCAATTCAAGGCTTACGTGCGCCCCTTAACGGACCGGTGAGACCGGGCCAGTTCTTTCTGTTTTTTCGTTTCAGGTGTGGCTGCTGGAGGACGGGCACGAGTTATCATCTATGGCCATAGTTTTGTGTTCTGGGCCACCAAGTTTGCAGTGCAGTCCGGACGTGGCCGCGATCTCGGCCTGGGACAGTGGGCCGAACTTGTGTGGAGGGGAAGACGGGGGATGCTCTGGAGGGCGTTTTTGCCAACCGCCCTTAATGATCCTCCTGACCCCCCCCCCGGCCATTGTCGTTGTTCACCTTGGCGGAAATGATCTGACCCGCATGTCGGGCAAGTCCCTTATCCTCCAGATCATCGATGATCTGAGGACATTGAAGCTGCATCGCCCAGGTACGACTATCTTGTGGTCCGCCATGATCCCGAGGTTGGTGTGGGGCCCGCTCCATCACCCACAGAAGATGCATAAAGCCCGGAAGGGCGTCAATCGAGAGGTAGCCCGCGTAGTCCTTGCGGAGCTTGGCGCCGTCATTTGGCACCCTGGAATCACGGCACGGTCTCCTGACCTGTTTCGGCCCGATGGGGTGCACCTGTCCGATAAGGGCATGGAGCTGTTTGTTTCAGATTTGTATGAGGGCCTGCGGGCCGCATTGTTCGGCCGTTTGGGGTAAAGAGGCGTCAGTGCGCCTCTTTGGTGGCGGGTAGCGCTAAACCAAACAGTGATTACCTAGGTCCATACCTTATACGACATTGGCAGTGTGCTTGGCAGCCCATAAACAAGTAGCTAGGGCCAGTATTAGGCAGGCATAAATTAAAGCATAAACCCAACCACAATTAAAGGGCTGCCAAGGCTTGATTAATGTGCGAGGATGCCAACATAGTCTGGCATCCGCTCTGCGGCAGTAAACAGGCCGCAGGAAATTTACCTGTTGAAAGGGACCTAGGTAAATTAATAACCACCTGATAAAATTGCGCTACGCTTCAGGCCCTCATAAAGTTACATTAAAGTTAATATTGTTAATAAATTGTGGCCCCTTGTTAACCCAAGCAAACGTGTGTCGACTGTTTATTTCCGCCTGGTCTGGCAATTGTGTTCACGACCTGGAGTTCAAACCCAGGTAGCCGGTTTATGATTGACTCTGCCTTACATCCTTCTGAGGTTGGTAAAATGAGTAACCAGCTTGCTGGGGGGGGATATGTAGCCTGCATAATTAAATTGTAAACCACTGAGAAAGTGCTTTAAGCACTATGGGGTGGTATATAAGCAGAACACTTCCCTTTAGCTTTAGCTTTTGCTTTTGCTTTTGCTTTGCTAGATAAGTGACACAACAATCCCAAGATCAGAAAAACTAGAAACTAAGAAAATCTGAAATCTACATATAAATCCATTCTTATATTGAATTGCCATTGTAGCGATGAAGTGTCCTTACATAATAGAATATTTTCAGCCTTTAAAAAAATCTGAATGGGGAGCCCTAGCACCTTCTGCCTCTTCAAAGCCCACAAGAATGTTTCCATTTGCCTTTCAAGGCCAATGCTAGTTTGCCCTGAACTGCTTTGGAGATGCTGGACAAATGAGCGGCTGTTAACACAAATCTGTTTTATTCAGTTGTGATCAATTAGTTAATGTTTGCTCAGTGGTTTGGCAGTGAAAAGTGCTCTCTAAATGTTCAATATGAACATTTCACAGAATAGTCCACAACTGAAATAAGAAGTACTTAACCGTTTGACCCCTGGTCAGGTCTTCCTGATCAAGATTAATAGGACACAATGTAATAAGTTTAAATCCTTGCAAAGGCAGAATTAATAATGGATGATTTATAAAATTATTTCCTGTTCACATTTTCTGAAACTTAATTGAAATAAAAAAAACATTAATAAAGACTAATCACAAAGCATTTGGCATTCCTCCTTATCTTAGAGTGAAAGGAAGGAAGGAAGGAAGAAAGAAAGAAAGAAAGAAAGAAAGAAAGAAAGAAAGAAAGAAAGAAAGAAAGAAAGAAAGAAAGAAAGAAAGAAAGAAACTGGTTGCTACTGAGCATAATGTGTGGGTTCTTTAATTCAGGAATAGTCCAGGAAGTGCACAAGGTCTGAAGACAGGTGATATATGAGCTGCTGGAGCCTCTTTGACAGGTATGGTGATCACATGATATGTTTTCAGCTGTCCCTATTTAATGGAATTATACACAAATGGTTCCTGGGAAAGTGACCATACCAGCTCACAAGTTATTCCATTAACGTGACAACTTTATTGCAAGGGAGAGAAGATCTTCACTCTTATTCTTCTCTAGCTTCTATTGAAGGAATAAAGAAAACAGCATGCCACCCTTGACTTCTCTGAACCATTCCTTCTCATCATCTATTGCTACATTTTCTTCAAAAGAATGTCAGTAGTGCTAATCGCTTGCTTTCAGATATGTTTAAGGGCACGTTGAGCTGTTCCGTAAAAGTGTCTTTACAGAGGAGTTGTCCATATGCACAAAAGTGACTGTGTAATCAAGAGTGAAGAACAATGGGGAGAAAGAGCCATATGTGCCACGCTCTAGCTAGGAATAGGAATAGGAATAGGAATCTTTATTTGTCATTGCCCCCTTGCAGAGACAATGAAATTTTACGGTTGCTATATTCAGCTCATATAAAACTTTCTACATAGATTTAAGAACAGCTACAACACATAAAACATGACATATAAAATAAGCTGACTTCAAAGTCCAGAATTTCCATTTAAGGCCAATATTGCTCTAAAAAAGAAGCTATTTTTGAGATGGATTGTTCTCACCCTCAGTACTCTATATCTCCGTCCTGATGGCAGCAACTCGAAGAGGCGATGACCAAGATGTGATGGATCTCTTAATATTTCTAATGCTTTACAGTGGCACCTGGTAGCATAAATTTGTTCTAGGGTGGGGAGTGAACAGCCCACAATAATTTCCGCAATTCTTATGATTCTGTGCAACACTGTCCTATCCTGATGGGTACAACTTCCATACCATACACATAACCCGTAAGTAAGCACACTCTCAATTGCTGTTGTATATATCCTGTTTTTAAAAAACATTCTTCGTGATTTTAATTGATTCCTATTATGTTTAACATGTTATGGACAAGATTCATCTAGGGCTGCTATCTCACCTGGATTTTGATCCTGATCTTCTGAAGGTCCAGCTTTTCCTCTTTGTCCCATTACGTGACTGAATAAGTGGGACAGGAGTTCACACTCCAAAGCTGGTTTTTAATTTAAAAGTGCAGTTCAGCCACCTTGGCCATCAGGTGGTGCTAGCATTTAAAAAGAAATGGACCACTTGGCTGGAGGAAATTAAGACTTAGGGCACCACGTGGAGCTTCCTGTTTCTCCGAAGGTGAAAAGCAATTAAAAAAACAGTGCAGATTGGCCCGGGAACAGCCGGTCGATGCTATGAGTTAAAAAAAAAGAAGAAACCCGGATCATCTGCATGGTCCCAGGGCATCTGCTTCCTTAAAAGGTGGATTATCAAAGTAAGGCAAAAAATTCCTTACCTCCTGGGTGAGTCACAGAAACCTTGCTTAAAGGGGCATTATCGGGTTTTTTTTCTTTTTTCCCAAAAAGCCTGGTGCCTGGGGATGGCATTTTTAACACAGGTTTTTCTAGTAATTTAAACTGCTTTTAAATGCACGTGGGACCGAGCCCTAAGACCCTATCCATTGCAGAACACGGCTGTGTGTGCCATAAAGCAGCCTGTAAGAGCTTGCAGTCTGCATGCCCTGAGACTAGCACAGGGCTGGAGGCCTGGATTTTAGCAGCATTTTGCTTGGTGCAGAGTAAAGCTATGGCTCTCCATGGAATGTACATTGCATTTTGTGAGATCTAGATGTGTCCAGGGCTGTTTAAGGTCTGCCCCATGTGACTTTGGCTATTTTGGCTGGCCTGAAAATCACTACATAAAGTATTTAATAAATGTCTCAGATCTGATCGATAAAGCAATCCAATCAATATCAAACATGACCAATCACCCTTCTGACATGTTAGCTTTATCCCAGAGCCCCCTTCTACTATGTTTGGAAAACCCTTATACTATATATTGTCTCTGACTTCTCTTGCAAGCCTCCAAACTCCTCCTTCTCTGATTTCTACTCTTCCTTGGTGATGTTCTGTTAATGCTCACTACAATTTAAATTTGTTGACTAACAGCTCAGACAATTGTTTTGTGTTTGGGTGAGAAATGGTTAACTAATGAGAAAGGGAGTCCATTTCTGTGATTTCCCTTCATGTTGTGTCACTTTGTGAATGGTAGTGAGAACAAGAGGATATCCTGTAGACTTGTCACCCTGTCATCTGGTATGTCTAGCTTCCTCAGAGGAGTTTAGTGGGAAGCTTTCCTGGCTAGGTCTGAAAAACTTCTAGTAAATATGCTCTTCCCAGCTGCATCTCGTCCCATATTCCTTTGGATCCCTGGAGTCAAAATTGTCCCTATTAAATCCTCTGCCCAAGCAGATGTTGTCGTCCAGTGTTGTCGTCTCTGTTCTTGATTCATGCCCTTTGCCATGAAAGAGTGCTGGACCTTCACCTTCCAACCCAGAATCTTATAAGAACTTGTAATGTGCTGTGTCTGGAGCAAATTTCATATATTCAAACTGAAACAAATCAAGCTTATGATGAATATTCAGAGGGTTCCTGACAAGCTGTCAATGGCTGGTCCCCTTTAAAACTGGCCCAGTCAGCACTGGGGGATTCCCCCCCCCGGTGCTGACTGGGCAAGTTTTAAGGGGGTCCAGCCCATTACAGCTCAGCAGGAGCCCTCTGAAAATGGCTGCCCAGCACCAAATCCCATGCCTCTAGGACCCAGTGGAGTCACCCCCACCCCTCTCCCAGCTGAGAGGAGGCTGGAAGCTGGGCTGAGAGGAGGTGAGGAGTGATGGCAGTGATGGCAGTGACCCACCTCCTCCTCTTTCCTCTCCTGGGTTCCTGTGGCGGCGGCCACACTGCAGGTAAGGGACACCTTTTACAGATGGAATGAAATGGTTCATTTCAATGGAAAAATGACATTTTCGTTTCATCTGTAATGAAGCGCTGCTTCCTTGTTTTGTTTGGTTTCATTTTGTTTTGTTATGTAATGAAATGATGAAACAGCATTTCATTTTTTTCATTTCGTGTCCATCCCTACTGAGCACCATAAGTCTGTGAAGATTCTCAGTCTTCCAGGTGAGTTTATCTGAACGTTGAGTCATGGCAACTGGATTTCTTTTTCTTGAGAGATTGCAATGTTTCACTGCTCAAATAGAAGTCCAGTTGCCAGGACTCAACTTCAGCTTTCCCCAATTCAGCACACCCTTAACAGGTTTTAAACATTGCCCGTGAGTTCTTTTCTATGCTGATAATGCAACCATATCAATGGCATCTAAGATGTATGGGAGTTGCACTGTGAGGCCTTCTTTAAAAAAATTGCTGGATCCATCCTTACTTCTTTTCTTACAATGACAGTAGCCAGTACATCATCATTCTCTTAGTGCTCCACTTCCATAATGCTTAAAGCTCAAATTGTGGACTTTGATACATGTAACCGCCCAGTGTGTCCTTGTTGCTAAATCAAATAAATAAATAAATATCTTTCTATATTAAGGCCATTTCCCTGTCAAATTTGAACTTGATGACAATCATCCTTGTCATTGGAAAAAAAATCTTCATGGAGCCCTCTTCCTGTGCAATTCTTATTCCTGTTCTCAAATATGCCTTTTGAAAAATCACACCGACACAAAGTCTCTGATTTTTTGCTTTTGATATGAAGAACCACAGCAACAATAAAGAATATGATGGTAAAATTCAGGACCTGTAATTTCTGAGCTGCTGCTGATAACTGACATAAAGAAGGAAAAAATGATCATTTGTGGCAAGAATAATTTCTGATATAAGGAGGTGTTCAATGGACTATATTATGAAGGAGAGTAGATGTGTGCAGCCACCATTTCTGAGTATGCTTTATGGAAGGGAACAAGGTATCTATTGTCTATGAAATGCCCATATATGCATATCTGGTTATTATTACTGTCCATCCACAATCTGAAACATCTTGTAACACTTTCAGATGGGCCCTCAGTCTGTTTAAGTTTGATTTAACTACCAACTGTAGACATATTCATACTTCTGTGGCTCTGGCTGCAAACTGAATCTGTTCCTGTGGAAGTCAAAACTCCCTCAGAGTCACCAGCCACTGTAGAATGACCCACTGTCATTTGGACTATGGGCACTTTTACCTAGCATCACTGAGACTTGGTAATAAAGACTATGCACTGTCTCACAGTTTTCCCACACCCACTGTCCCAAAGTCTGTTGCCTAGTTATGCTAAATTAATACAGTGTGACTTTTGAAGGTGAATTGCCTTAAGAAACCACCATTGCCAGCCTAGGCCAGAATAAAAAAGTGAAACATAGAGGTTGGGGTAAAACTTGTGCTGCAGCTTTATTAAACTATTTAGCATTAACATCTCCTTTCACAAGGGGGCTGTCAGGATTTGGGCCACAGGACTCTGCCTCTACAGAATCAGGCCCCACTCAGGATGAGGCAATCAGGGAATGCAGCTGGTGGGCTTGATACTAGCATAAAGCTAGCAGCTGGCACTCCTTGTTCTTTGCCTGAGTAACATGAGACCTTGGACTCCTGAAGCTTCAGCCCTGTTATCTTGGTCCTTCCTGGAACTCTGCTACTCCATAAGTCTTCCTCCTCCCTCTCGAAGTGGGTTTGTGTGAATCCTGATCTTGAACAGGCTGACAACCCTCTCTGTGAATCTTGAAGTCGGACTGGCTGACCACGCTCTTGGCTTCTGGGAACACCCTTGTCCTGGTTCCACGTCCTGGTTCCACTGCAGTCCTGGTTCCACTGCAGAAAGGAGTCCAAGGCTCCTTTGACCCCCAGACCTGATCTCTCAAGGGCTCTGAATTATGCTGTTAGCTGTACAGCATGTCTTCTACCATCCAGTTCTAGGGATGCTCCCTCAGCTTCAGCCCAGCTGAGTCTTCTGAAAACAGAAAATGATTGTCATTTCCATGCAACAACTATAAAGGTACACAAGAGTACAGCACTATGACAGCCACTATGAAAGTCTGTTAATTCTTAGGCAGCATCTGCTATATAATTTTATTTTCTAAAATATGTTAGGCATTTATTACACACTAACAGAATGGGAGAATGATTAATCTCACGGTAAAGATCTATAAGGAAAATTTATTTAGCTGATGAAATTTGCACTTAATGATACTGGTATGAGAGCCACTCCAGTATTCCTGCCAAGAAAACTCCATGGACATGAGGTCACGAAGAGTCGGCCACCAATGAAATGACACAACAACAACAACAACAACAACAACATGAACACATAAATATATTAAAATAGAAATATATTACAATAGAAAACAGACATCCGTATCTAGAGAAAAATGCCTATCTAAAGTAATTACTGCTCTTGTTTATTTTAGAGACAAGACCAATTTAACATTTGAAGTGCTCTGCCTTTGAACATACTTGAGATATATGATCAAAAATATGAAATGAAATTTTGCTTAAACTTTTAAAAAACTCTTTCTGTTTCAGAAAAGAGGTTGACAGTAAGTTCAGTTAAGACATCACCAGAGGCATCTCTTGCATACAATGTTGTATTCCTTAGCATGCAACATCCATTTCTAAACTGGGGCCAGTTTAAAAAAAACTAAACCATTTGCATAGCTAGGAAGGAGGATTCTTCTGACCATTGATTCCATTATTCTAGTCAAACTGGGATTAATCATTGGATCACACCTTAACTGTTTCATGTATCATGGTTAAAATTTTGCCACTAGGATGTGGGAAAAGATCTTAGAAGATTTTCCTCTCAGAGTCCAGAATAGCTTGTCTAGCTGGTTACTATTTTCCTTGACTTTGGAAGGAGGGTGCAATATGCTGCTGTGCCTTGGGTGGCAACATGCCTTGGGCTTAATTAATTAATTAATTAATTAATATATCACCCCCTTAGTGCAAACTGCACTACCCGGGGCAGTTTACAAAATAGTCATAAAATACAAACACCAAAAAATAGAACAATAAATAAAATCCAATTAAAATACAGTTAATAAAGTTAAAATCCAATTAAAACCTCTTATACAACACATTTAAAAGAGCCATTAACAGAATCTGTTAGATGGCAAATTAGTTGCTGTCTCACTTCTGCTTGCATTACAACCACGTGGAACATTGATTAATGTAAATGTTGTTGTTTTTAATGCCAAGCTGTGTGTAGGTTCAGCAATGCCAATGGAGAAAGCTTTGCTGTATCATTTCTTTTTCTAATGCATGGTCAGGGGGTTACTTTTGGTGCTCCTGGTGCGAAAAAGCCACCCAGTGGGTGGCTTACGTGGCTTATTTGGACACGCAATGAGATAGTTAGCTAAGCAAATATTGGAATCTCTTAATAATGACATACACTGTGCTGGAACTGTTATTTCATTGAAAACGTGTTTATGGAAGATTTTAGCTGAGGGGAGGGAGAGAAACAGCAACCTAAACAATTCGTTATGTTTGCAATAAAAAGAGGGCAAAGGAAGTTCTATGTTATCTGAATTTGACAGAAAAAGTATTAAGGAGACAAATCTGTGTTTCGTTGACTTAAGTTTTTGTAGTTTTTCAATTGATCACATGTACTACAAACCCAGAAAGCTTCATTTCGGAAGTTACACCGAACAGTACTTACCATTTCCCCCTGTTAAATCCAACAAATGTAGGCAGTTAATGCCAGCAGAAATCCACAAAGGGCTTTATTTCATCATAATTGCTAGTTATTTGCTAGATCCAGAAGGCTAAAATGCCATTTTGGAGGCTTTGGAGCCACAATTGTGGCTACAAATTGCAATTATGCAATGGAGTATACATTGGGTGTAAGGAGTATACCAGGATAAATGAAGATTTATTGTCACAAAAATCTGTAATGATGAAACTTGTATTGCTCAGCATTTCTGTACATGTTTTGAAATGGTGACTCTCAGAGGTTATGATGACTGAGATATACGGTATCATTTAGGCT
This sequence comes from Phrynocephalus forsythii, assembly GCA_029282475.1. Lineage (NCBI taxonomy): Eukaryota > Metazoa > Chordata > Lepidosauria > Squamata > Agamidae > Phrynocephalus > Phrynocephalus forsythii. The sequence continues at coordinate 19,078,342 of JAPFRF010000002.1, forward strand.
GTCATTCTTTGCACACTTACGAAAGAGAAAGTCAGAGATGCTTGCTTCGGTTTATACATGCATAGGGTTGTGCAATTAGGCTGCTTGTTTTAACAGTGCCATAAAAATGGACAGCACTTTGTACCACTTTTATTAAGATACTATTCAGTATCTGAGGTGGGGAAATCACAGTCTGCTGTCAAGGATATATAGCTTTAGATAGCAAACCCAGTTTAAAGCTCAGTGGGAGAGCTCATATGCATGCATGTTCGAGCAGGACTTTGCTCTTTGCTTAAATACTAAGAACAGGTCTATTAGTATGTGCAGTATGTATAAAAATGTTTCTCCGTGTGTTAGCTTTCCCCGAGTGAAAGACTGCCAAGTGGTTTTTTTAATGGATTGTTAAACCTTGCTGCATTGAATGTGCTTTGGAATTGCTTAAGTATTTCAATATTGTATTCAATGATCTTTTTAGTATTGGGTACTCGTTGGTAGAGATGGGCACTAACAGGTGCTGCTATTCCCAGCCCCCACCTCCTCACTCAATCCAGCCACTCACCAAGAGCAGCTTGGTTGCTTTGTCCAGCTCCTTGGCTAACCTCCCAGTTATGAGCAAGAGCACAGATTTATTTGCCTTGCGCTGCCAGTAGGGTAGAGCAGAAAAACCTTAGCTGTTGCCGAGACTGGAAGATCAGTTGAGTTGGTGCAGGAAGCTTGCATACTGAGTCTAGTGAGGGATTGACTGAGCTAGAGGAAGGGGAGGGGAGCAGAAAACCCTTTGCTGTCACTTTTATAAACTAGGGGGAACTGGGATGAACTAGTTTGTGCCCATCTCTACTCTTTAGTGTTAATCTTAAATAATGTATTATGATTGTTGTAAACCACCTTGGTTCTATTTAAGGAGAAAGGGAGGTTACAAATATTTTAAATGAATAAAGTTCCTTGTGACATTGAAGTGTTTGGGGAAAGTTATTCCTTAAGGTGTGCATGTACTGTTCTTTTCAAAGAGCAAAAGAAGCAGGTAAGACTCATAGGTTTATGATATTATCACCTTAAACAATGTATAACTATCATGCATAACTACTCTAAATGCAAACAATTACATCTTTGACTGGTAGATGTGATGGCTAGCACTGGTATCTGCTCTCTCTTGAAGTCATCCTGGATCTCATAAGGATGAGAGAGTTAGTTGAAAAGTGGAGAGGCTGACAGAGAGGGGCAGAGGTGTTGATGATGTGGAGACCTAAGAAAGGAGACAGACAGAGTAGGGGAAATAACTGGGAGTTCAGTAGTGTGATTGGAAGGAACAGGTGGTGGAGTCTAGGCGCAGTGGTGGTAAACCTTTGGCCCTCCAGATGTTTTGGACCACAACTCCCAGAATTCCAAGACTGTATTGCCAATGACAAATCACTGTGGGAGCTGTGGTCCAAAAGCTCTGGAGTGCTGAAGTTTCACCATCACGGGTGTTTGAATGATTGCCCAGGTTTTTCTGGTTAGGGAAGCTGTTGGACTCCAATCACGCATTAATAAAACACAGAAAACCATGATGGAACTCTCTTGTTTTGATTAGAGTTGGTTCTACGAAAGATAAATAACATGGAATGGAGGAGAAATGGCTACCAAAAGGGCATACAGTCACAGTACATAATTGATCAGACACATCACCCCTTTGATTGGCATGTACTGTATTTGATTTTTAATGCACATTTGAAAAGTGTGACTTTAGGTTCATATCAGGAGTGTGTCATTCGCTGGTCTTTCTTTCTTTCTTTCTTTCTTTCTTTCTTTCTTTCTTTCTTTCTCCCAATCCCTCCCTCCCTTCTACTTCCTCCTTTCCTTAGACCCCAGCTCTCGGAATCCTGCAGGAGTTCCCCAAACAGAATTCTGAGAGGTCTTGCTCACAGAGCATACCTGGAGACACCCACACCTGCTGACAGGCTTTATATCTCAGGCTGTCTCAGGTCTACTTCCCGTTTAAAAAGGGAAGCTACCCTAATGATTCCTGGAAAGTTTATGGATTGTGGGGAGGTGTGTAGTCTTGCTGCTCATTATGCTCTATGCAGCACACACACACACACACCAACACACACAAAGAACCGTGTTGTGAGTGAAATGTTGGCCAGTGTTGTGTGCCTGTGGGAGGGACTCCCAGAAATGTGACTGGGACATTCTTGGAGGATTCTGAGAGATGGAGCCCAATTTTTTTTTTGGGGGGATAATGACACACTTCTAGGGCATATTCAGATATGTGCCTGTGTTGAATGGGGGAAGCCATCTATGAGTCAGTTTGAAGATTCTTGTGCTTCAATTGAGAAGTGCTCATTTGCACAAGGCTTTGCCCTCCCATGTGAAATAAGGAGGTGAGACAAGGTATTGGGTTTTAACTGGGCCACACTTTATTAACTGGTAACATATAATTCAAACCTTAACAGTTAGAGGGTTTTGCTCCAAGTTGATCATTGGTTGGTACTGCGGGGTCTCCCAGGCCCTCTGTTGGCACAGTCCACGAGACAGCACCCCCACCTCGGCTTATTCTCATACCACTCCCCGGGTCCTGTAACCTTGCTGCGGGTTGGTCCTGGCCCAGAGAGGCATCCCTGCGCATCCTTCCCCCAACGCTGTAATCTGTCGATCCACAGCGTCCTGGGGTTGGATGGGCTAGGGAAGGATGAAATCTTTCCAACTCACCGGCTGCCTTTTCTCTTCCTTCCTGCTGCCAGTGTGACCAACTTGAGGAACCTTGCTCTAAACCGCTGAGCACCAATGTGGGATAGGCGAAAAACCCCACTTTTGTTTGGCCAATCTTGAGGGCAAGTAAAAAATTCCTATCCAGCCCCAATCAGGCGACCAGTCAGAACCAAACTAGTACTGGAATTGGCGGTGGGTGGGTGGGGAATGCTCGTCAGCCAGTGTGATGCTATGGCGGAGTCCCCTTTTATATGGTCCTCCTCTCCCTCCTCTCACAGGGCTGAGTTATCACCCAGTCTTGCGCCTATTCGCGCAAGAGGACAAACCAGCCCCATGCTCCAGAGGTGACCCAGCGTGGAATGACAATTGAATTCCTCACACATCCTTAATATAAATCACTTTCTCTAATGTTTCCATTTATATTTTCATATACTGTAAATTAAAGGGAGAAAAAGCAAATCAGAATGGAAGCTCACTGAGAAAGTCATACCAACTTGAAGCTGGGGCCGTTTTGCCTTTGCTTTAATTCAATTAATTACTTTGAGAGGCTTCTCACAAAGCAGAGCTCATTGAACTGAACCCATTGCCTGACCAAGGACAAATGACACACAAAGTTTAGTCAAGGATGCCCTTTAATTAAATCAGTGTGCAGTCAGAAAAGCAACATTTATTTCAGTGGTGTTCTGGCTTGGTACTGATGTAAATGAAAATAAAATTATAGAGCGCATTTCCAATTTAATAAATTAAGGGTCTAAGTACTGAAGCAGACAATAGACAAAACTCATACCATTCACACATGGTTTTTAGAAATGAGCAAATGCATGAATATATATCTGGTTGCTCAATGATATAAGATAAGAAAAAATTAATATGCTAGAAATGTGCAGGTAAAGTTAGGGTAGGCTATTTTCTCCTCCTTTATCTGTACTCTATTTCATAATCATTTCCTCATCATTACACACAGGATCCATTTTTTATCTTCTTCTTCTTCTTCTTCTTCTTCTTCTTCTTCTTCTTCTTCTTCTTCTTCTTCTTCTTCTTCTTCTTCTTCTTCTTCTTCTTCTTCTTCTTCTTCTTCTTCTTTACAGTTTTAACCGGCAACATTTTTAGTTACATGCATAATATTTTTGCCCTGGGCTTTAGCTAAACAAAGACATTGACCTGAGCAGATGCAAAACCCAAGCAGAGTGTCACAGAACATATTTGCAGTGTCCATTGCCAGCCTTCTAGAAATATGCCTTCTCACCCGCATCCACCAGTTGTAATGTTAGTCAGTAGTTAGGAGCGCCTACATAAGCCAAGCCACTTCCCAACTAGCAATAACAGCACAAAGTAGTCACTAAGATTCTAAGTGCTCATGCTGAGTGTGTCAGTCTGAAGGGGTCACAACCAGTGCCCCTGGTGGGATCACCGCCCTTTCCCCCCAGAGAGCCACACTGGGCTTTCAGGAAAGCTGGGAGGAGGAAATCCCAGTTGGGAGATGCAAAGCAGCTGGCAGGATGGAAGGAAGGCCCATTACCACTATAGAAGGCAGAGGTGAAGGTTTGGGGTCCTCCAAAGAGCCTGAGACTCTCAGAGAAGGTTCCATCAAGGAAGACCTGAGGTTGGCAGGAGATGATCAGAAGCCCATCCTTTCTGCTACTCAAGATCCGGTTTGGGAGCACAATCATGACCCTTGGCAAGAGTTTGCCAGTAGGGTCCTGGTCGCTGGCGATTGGGCCTGAGGAAAAGGGATGCTCATCCTCAGAAAAAGCTCCAGCAGCTCCTGCAGTCCCCATCCCTACTCAGCTAAGGCAATGGCAGCATAAACACCAGTACAAGCAGAGGAGGTGGCCTGCCAAAGAGCAGGAGGACCACCAGTGCTTTCCAGCTCCTTCCGCCTGTCCTCAGTGAAAGGCATCAGGTATGGGCCTAGACAAGGCTTGTTTATTGTCAAGATATGACAGGCCTCAGGGACGGGAACTGTGGCCAGTGACTGTGGCCAGGGGATTCGTGGAGACAACTAAGTCCTTTGGGGTATGGGAGAGCATTGATGGGGAACGGCTGTGGAAAGCACCTGCTCCAATTAAAAGGAAGCTCACCCACAAGTCAGAGCCAATGTAATTGTTGCCAGGATCCCACAGGCCACTAGGGGGCCTCACAACCGGCCTTCTGATCTTTTAAGCAAATTGAAAAAGAAAACCTTTTTTAAGTATCAGGGGTTGGGTAGGTGGGAAGTAAGACTAAGAACCTGTGAGGTATCGGAAAGAAAGACTAGTCAATTGAGGATCTGATCGAAAAGAGAATATGGACAGAAAGGGGAAAAATAACTAAGTGGTTATGACAGACAGCAAAGCATACATGGGGAATTAAGAGAAACAGATGCCTGACTTTCTGATTTGTACCTGTTATTTGTTGATCGGTATGTATTTATGTAGAAATTCCTACACTGTGCATACAGAAAAAAGTAGAAATGACATGAGACCACTGGTCTGGGCTTATCTGCAGAAACCCAAAGCAAGGATAAAATGGGTCAGGCTGGGAGACCTTGTGAGTAGAGTTCTATTCAGGTCTTCCTTTTCTATTTTCCGTTGCCTGAGCAGTTTTCTGCTCCTGATGTCATTTGGAATAGGACCTCCCTGTGCCCCCATTCATAACCTGGGGAACACAGTGTTAGGTAGTGAACATAAGCTCCTATTGTCTTTCCTTGAACATCAAGTGTAAATTTACCGTATGTGTTATTAAGAGATCCTCATTTCCAGCAACATATCAACACAGTATTTACACATTTTCCAATATATTGTTGTCGTGTTAATGACAGAAGGAAAATACAGTCTGAGCACCACATTCTGTGGTAGACATGGGCACAACTCAGCGAAATTTTCGTTTTCATTTCCATTTTTCGTTTCCATTATGTAACGGAAACGGTAACGATAATTAAGCCGTCAGAACTCGAACTCAAACCGAAAAAAGAAAAATTTGGTTGGGTTTTTCATTTACTTTTGTGGCATCGCGGCAATGCGCACAGGAGGCGGCAACCTCCCTTGACGCTTATTGCTGCCTAACAAAAAAACAAACTGCCACCTTTCTATTGTGTCCTCTGGAAATCCTACTAAAGAGCCTCGATTGTTTTCGCTTTCCCCCCATTAGTGAAGGTGCTTCTTCTGTCCTCCCCCCCTTCCCCAAAAGCCTTAATGGCAAAGTGGATGAGCAGCTCCAACCTCCCTTTTCTCACCAAAGCCTCCCCCCTGCAAATGCCGGCGGCAGGACAGGAAGGGCGCAAGGCCAAGCACCAGCGGAGGATTAAGCGAAGAAGGCGGGTTGCTCGGAGGGAGATCTTTGATCGCCGTGCTCTCTCTCTCTCTCTCTCTGCCCCCCTGCAGCCCGCAAGGTGGGAAGGTGGTGCGCCTTCCTCCTCCTCCTCCCAACATGGTGGAGATGTGTGTGCATGCCGGAGCCCAGGCGTGCATGTGTGCGTGTACATGTGTGTTTGCTCCAGCCGGGGCTGCTGCGCTGTGGCTCCTTTGTGTCCCCCTGCCTTCCAAGGGCGGGCACGTCCAGCCTCTGCGACGACGAGGAACCCGCGGCGGCAGCGGCGGCGGCAACGGGAGGAGGGATGAGCAATCCCAGTCTCCCCCCTTGCTGACATGCGTGTTCGCACGCGGCTCATCAATGGGACTCCACCTGCAGGTTGGTTTATACTGCAAGGCATGGGAGCGCGTGCAACCGCCCTCCCTGGGTTGCAGCTTATTCATCCCAACCAACCCATTTGCACCGCCGCCCTCGCCAGGGCAATTACCTGTCTGCCTGCTCTGCCTCTCTCACTGATTGACGGCCTGGATCACGTGAGAGTGGGGGGAGGCGGAGGAGGAGGCAGAGGAAGAGGCAAGGACGGCGGGGCGGGCACTCACACCTGGAGCTGAGGAAAAAGGAACACCCGACGGGGATGCGCTCGGCTGGGGTCGCCAAGTATCTGCGGTGAGCTCTCCGGGTAACCCCTCCCGCCGCTTCCATCGCTCCCCCTTTCAATGCTAACAATGGGCTCAGTCCGCCACTTCCATCTCTCCCCCTTTCAATGCTAACAATGGGCTCGGCTTAGGCGGTGGAAACAACAAACGACAAACGACAAACGAAATGACAAATTTTTGAAAAATTTCACGACAAACGGAAACGACCCAAAACGGACCCGTTCCAACAAACGAAAACTCGAAACGTCATTTTTTTCTGGTCGTGCCCATCTCTATTCTGTGGGAAGATTAAAAAAGCAAAGAGAGTGTGTTGGTTTTTCAGAAATGTTTTTAACACTTGGACTGTCAAATCATCTTCTCCATTTCACGCAGAAGCCTCCTTGGCCTCTTCTAGTGAAAATCATTATTAACAAAGAAGCTGCAGAAAGTATGGTTCACTTTCTTTGAAGAGCCCCATCACATTCTCTATGATAAGGTTGTGACATTGTCTACATTATCCTGTAGGCTCCTCTCCTCTGAGCTTAGTGGCAAGTGTTGCAAATAGTTGGAAGAGAAATATTATTGCATGCTCCCCTTGTTGAAATTCTCAGTGGGCACGGGTGCTGCTGCTCCTCTTTCTCATCTCTTCTGGCTCAGTTCTCCATTCACCAGGCCCAGCATGCTAGCTTCTTGTGCCTTTTTAACTGATCTTTAGGTCCCAGCAACAGTTCAGGCTTCTCTCCCTCTTGGAATAGAATAGAGTTTTTATTGTCATTATGCATATGCAAGATATGCACAATGAAATTAGAGTACTGTTCCACAACACACTCTAAACAAGAAACCATACAAAACACATAAAACACATAAAACACCATACAAGATATTAAAAACTCTTAAAATTGCTTACAAAATTTAAAACACTACTTAAAAACTGATTAGGATGGGGATAAAACTGTCGTGTTTAACTTGGCTGATGCTTTTATGAAATAGCATGAATTGGGACAAATCGGTTTATGCCCATCTCTAGTTGTAATCCAAAGTATTTGGCAGTTGTTTGGTCTGGAATGCAAAATTAAGAACCATTGACATTACAAAAGATCCAACACTTTTTTTTTAATTTGGGCTATTACTTCTGTAAAATCTATTGATCCAAACTGGCCTACTCTAGTTGTGAATTACATTAGCATAGTAAATCTTAATCAGAGTAGGCCCATTTGAATTCATGTGCCTTACACGTTTGACTTGCCAAATTTTCACAGATACAATGGCCGTACTACAACATGATTTATTACACTAAGGAACGGTTAGCCACAGTTTTATAAGACAAGTAATACATGGAATGGTCAAAGACCTACTTAAACCCAAAGCCTCAGTATGGTAGAGCAATGATTTTTATTGTTCTTGATTAAATACAGAACTCATCCTGTCACTGAAGCTCAGGATGGCTAATGTAATCTCAAAATGTAGATGTTGAGAGGGAGTGAGAGAAAGACTACTAAAATAAATGGCAATATATGTGTCCTTGATCATGTTATTCATTTGCATCCTTTATTGAGGTTCAAAATGCACTCTGAAATAAATGAATGGATAGGGTTAAGGTAATTTTCAAAGCTGTCTCTGTAATCAACTGATTCACTGCCACTAGATTATGCATCTCTATTGAGACACCAACAAATAAAACAGCACATCCCATTCCGTATTTGCATTTCATATTCATCACGTTTGCATACCAAGTAGATGTAAGCTCCTTTGGATGAATGCAACTAACTGTTATTGTTGTTGTTGTTTTAAAGTGTAGCCCTGCTTACTGAGTTATATGTTCCTTGTTCTTTCATACTTCAGGTCCCAAAGCACTTCATTTGGAGGTCTAGTCATTAATTTAAATGGGGGTTGTAGTAGAAGAGCTTTCTGCAAATTGGGCCAAATCTTTCACTTCCTCTCAAGAATTAGGATTTTTAAAGTGTTGCTTTAGTGCCATGGGGCTTTTCCCTTTCGGTAAATTCTATTTTGTAGCCACACATCTGAAAACCCACCACACTTATTTTTCAGGATAAGATGCTCTCTCTGCTATCAAACAGAAAAATAGATCAGCATCAGCAGCAGTTCAGAGATGAAACACCTAGGGCCAATCTTGCACTGAGGTAAGAAAGTTCATATTAGCAGAAAAATCCCATGGGGAGGAATATCACAAATGAATGACTCAGAATGAGTTCCACCTGTGTGGCCAGCAATAGAAGCAGTGATGAGATCAGTAGAAACACCAAGTTGCTTCACTAAGCTTTCTTTACTATAATCTAGCATGCATCTGGATTGTCCATGCAGAGTGAATCAAGCAATAAAGGGGAAAGGTAATCACTTTCACAAGGTCCCCTGGAGACTTCAGAATTATGAACCTCCAGGAGATCAGTCCTCTGTGCTGGCTGCTAGAATCAACTAATCTAAGCTCCATTGTTTACGGTTAAAAGTCAGCCATGGTTTTCATTACTGACATTAGGCATGGGATAGATAATGTGTTGCCTTTGCTCAGTCTTACTCTTTTCATAGGTTGCAGCTACATGTAATACAGAGTTATGGAGGTGAGGGAGGCACTTAATATCTGCAGTATATTTCAGCCACTAATGATAACTGCATTCGTAGCCCTGAGATATCAAAAAAAAAGAGAGAGAGAAAGTGAGCAAGAAATACGACTGAGTGTCTCTTTTACCATTGGCTCCACTCTCAACACACACACACACACACACACACACACACACACACACACACACACACACACACACACACACACACACACACACACACACACACACACACACACACACACACCAGCATCTCTTCATTCGCAATTCCTTCCAAGGTCAATTTGTATGGAACTTCCTCTCTCTCATTTTGCTCTTTTTCATAGACTGTAAATTCTTCAGAATAGAAAAAATTCTGAGACCTGCTATATCTGGACATCATTAAACTCTTTACAGCAGGTGACCTCTACACCTTATTTGGGATGGTGAAGAAAGAACACTGGGCATATTACTTTAGAGAAAAGTTCATTGTGGAAGATAATGGTGGTGGTTCCTACAGATGAGGAGCTCATATAGGTACCAACATAATTTCTGTCTGAATGCACATCTGTTTAGTCATGTCAACAAGTCAAAGGCTCTGTGGTACAGATAAATTCTCCTACATCTTCAAGTGATTATTTTGTATTCTTTCTGGATCCCCTTCACAATGGAAAAGCATATACATTCTGGATCTTTAAGAAGGGAAGTCTTCTGACATGTGGCATTTTTTTTTATTCAACCCAGATAATTTTCTTTCTTAAGCCCAAGATGAAGGACACCACTATCATTAACACCACCACAGGATCTGATGCCCTTGTCTATACTATATACCTCAAGACCAGCAAGCAGGGTAGCAAATGTCATCTGGACCTATACCCAGGGCTGGTGCATCCATTAAGGCGAACTAGGCAGTTTTCTAGGTGCCAAAATGGAGAGGGGTCAGTGGCCAGCCTGCTGCTCCCCCATCCCTGCCGCTGGCCACTGCCGTCCATCCCCTCACCACCCATCACTGTCCGCCCGCTGCCCCCGGGCCCATCGCCGCCCACCCCCGTGCCCGTCCGCCCCCATGCCCATCGCAGTCCCCCATCATCCACCCCTGCCACCCCATCCCCCCACTGCCGCCTCACCTCCTGCCGCCACTGCCACTGCCGCCCACCCCACCCCCGCCCTTCGCCTAGGGCGCAAAAAAAAAACCAGTGCCAGCCCTGCTTATACCCATAGGAGAAAATAAGTAATAAAAAAACTGAAGCTACATGCCTTCAAAATGGAACTGACCTGCAGTGATCCTAAAAGTCTTCATTCTCGGGGGGGGTTGGTCTGATCTTCCATTTTCAATCTTTCGATCTCCTCTACTTTGCTACTTTGCCTTCAATTACGGAGCTAAATTCGAGGCTTTTGTCTTTTAATCTCTCTGCACTGTGTTGCTGACTCCATAGGGAATGTACTGGTGAATGGCACTTCATACTCCTGCCACAAGAGGGAGAATGGCACATTGTGTGATGAGCATTACCTCACGGTCACTCATCTCAGAATGAGAACCAAGACAAGCAGATTCCCAAGCCCAGGGAGGGGAATCACTCATCCCGCTTTAATCTCAGTTCAGGGGGCGTGGTCGGGACAAACTCCCATCATAACGCAATGGATGTGTGGTCAGATTTCCTCGTACCGGTCCCAAGCGGGACTGCGAACAGCGATGAGAGGGACATGAAGTAGCCGTCTTAGTTGTACTTGGGCAGATGCAGCACTGATCTTGTATTTTAAATTAGCAAAAAAGTTCTGAAATATTTATTCAAATATTCTTTTTGTCTGAGAAGCAGATTCTGTTATTCTTCTCACAGATGCCTTCTAAACCTACCACCTGCTGTTCTGACAGGGTTATTCAACCATGTGCTCACAACTCATATTGATATTAAAATATCACATTTATGATGTCTATTTTAAGCTTGCTTTTGTTCCATTTTTCTGGCTAGTTAGACAAAAAAGTTCCTATTTAGAGAAATCCAAAAAAGACTTGCTAATAATCATATTAAGATTTTATATAAAACCTCTATAACTTTTTAAAGCATTATAAGGATAATACCATATTGTATGCTTTCACTGATATTCCTCATTTCTTTCTTTTCAAAGAAACAGTTTTAGACACCTTAAAATATTTTAATGGCATTTTGAAATATTCAGTTGACAGATAATGTATATAGGAAATGTAGTTGCAACCTCTGTTCATTTTCTAAGGAATAAAAAGTGAGACCTTTTAATGACACTCAGTGCAAGCATCCTCTCGTGACAAAAATAGGATAATCTGAATTGGATAAATTACAGTAAAACTAGAGAGTATGTAATTGTGGTTGGTTTTTATTTAGCTAAAGCATTAGGAAAGTTCATAGCAAGGACGAAAAATGATTAAATAGAAACATGAGTAAATATAATTAACCTCTCTTTTAAAATACTTTTCTGGTATGCCAAATTTTATAAAGGATTTGTTGGACTGAATTTCCTGACATCCATTAATCCAGGGACACAATAGGCTTAAAAATGAGGAGAGATGTAGCACAGGCAGTTAGGGCTATAATACAAGGTCTGACAGAATAATATCAGACTCCTTGGCAAACCTTCCAGTATAATCGTCATCTGCATCAGTGCTCCAGCTACTAATGCTGATTGAATGTGAACCTGAAAGCATTTATGCAAGCATCCAAGAGGAAATGGATCACACACCAAAAGAAGACATGCTTAGAATCACAGGGGACTGGAACATAATAGTAGGGAGCAAAGCAGAACCAATTGCTCTTGGGTGGGGGGGGATAGAAATGAAGAAGGAGAATGAGTTCTGTAATGCCAACAATGGGCGTTTATACACGACCCCTAAACTCCGCGGCAAATGGCTGCAAGCTCCGGAGCTTAAAAATGTTTTCCCACCAGCTCCAGAGTTTGCAGAAAATTAAGTGCGACCCCGCCCACCTAAGCACGACCCAGCGCACTTTTCGTGTACCTGCTCTCCCGTGGTGACAATCCCTGATGCGGTTTTAAGGGAGTGAGTGTCGGCTCTCCTCGTGTCTGTTTGTTGTTGTTTTTGCCTGCCGCCCCTTTAAGAGAAGGAACCAGGAAGCCAGGCAGAATCAGGAAGCCGGGTGGCTTTGGAGGTGAGATGCATTTTTCCTCTTTTTTTTTCTCCCACCCCTCACGCAGACAGGAGCAAGGAAGTGCTGAGGGGTGGGAACACAGCAAAAGCAATGAACCCCTAAGATCTCTGGTCCGAATTTAAGTGGCCAGCGGATCTTAGGGGTCGTGTGAAAAGGCCCAATCTGCAAGCACAAGCATCAAGCAACCAAACAGATGGTTGTAGGTGTGGACATCATCAGATGGTCAATACAGAAATCCAATAAGACATGTAGTAGCGGGAGAAGGAGAAACTATATTCTCTCAGCCAAAAGAAGGCCAGGAATGGATTGCGGTACTGGTTAGAGTTGGGGAACAATTAAAAAAACGAATCAGCAGTATCAGTGAATATTACTGATTCATAGGATATTCATTCATTCATGTTTGTCAGGTCCAGAGACCCCGATGAATATGGACAACGTTTTCCCTGTTTAATTTGTCCCACTGTTGGGCTTCCCCCTCTGACTATTTCGCCACGGATCAGTTCTACTCTGGAGGCCTATCAGAGAAAGAGGTGGAAATCCCTTCCTAGAGCCAAGGCAAGGTGCTATCTTGCTAGTCAGTTTACCAATTGGATAGATAGTACCTTGGCCGGGGATTTCTCCACTTCCAGCCCTTTTTTAAAGACAACTGGTGGCTCCCTCTGCCACAGACACTTGCACAGAGGGAGCTGTGCAGCAACAACAAAGTCTGGAGGTCCCATCAACAAAGGTAGAGAAGCGACATAGGTGTTTCGGTTGGGGCAGGGGCTGTTTTGACTGCCAGGGGCTACCATTTTGGCATTTCATCCCCATCTCTAGTACTAACCGTGAACTGTTAATATCCAACTTTAGAGCAAAGATGAAAAAGAGCACTAAAAGAATTTCAGTGCCAAATATAATTTAATTTATTTATATATTTACAGTATGTTGATTATACTGGAAGGTTTGCCAATTAGTCTGATATTATTCTGTCAAACCTTGTATTATAGCCCTAACTGCCTGTGCTACATCTCTTCTCATTTTTTAGCCTATTGTGTCCCTGGATTAATGGATGTCAGGAAATTCAGTCCAAGCTTACTTACCATCATCTCTTTGTCCAACCCACCATTACAGTAATTTTTCAAATCAAATCAGCCCATAAAGACTTATTCCAAAAAGTATTCCAAGTCTTTTAAATAAATCCTAGAAATCAAAGCCACAAACCAACAAATTGTCATTTCCTTTTTTAAACCCAACAACTTAAAAAATATTTCTAAGAGGTCTTATAGATGTGAGCAGGAGAGCAGTGTGCTGGTGCTGGTAAGGGTGAAGAGACACTCTGGAGGGCAGGTTGATCAGTACTGAGAACAAGGATGTCAATAATCCAGACACTGAGATGGCAGCACTGCCATCTAAATAAATAAATAAATCCTACTAGAATGAAAACTGGGAAGTATCCATAGCAACGTGGGTGGCTGCACAAGGAGCTTTCAGAGGAACCAAGACTTAGAAGTGGTATACATAAAAAAAAGAGGAAAAGGAGCAACACACCAAAGAAAAATACAAATAAGTAGCCAAATATTTGTAAAGAGAATGTTAGGAATGTGAAAGGTCTTTGGACTGAATTTCCTGCCATGATTGATTGATTGAAAATATTTTTACCCAACCTCTCTCATTGAAAAGGATCCAAGGCAGCTTATAACATTGAAAGACAATATTTGAAATAGAAGATAATGAGTATGCAATAGTTGTTAATAACATTAAAGAAAGACAACATTTAAAGCTAACAACCAGTGTGAAGAGACATCTTTTATCATTAAAAGACAATATAAAATCTAAGAACAGTACACAAAAAGTTTAAAAATGCTACTCTGAGAAATGAAAAACACAAAAAGGAGAAAACAGAAGTACTGTAGTACTAAAATCGGTTAAAAGTAGTCATGCATAATAGTCCATCTAGATATCACACAACAGGTAGTTAGTTACTATGGGAAGGCTTTCCTGGGACAAGAAGTGATGGAAATACCACTTGTGCCTCAATTTCCGTCACTGTCCTCTCCATAATTATTTGCAGAAGACTTTGTCCAATGGTATCATTTGTTCCCACCTGGATCAGAAAAAAAATAGATTGTTGGTTGTCCCAAAGACTTTTGACAAAATCTCTATCCATTCTGGTTTCCTGTCAGCTCCACAATTTGTTTCTGTATGCCTCAATCAGTAGCCCCTACAACCTACTTACAACTACCACAAGACTTTTACCAGACATTTGCATTCTCTTCCTCAGTTCCTGAGGAATATGCTGCCACGGAGGGTGGTGGAGTCTCCTTCTTTGGTGGTTTTTAAACAGAGGCTGGATGGCCATCTGTCGGAAATGTTGTGAAGGGGTTCCTGCATGGCAGGGGGTTGGACTAGATGGCCCATGAGGTCTCTTCCAACTCTATGATTTTATGATTCTATGATTCCTTCTGTACTCTGGACTGTCCCTATTCTAGTAGCTCAGGAACACCATCTATAGAAGAGCATTGGGAAGTTGTCCTTGCTTTAGAGACCATATGTCCATATATTTAAGAATTAGGTACTTGAGACAATGACTTTTCAATCACAGCAGCTTGACGACATTGGTTTCCTGAGGCAAGAGAGATTAACTTACCGTATATACTCGAGTATAAGTCGACCAGAGTATAAATCGGGGCCCCTAATTTAACCCCCCAAAATTGGGAAAATTTATTGACACATGTATAAGTCTAGGGTGGGAAATGCAGCAGGGCCTGGCAACTCCTCCTTTGTGAGCTGTGTGTCTCTGTGTGTGATGTTTTAAATGACTTTTAGCCACCAAGGCAAGTGCTTGGGTTGGTGGCTAAAAGTCATTTTAAACATCGTACGCCACTCCCCTGCAACATGGGTGGTGGTGGTCAGGATACGTGGCACACAATGTTTAAAATGACTTTTAGCCACCGACCCAAGCACTTGCCTCAGTGGCTAAAAGTATTGACCCAATATAAGCCAAGGGCCCCTTTTTCAGCCCAAAATTAGGGCTGAAAAACTAGGCTTATATTCTAGTGTATACAGTATTTTGGGTGATCTCTGCACTTCCAAATAAGATCTGTCATAACAAAAAAGGAGGACTAAGTCCCCCCCCCAAGACCTTGCTTTTCACCATAAAATTGAACACTTTTGGTTTAAACCTGGATATGCAAATTTAATTTGCTATCAGGAAACATGACCACAGTTACCATAATCACTGTACTTGAAGTAGAAATACAGTATATAAATGTGGAAAGCTATAACATGAGTAGGTTATTTCTTTCCCTACTCTGCCTGCTATCAGTCAAGTGTTGTTGATGAAGATCTTCTTAAGGCCCCTTCGCTCCCCTCTGATGGCTCTTTAACTTGAATTCATGCTGAATAGCTTGCCTTGTCTCCTTCCTTTGTGTCTGCAGAGCTTTAACAGCCCTTCTTCCAAGTGTCTGCAAGGAGTCTTGGGTACCCTGAGGTTGTCTACGGTCAACACATACTCAGAAAGGAGGAGAGTTAGAAGTGTGTGTGTGTGTGTGTGTGTGTGTGTGTGTGTGTGTGTGTGTGTGTGTGTGTGTGTGTGTGTGTGTGTGTGTGTGTGTGTGTGAGTGTGCGTGTGCGTGTGCGTGTGCATGCGTGTGCGTGCGCGCGTGCACACACAAGTACTGAATGCACGTGCATACTGCCTCTTGCAATTGTACTCTGTATTTTTCTTTAATTTAGACATTAAAAACTAAGTCGCAGAGTAAAACAAAGTCACTTCTTATCTTTCTCATTTGTGCAAGCACTTGGTGTATGAATCTTGCCCTTAGGGCTGTGGATACACAGGCATACAGAGTTCAAATAGAAGTAATGCAAAAGATGAAAGGCCTCCTGGCTCATTACACTCCATTTCCTTGCTGCTTCTGCTTCCTCTTCTTTTCTGAACTACCCCTATGCCTTGGTTCAGTTCTCAATCCAAATTAAGACTGCAGCCAAGAGATCAGAAGAAGAGATTCTGAAGGGCAGCTAGGAAGGATTTTTTTTTCTAAAGTGTATGGACGTGTCTCTGAAGATGATTATCCCACTCCTGTGAAAACTGGATTATAAAGAAATCTTGTGAAATTCAAAGTTAATACGTTCAAAACGTGATGCTGGAATAGTGTTTTAGAGATACGATGGACCTCCAAAAAAGAGAATCAGCCAAGACTGAGCCAAACCTGTGGTGAAGTGACTATTGTGGCCATATTGTGGGAAGACAAGAAACTCTGGGAAAGACAATAATGTTAGGAAAAGTTGAAATTATTCAGAAAAATGGAAGCACTGTTGTGGGATGACATGACCCAATTTAAAAAAATCACAACAATTAGTTTGCATGTCCTAAGCAGGGTTGTTGATGAAAGGACCTTTTGGATGCCTTTTAGGGATGGGCAGGAAATGGAAAAATAATGTTTTGTTTTGTTTTGTTTCATGCTCACCTCCCCGTTTTGTTTCATTTCGTTTCTTACATTTTTTAAAAAAATGCATGCAAATCATAATGAAATGAAATGAAACAGCTCCCCTGGGTCCTCGAGGCACTAGATTTGTTGCCCAGGACTCCGGGAGCCATTTTTAAAGGGCTACTGCTGAGTTGTTATCCCCTGGTACTGACTGGGCCAGGTTTAAAGGAGTCCAGCCATTGACAGCTCAGCAGGAACCCACAGAAAATGATGGAACAAAATGGTTCATTTCAGTGCAAAAATGACTGTTTCATTTCATCTTTAATGAAATGCTGCTTCCTTGTTTTTGTTTTGTTTTGTGTCATTACAAAATTTTGTTTTGTTGCAGATCTTGTGATTACGGTGTCGTGGGGTGGATGCACTGGAAATACCCCCCAAGTCAAGGGCAACCAAGTAGGGATGTTTGGACTTTTTACCGGCACATGAGTGCTGTCCTGAGACTGCACAAAATGGGGGGGGGTACACAACTCACCCTGGTAGGATCATCTGGTGGTTGGGGATGTCATCAGTGACCTCAGTGGCTGAACCATTACTCTGCACTACCTCAGCTTCCCCTCTTATTGGTTAAATTTAACACATATTAATAAAGTATGGCCCCATTTTACCCCATCACTTTCATCTCGCCTCTCATTCTGGGATGGGAGGGCAAAGTGACTTGATAGCACAAAATAATAATAATAAATCATTCAGGAACTCAACTTATAACTGAAGGCCTGACAGGGAGCAGCAGCAATGCAGGACCTGAAAAAAAATCCATTTATATAATGCATGCTATACTCAAGTGAAGCATGAGATGTGGTTCCTTGTGGGAATGGCAAATCCCAAAAGCTGCTGGGTGTTTTTTATCATCTTGCCAGTTACCATTTTTCCTATCCCTGGCTTTGACAAGTCACCACTGATCAGCTGTAGCATGGGGCTTCAGTGGGGGAAAAAGTTTTGAAAGCCTGCCATTTCCCCACCTGATCAGGTGCCATTGAGTGGAGAATAAAAGGAATAAAAAATTTAAAAAATGCACCGACATGGCCCCCAGACCAGCTGGTCAGTGTGAGTTTAAAAAAACACACTAAAAAAATGAAAAAATAAAAATTGAAACAAACGAACAAAACATTTTTTTAAAAAAATCATTTGTTCTAAACAAAATGAAACAATAAAAAACAAAACAAAACACCAGTTTGGCGTTTCATGCCCATCTCTAATTGCCTTAATTTAGATCAAGCTGATTTGGAATATTTGTGTTCAAATTGCATGTAAAATTACCTGTCAAATAAGATGCACAAAACACAGCACAAACATATATCTGAAATGTAAGAGATGTTCATGTGCATTTAATACGGGTGCCATGTTTTAGGCCTGTAAAGAGAAAAGTTGCTGAAATGCATAACACTGCTTAAAATGTTAAAAATGGGAAATTAGATATCTGAGCCTGCTTGGGACCTTTCTGTCTACCAGACATCACAAGACAACTTGAATTTATTCAGAAAGCAAAATGATGATAATATTAAAAGTAATATCTGCATTAGCAATATTCTTCTATTAATTTTTCATACTCACTGGAGTAACTAACCTACAGCACATAGATTAAAATGGAAATTACACAATATGCAACACTTGCTAATGGCAATGAACAAACAGGATAATTGATGTTGGGATTTGGGGACTGCATATGCATCTCTTTTTCCTGAGGAAATAGCTCCATTTTGTAATATTTCAGAAGCTGTATATTTGGGCTTGCCATATGGCAAGCAAGAGCAATCCTGGCTTTTCTACTGACTGAGAACCCCAGGGACACATCACTATTGCCTAGGATCTGGTATGTCAAAATAACATTAATTTTAGCTGAAGGTGAATGCATGCAATGGAAAGCCATTTTGCTTAATAATTAAATAACATTTCTCTTTCTCATTTTTGCTTTTTGCTGCAGTTGGCCTTGTGCTGCAGATCCTCCTCCTTGTCATAGTACATTACTTATATTGACAGCTTTGGTATGTCATAGAAGTCAAGTGTGTGGGCATGAGCAAAGTACGTTTACACAGTTTTGCTCCTTGTGGGGCTGGTGGGGTTTAGGCCATGGTCTACTGTGGTGCACCACCATTATACGAAATGATAGTAAGGCCAAACCTGGACTATTGTGTACAATTCTGGTCATGACATCTCAAAAAAGTCACAGTAGAACTGGAAAAGGTGCAGAAGAGAGCGACTTAAATGATTACTGGGCTGGGGGACCTCCCTTATGAGGAAAGGCTAAAACATTTGGGGCTCTCTAGTCTGGAAAAAGGCACCTGAGCTGGGATATGATTGAGATGTACAAAATAATGCATGGCATCAGTAAAGTGGGTAGAGGGATGCTCTTCTCCCTCTCACAAAATACCAGAACTAGGGGACATCCACTCAAATTGAGGGCTGGGAGAGTAAGAACAGACAAAAGAAAATATTTTTTTCATGCAGTGCATTGTTAGTCTGTGGAACTCCCTGCCACAGGATGTGGTGATGGTATCTGGCCTGGATGCCTTCAAAAGGGGATTGGACAGATTTCTGGAGGAAAAGTCCATCGCTGATTACAAACCATGATGGAGATGTGTAATCTCCAGGCTTAAAACAAGGGTACTTCGAGGACCAGATGCAGGGGAGTGGTATCTGGAGACAGATATCTAGTCTTGTGTGCTCCCAAAGGCATCTTGGTGGGGCCACTGTGAGATGCAGGAAGGTGGACTAGATGGGCCTTTGGCCTGATCCAGCATGGCTTTTCTTATGTTCTTACATTCTTATGTTCTTATGAGGCAGTGAAAGTACATTTACCTTTCTAGCCATCGCCATCTGCTGCAACATACTAAGGTCTTCTAAATAATGCATGGCATACTTTGTTTTTAGTAAGTTAATTAAACGGGAGAACAATTCACTGTCTTAATTGCCAATGGCCACGTGCTGTCACATTCTCTCCAGTGCTGTACTGTGCTCACAAAGCAAGTCCCACGGCTTTGAAGTGGGTGGCCTTCATAGCCAACCTTGCAGCTTTGAAGATGAGAGTAAAGATGCTATTATGAAATGATGGGGTGAGGATATGTTCCTTTTTGTTACATTTTGGGTTCTTTTGGTGGGGGCTTCCCTTTTTATTTGTGTGTCTTTCATACAGTAATATCTTGGTTTATGAGTGCCTTGTTTTAAGAGTGTTTTGCAATACCAGCAACCATTTCTGATCAATTTTGCCTTGATCAAGGAGCAATATCTTGCCATACCAGCACTGGCATAGATCACATGATCAAAAAAACTTAGCCAATAATGGCTCTCTATCCCCCCCCTGCTGGATTGTGGGGGATTGTCTGGAATTTGCTTTATCAGGTAAGCCTCCAAAGCAAGGGGAGTAGAGATGGGCACGAAATGAATTTTTAATTCATCTTGTTATTCGCTATTCATTTTGTTAGCTAACAAAACAAATAACGAACCAACCCATCAAAGAAAAATGAAACAGAACAAAACAGAAATTTCCGTTAAATTTGCTTCATTTTTCATTCCTGGCACTTAACTTGTCCAACGAGTGGAGTCCTCCAGGAGTTTCCCTTCTCTTCTGCTGGAACTCCTGGCCCTGGGCACTAGGAAGCAAGCCCCTCTCAGCTGAGAAAAAAAAAAAAAAAGCCCCTGTATCGGGGACTTTAAAAAAAACCCAACAACAACAAAAAGCACTGACTGGGTCCGGGAGCCGCATGGTCGGCACAATAAATTAAAGAAAATATATATAAAGCGCTGGAAAATGAAAAAAAGAATTTAAAAATGGTGCCCACAAATGGGGCACGAGAGAGACGCTGGCTCCAAGCCAGCACCTCTCAGCACCGGGACTTTAAAAATAAAATTAAAAATAAATTTATCTTTCTGCAAGACAGGATGCCAAAATTATTGCCCTCAAATATTCACCATGATATCATGGTATTATTTGATCTATTTAACATATGACCCCCCCCCTTTCTCCTTAAAAAGGACCCAAGGCAGCTTTCATCATTAAAAGACAAATTTTAAAAGTAAAGAACTGTAAGTGTGCAAATATTTTGAAAGAATCAAACCAGTATCACACTTAAAATGGTAAGCAAAATCCACACCAAAAACAGATTCACATCAACAGGGCACAACCTCTCTCAGACAGCTAGTCACAAAGCAAAAAACTTATCTGGGGGAGAAAAGCCTTGGTCTGCTTGTGGAAGGACAGTAAAGATGGCACCAGCCTGGCCTCCTATGGGAGGGAATTACAGAATCTTACATACTGCAAAGATCAGCTTGTGTTACATAATGCAAACACCAGACTGTGTGCCTTTATCCAGTACTTCCATGTTGGAGGGGAAATTTTGGTATATAAAATTTGGTGCACCCAAAGCCACAGTCCTGGGCCATCAAACAATTCATCTTTGATTTGCCGATCTGAAGGCTTCTCGCCCTATACAGAAAAAAACCAAATCTGTACAATTGAATCGCTTCCCAGACAGTAATGGAAAAATCATTTGTCAAGATAGGAAAACATATGGGAGCAGTACACATAAGGGAGGCACTGGAAGAAACAAGGCAGCCCAAAAAAGTGGCTTTTCAGTCTTTCTATTGTTATTCGGTGCTGTTGGCGTGAAACGTAATTCACAGAATAATCATTTCTCCAAATCAATTGTGAACGGTACTTTCTTGATCCTTTACTTATTACTGGATACAACGGTGTGAGTTGGAAGGGTCCCAACGTATTTCCAAGTCTAGTTTACAGTGTAAGAAACACAGTGTGGATAATCCTGTTGTGTGACTTGGGGCCATAGAAGACAGATGTGGGTGATGGAAATGATTAATTTAAATTTATGTAAAGCCTCCGGTTTGCCATTTCCAATTCCAAACTTCCTGCAAGGCAACCTTTCTGCCCTGGGGAACTCTTTGGGAGCTTCAGAATGTGGGGGCAGCTTTTAATAGTCATCTCTTGCTACTTGATTGCCTCCAGCAATCCCAGTGGCACCGAGGGGGTGATTTTTAGCCACGAAACTCCAAAGGCTTTCTTATGAAAAACGAACCCTAGGGAGCCTTGGAAGCTGAAAGGGTATGCGTATGTATGAAGCTTTAGATTTATTTACATTATTTCCAGAGTCCTGATCCATTTTACCCTAGTGGAGCTGCACCAACAGGAATTTTGTCCAAGGTGTAACTGCAAGTTAAGAAAGGACAGTGTGGGGGAAATCCCCAGCAATTTTAAGAAGCACCCCCTCTACCCTTTCTTCCTCCCTGGCAGGTCCCACACATTAGATTGTCCTTTCCTGCATAGAATATCTTGTAACTAAGAGTTTGTCCACACCATGATGGCAGCACTTTCAGTGAAAAGAGGGTCCAAGCGGTAAATATAAATTACAGGCTGGCTTACAAATTTGCCAGCAATTTGCCATTGCTTACAAGCAATTAAGAATTTCTTACTATTGGAAGACTGGCACAAACCTTTATTGGACAGCTTGGATCAACAGAATACGGAGTTCACAAATACATCCAGAATTGCCCGAGGCTTCAAACAACAGAGGTAAACTTACTGAAATGTTGTATACTTGTATTTTACATGCACAAGAGAGACAGGATATGGGGTCCCCCAATGCATCATGTTTGTTTCTGGAAATAGGTTTCTTAGATGATGTATGCTAGTAGTTTCCAGCCTTGGGTGCCCACAGGTTCTTGAACTAAAAATCCCAGAAGCCTTCACAACTAGCTGTGCATGCAGGATTGCTGAGAGTTTTAGTCCAAGAACACTAACCTAGTTTGCTAACTGAGACATTGGCTATGCAATAAGAAGACCAATTAGCAACACTTAATTTGCCACCAAAAGTTTCCCTTATACGAGCGGTAAGAACCTCATTGAAGTTACTGCTTTACCAAAATGGATATTTATTGTTTATTATGCATGATTTTATAACTTAATACACCTTTGGAGAAAGTGGGAAGTGAAAAGAAAATCAGGGGAATTTCCAGGATCATTATTTCCTCTCACCAGTTCTCAGAAGATAGGGGCAAGGTTAGGGACATTTAGAACAAGTCATATTGATTGCCAGGTTCCTTGTGAAGCTAATGAACAACTTTCTTCAGGCCCGATTTTGTCCAAGGGCAGCTTCATTTGAAATCTCCTCTTCGCTCCTGTTTGCAATGAACGCTCCTCTCCGCCTTGTGCGGGGGAGGGGCGTCTTTGCCGGAAGGCCGGGCGCAACAGGCAGGCTGCGCTGGCTCACGCTGGGAGCGCGCCACTATTTAAGGACTCCCCGCAGCCTGCCTGGCCGAAGAAATAACGGAAGGCTGAGTGGACGGGGTGGGTGGGTGGGGGGAAAGATAAAGCCTGCCGGTGGCGCAGGGGGTGGCGGGCGGGGGATATCGGTAGCCGAGGGAATTGAGCTGCAAGACAGGATGGCAGCGGCGCTCACTCTACCAGGCCGTTTGAAGCCCCGGTCTTACCTGGGAGGCCTGAGAGCGTTTTCGAGGGGGTCTTCGGCGGGGAAGGCTTCGGGAATCGGGAGGCGTGGGCGGCCACGGTCTCAACGAACGGCCTGACTGCACCGCTGGCTGCTCTTGGTGTGGGAAGCACGGGGGTGGCCATTTTGATTACCAGGCCCTTGCTGCCAGCTCGGTACCATTGTACGGGCGATCCCCTCCTATTCAAAACCCTCCTTACACAATAGGACCATATTACCACTGGGCTCGGCTGGGGGAAGGCGAGTGGACACCAGGCAGCCAAGTGGGAGGCCTTTTTGAGGCCGGCAGGTGGTTCGGTGGCCATTTTCTTTCAGGGCCTTCAGGTACCTGATCATCCGATCATCCAGTGCCAAACGGGTTTTCACGGTGGGGAGTGACACAGGGTCTCACCCCTCACACCCACCTTCTTTATCAGTTGTATATTGGGTGATTCTGCACCAAAGCTTATTGATTACAGTGCGGCCTGGACATCATGCCACCTAAGAAGGCATCGGAAAGGGCAAAGGGAAGGCCCCAGCGCCGCTCCCTCCACCAGACCCGGATGGGTCATCTTCCGATGAGGAAGAATGGATCCGGATACGGCATGGCAAAATCACGCTTGGAACGTGACCATGCTCGCCAAAAAGGGATGGCATCTTCTTATGGGGGCCAACACCCTAGGGATGCAAAGGCGCGCAGCAAGGCGGGACTCAGGTTAATGAGTGACCTCATGATGACACGCATTTCTGCTCTCGAGGCGGCGGTGGCAGGCCCTTCCGGCCAGCCGGATGTCGCCAACAGGTCATCTGCAACATGCCGCCCCAGGGGACAACGGCGGAGGCAGGCGACGCCCAAACGACATGCCACTCTGGAGCACCGAGGCCCACCAGCAGCAAGCCCTGGACTTGTCATCTCCGGCATCATCTTCCCAGGAGCGCTAGCCGTGCCGGGCGCCAACGCGTACTGGGTGAGTCTGATCCTGTTATGGCACCACGCCTACACAAGTCACTTGGCCTTGGCTAGCTACATCGGGGGTCGCAAGCACAGGTGGAGTCGGCTAGCTCAGGCGCTCTTTTGGCAGGAACCCAGCCCGCGGCTGGAGGCGCATGCCCCCAGAGGTCAGAGTCGGCAGTACAAACGGAGCCCTTAACGTCTAACCTTTCTGATCGGCCCCAAGTGCACTAGCCACATAATGGAGGCGGGACAACCCGCTGAATCCCCCACAGCCACGGGATGTGGGACTTGCCCGAGGGCGATGAATCTATGCCACTCGGTGATCACCTTCCGAGGCCATGGTGGCGAGAATTGCGGGAAAGTACGTTGAAATTTTTGATTTATTGAATGAAATTGATCCCAAAGAATTGGAACACCTGGATGACAAAGAAAAGGAGCGGATTCGGAAACGTAAGCCAGAACGCTCCTGGAACAATTGGCTGAATGCATTTGTGATCTTCGGGGGATATACACGGAAGCGCACCCCCAGAAAGCCTCTGCGCTGTTTCATTATTTGGATTTAATTATACGAGCCCGCAGTGATTTCCCTAACAGGCTAATCTCGACCCAGGATACAGACCCCAGCCTACGCTGGGAAACATAATTATCTGTGGCTCCGGGCAATGAGTGCCAGGACCAATGAGAGATTCGACAGCGGTCACCCGGTCTTACGCTCGGGTGCTTCTTTGGGTTCCCGCCCCGGCGCCCAGACAGTTCAACCCCGGCTGGTCTGCTTTGAAAACAGTCGGGGATCTTGTGTCAAGCCAGTGTAAGTTTAGGCACATCTGCTCCACTTGTGGAGCAACCACCCGGCGTCCACATGTTCACGTGGAAGGCCGGGGGCGAGGGGGCAAGGGAGGCTGGAAGAAATGCCGCAGGCACCAATCCGCCTCACAAAGGGACCTAGTCCGATTAAGATCCCGGTCTTACAGGCGTGGCTACGTAGCTACCCTGATCGAGGGGAAGCCCGTTATCTATTGGAGGGCTTCATGCTGTTTTCACATCCCATCATTTGGTGAGCGGAACATGGCCAACAACCTAAAATCTATATTAGGCATGGAGCATATTGTTCGAGGCAAGATAGCAGCTGAACTGGCTGCTGGGCCAAATCACCCGCCGACACCCCACTTCCGGGTATCCCCACTGGGTGTGGTACCTAAAAGACCCCGGGAATTTCGCCTTATCCATCATCTATCTTACCCAGCAGGGGCCGGTTAATGATGGGATACCGCAGGAACTTGCTAGCGTTCGGTATACCTCCTTTGATGCATACAACGCGCAGCTGCGGCATTGAGTTGAGATCGGGAAATCGTGAAGTCAGCATTTCGATTGCAAGTCCACCCCGACGATTGCGAATTACTGGGAGTCGAGGGTCTTTACTACATGGACAAGTCTATGCTGTTCGGGTGCTCCATTTCCTGTTCGGCCTTTGAGCGATTTAGCTCTTTTTTGGAATGGGTGGCTGACAGCAAATGCAATACACATTCCATTATTTGGACGATTTTTTTTTCGCTGGTACCGCCAATGCGCTAATCTTATGGCTATGTTTAAATGCATGGCGGGGGACTTAGGTTTGCCACTCGCCGAGGATAAAACGGAGGGCCCTGCCACTGTGATGACATTCCTGGGGATAGAACTTGACACCATTAATCAGGCCTGCCGCTTGCCGGCACTCAAACTGGATGACCTGCGGAAGAGGCTCACTGCCATGAAAGCCCGCAAAAAAGCCACCCTGCGGGAGCTACAACAACTTATCGGGCACCTTAACTTCGCGTGCCGGGTTATTGCCCCTGGCCGCCCGTTTCTGCGCCGATTATGTGACAGCATTGCCGGGCTTCGTAGCCCGCATCACCGGCGCCGGATATCGGCAGGAATCAGGCAGGATCTGGATTTGTGGCTGGAGTTTTTATCCAGCTTTAACGGCGTCTGTTTTTGGCGTAAGGAGACTATCGAGGGAGCACAGTTCCAGTTGCAGACTGATGCCTCTGGGGCATGGGGATTTGGCATGTTTTTTCGAGGCCGGTGGTGTGCGGGTACGTGGCCGCAGGAGTGGCATCACAGTGGTCTGACACGCGACCTTACATTTCTTGAATTATTTCCCATAGTAGGTGCGGTATTCATTTGGGCGGAACTTTGGGCAGACTCGGCTGTTAAATTTCAATGCAATAACATGGCAGTTGTTCATGTAGTCAACAATTTGACTTCGAAATCGAAGAAGGTGATGCGGTTGGTCCGGGACCTTACCCTTCAGTGCCTCAAGTTTAACATCGTGTTCCGAGCTTGCCATGTGCCGGGTATCCGTACATTATTTGCTGACGCTCTGTCCCGCCAACAGATGGAGCGGTTCAGAGCGTTAGCGCCCTCGGCTTGGAAGGAGCCCGATCAACTCCCATCGGAGGTATGGAGCCTTGGCGAATAGAAGCGAATCGGGCCATGGGATTGGCACTTGCACCCAGCACAGGGCGTGCATATTCGGCCACCTGCGCGGAGTATGCCCGCTTTTGCACTTTAGAGGGGTTTTCCCGGCTGTGGCCTGCATCGGCGGACCAGCTCGTCCAATTTGCAGTACATCTGCATTTTCAAGGACTGGCGCCACGGACCATTCAAGGCAAATTGTCCGCACTATACTATTATGCAAAGGCACAGGGTTTTATCATCCCCGACTGTCAATTCCGTATTGCTAAAATGATCGAGGGATGGTCACGGGAGAGGGGCACGCGGAGCGACCCTAGGACGCCCATTTCGCCTGAGATGTTGCGCCGCTTGGCAGACATGTGGGTTAAGGTATGCGTGGACAGTTTTGAAGTTGCTTTATTCCATGCAGCTGCATTAGTGGCCTTTTTCGCGGCTCTGCGTGTCAGCGAGCTTGTGGCCCAGTCAAAAAGGGATGAGTCTGCGACAGCATTGATGTGGACTGATTTGGTGCTTGAGGCTGACCGTGTTGCGCTTCACATACGCAAATCCAAAACAGATCAGCGCGGGAGGGGTACCTTGATACACCTCCGTAGGTGCTCGGTCGAAAAAATCTGTCCCGTCATAGCATTACATCAGTATGCCCGGTTGATTGGCAATTATCGGGATACTTATTTCAGCATAAAGACGGGTCGCCCTGATCAACTACCAATTTTGGCGGATTTCACTCAAGGCCTTGCAGCTCGCTGGCATTCAGGGGTGGCATTTCGGTACCCACTCTTTCCGGATTGGGGCGGCCTCGACCGCCGCAGCTATTGGCATGGATGCGGCCAGTATACAGAGCATCGGCCGCTGGAGGTCCAACTGTTTTAAAACATATGTTCGCCCGTTAATGGACCGGTAAGACTGCCCAGTTGTTTCTGTTTTGTTGTTACAGGTCCGACGGTTGGAGCTTGGCGCATTGTGTTCTATGGTCACAGCTATGTGTTTTGGGCCGCCAAGTATGCTACCCGATCTGGACGTGGCCGCGATCTCGGCCTGGAACAATGGGCAGAGCTGTTGTGGAGGGGAAGACGGGGGATGTCCTGGAATGCATTTCTAACCGCAGCACTATCGGACCCCCTTGACCCTTTGCCTGCCATTGTAGTTATTCATTTGGGCGGTAACGATTTAACTCAGATGTCGGGCAAAACACTGATTCTTAAGGTCATCGATGACCTAAGAGCCTTCCAGAGTCATCGCCCTGGTACCAGGATTCTTTGGTCTGCGATTATTCCACGGCTCCATTGGGGCCCGTATCATCACCCTCGACAAATGCATAAGCAGGGCGTGAATCGGGAAATTGCCCGGGTGGTCAAGTCCGAGATGGGTAATGTGATCTGGCACCCTAACATTACGGCCCGCGACCATAGTTTGTACCGTCCGGATGGCGTCCACCTTTCTGATCTAGGCCTGGACATATTTTTACAGGACATTACGGAGGGCCTGTGTGCCGAACTTTTCGGCGGGTGGGGGAGAGACTGCAGTGAGTCTCTCTGTGGCGGGTAGCGCAAATAAAAAATTTAACGACTTGGTCCCATTATTTAATTAGTAACTTCAGGGTCCCGGCAGTCCTCAATTAAAAGTAGATTAGGCCGAACCAATGTTAAATTTGAGGGCTGCCAATGCGTTTCTCTTAGGCCAGGCAAACCCCTGGCGAATAGGGACCCAGTAAAATTATACCCCTGTCTATGATTGCGCTACCACACAGGTCCTCCTTGAGTTAATTTGTGTTGTTCTGATAGTTTAAAGTTGGTTCCTGTGTTAAATAAAATGTGGCCCATGTTAAAACCAACTTAAACTGTGTTTATTTCGGCCTTGAAGGGCAATGAACGCTTCTCCGCCTTGTGCGGGGAAGGGCGTCTTTGCCGGAAGGCCGGGCACAACAGGCAGGCTGCGCAGTTGGCGTGAGCTTACGCTGGGAGCGCGCCACTATTTAAGGCAGGCAGCCTGCCTCATTGCCCCCACCCTCCCGCCACCATTGATGTGCTGGTGATGCGTTGCTGGTCGCCGGGGCCGGATGGGAATTTTTGACCTCTACAGATTGGCAGGGAGTAGAGGTGCTTTTTCGCCCATCCCATCAGTCACAGGTTTAGCTAATACCTGGTCACATTTGGCGGGTAGCGCAAATAAAAAATTTAACGACTTGGTCCCATTATTTAATTAGTAACTTCAGGGTCCCTGCAGTCCTCAATTAAAAGTAGATTAGGTTTAGGTAGGCGTAAATTAATGAACCAATGTTAAATTTGAGGGCTGCCAATGCGTTCTAGGCCAGGCAAACCCCTCGAATAGGGACCCAGTAAAATTATACCCCTGTCTATGATTGCGCTACCACACAGGTCCTCCTTGAGTTAATTTGTGTTGTTCTGATAGTTTAAAGTTGGTTCCTGTGTTAAATAAAATGTGGCCCATGTTAAAACCAACTTAAACTGTGTCGCCTCGTTATTTCGGCCTTGAAGGGCAAATGTGTTTCTTGGTTTTCAATGAGAAATGCAAACAGTCACCCAATAACTCTGTCTGAATATTCTCACTTCCTCAGAGGCACCACAGTATTTTAAGTCAGCGTCAGATGGAAGGATCATCTACTGAAAGATGAGAACACCCCTGGGGAACTTTAGGGATGTCAGCTGAATTTGCAAGGACAGAATAATATTGAGCTGTCATGATGGTTGAGGAGGCCAAGATGAAGTCCCTGCTGCTGCTGCTGCTGCTACACTCCCTTAAAAAGCTGGGAGCCATTTGGAGGGGGGGGGAGGAGAATCTTACACACAGGAAACACTTGAGCACTACTCGGTGCATCAATATTCCTGCAAAACAGTAAGCCCGAAGTCTTTACTCCTTTTACCCACCAATTCATTTTCAACCCTTTTATGCTGTCATGCCGGTGCATTCACTTTTGCTTTCCCAGAATACAAACAAAAGCAAATGACACCGGGTAAAACATTATAGATTTTTGCACTTTGCTTTTAATGCTGAGCATTATTGATACCCCGATTACACTGCATTTATTAACCGTAAGTATGCAGTAACAGATTTAGCCAAGTTAATTACTTTCATGATATATGGTGTGAAATTGCATGAATATTTTAGTTTCCTTTTTGTGTGTGTGTGGGGGGGGGAAGAACTCTCATTGTTATCATGTTATACAATGGGCTTATAAAGAGCAAGGCTGAAATGAATATTTTGAACAACACAAAGGGGCTGCAAAATAGCTTTTTTTGGCAGGAAAAATATGAAAGCAATATGTATTCAATTTGATTTTCAGCCGCGTGGTTTAAAATTAAAGTGGAACTTTGTGCAGATTAGAATGATTTTCCTTACCAGCTGCTCATCCCTTTCCTCTTGCTCAACTTCATTGCAGTTCTGTGTGCCAGTTCTTCTGACACAGAGGACCATAAGAAGCGTTAAAGCCAACCAATGGATAATGTACATGGTGTAACAAGCCACAGCCTTTTGGATAGATACCTCGTGTTCTTCTGCCTGCCTGGATAGCCCAGAGGTTTGGATATCTGGCTGTGTAGCCAGAGGTTGGGAGTTTGATTCCTGATTCTGCCTCTTGAGAGTAGAACCAGCCTGTGATGCCTTGGGCAAGCTGCACAGTCCAAGGATGCCCCCCGAAGAAGGGAAACGTAAACTGCTTCTGAGTATTGTCTATCTGGAAAACCCTGAAAACAGTTGCCAACTTGCCATAAGTCAGAACTGATTTGATGGATCATGAGTGTCATTAATATTAATGCTCTTTCACTTGTACTATTTATCATTACATAGAACTAACAGTCTGTACTAAGTACTGTAAAAAAATGAAGACATCGTATGATCCAACACTAATGAAGATGTAGTGGCAAAAGTCACTGGTCCAACTCAATGAATTGAACCCAACTGTCCTTATCCCACTAGCATTCTGAACATATGCTAACCATATTCCCATTTCATACATGGATGGATCTTACCTGCCTTATGAATGCTATCTGCCAGTTTTAACAAAGTGCCGAAACAAGGCAAAATCCTATTGGCATAAAGCTAATATTTCTCAACACTCCATGCTACAACAAGGAATTATCAAGACCCCTTGCCTCAGGAACACAGTACAAAGAAATCTTTTCCTTCCCACCCAAGTTTCTTCAAAATATCTGTTCAGAAAGGGGACCCCATATTTACTTGTGGCACCATAGTTGGATGGTGGCAAGGTGAGAAGGAGCCAGAGCATGGCCGCTTCCATGTGACTTCTCCAGAGCATGTGGAAGGCAAGGATGATGGTGAGGCGATCCTCCTTTCCAGCTTCCTATTGGCCATCAGCATTGCCCAGGTACAACACTCATATGCTATCCTTGTCCTAAGCCATTAAATACTGGTGCTAACTGAGAATCAGTGGTGGTGGCAGCACACTTTGCTTTATCTAGTCCAGGATTGGCTGAAATCTTGTGGCTTATCATGTTAAGTTACACTAGGATAAGCCCAATGAATTGGTGAAGATTTGGTAAATAAAGCTTCATATGATTCCACTGATTCAAATTCCACTGATTCAAACTCTAGTTCCACTGATTCAAACTCTAGTTGCAATTTACAGTACTTTAATATGTCACAAGGAGAATAGGTGCATTTGAACGAATGGAATCTATGAAGGAGTTGACTCATCCAGTTACTATGCTAAGCAACATGGCGCCAACACATTGCTTAAGAGAAGCCCACAATGAGGACATGAGAGCAATAGCATTTATTGTCGTGCTTTTTTGGTACACATACATTTCTTAATATAAACCTCTAAAATATTTTTTCTTAATATATATATCTTTCCTATTTGCTAATATATGATGCCACAGTGATGGCATCTACCTTTGATAGTCTTGGGAGAGCTTCAGTTGATGTTCTCATCTGGCTCATGAAATAAAGTAAATATAGGCATGTTAGATTACCAAAATATGTTGGAGGAAGGGGGATATGGTTGAAAGGCACCTAATTATTTGAACAGCAGTACCTTGATTACAAGCAGAAGGTGTTAATTGGTTCTTTCAATGAACTTGTGTCTGTCTTCAAAGACAAACTGTTCAGTAGGCCCCCATGGAGCTACTTTTGCTCCACGCGTCCAAGTAATCAGCGCTTGAAACCATTGTGAGTTTTATTGTATGCAGGAAGGCAGAATGTTGCCCCTTCTGTGACTTTAAAAAAAGTACTGGATGTAGGTAGTGTTCAGCATGCATTGAAATGTCAGCAACAGAAGGAACAAAAGAACACAGTGACAGCTACTCTGGCTGGAAGGTTATGCTTCAGATGCTGTCAGATTCCTTGTCACTTGCTGCTATTTTCTGAAAATCATCTATAAGCAAAATAGCCTTTGAGCCTAAACGCTTGTACAGAGAGCACCAATTCAATTATTTCCTCCATTTTAAAATCCCCACTTGGATCAATTTTACAAGAGCTGAAAAGGATCTGACCTCAACATTGTTCTGGGCAGTGGGAGACTCCCGAAGTTAGACTGAATGACAGAGTGAGCTGCTCTTTTCCCAAGTGACTGCAGAAGATTGAAGGTAATGCTGTTCTCTGAAAAAAAAGGAACAACCTTCTTTCCCACTCCAAAAATGGGCCATGCCATTTTAACTGTGTTGTTGTAGTGCTATTGGTGTTTCTGTTGTAGTGGTGGTAGTGGTGGTGGTGGTGGTGGTGTTACAGTCATGACCGACTCTTCATACATGCATATAAAATAACACAGGGGACAATGTCCTGCTCTGTGAAGTTGTGTGTGTTATGTTGTTACAGGCGTGACCGACTCTTCGTGACTCCATGTCCATGGAGTTTTCTTGGCAGGAATACTGGAGTGGTTTGCCAGTTCCTACTCCAGGCGCCTACAACACCTGGTATTACCTGGTGGTCTCCCATCCAAGTACTAACCAGGGCCGACCCTGCTTAGCTTCTGAAATCAGGCGAGATCGGATACGCTTAGGGCATCTAGGCAGCTTTCTGTGAAGTTATGTTGACATAAATTCGATTTGTCTCTGGAAACTTTTAATTGGCACTCACCTCCACCCCCACAACACACACACAGTTCCAAGGTTCATCCATGCTCCTTTTTACCAATAGGATTTTGCCTAGTATCTGCACATTATCAAATCTGGCAGGCAGTATTCCTAAAGCAGGTAATATTCATCAATATATGAAATAGAAATATGGTTAACATGTGTTCAGAATGCTAGTGGGGTAAGGCTATTCAGACCTTTCCATGGTGGCCACAGGGTGGAGCAAAGAGCCCAGGGTATTCGTGCGGCAGAGCCACCCCCACGCCCACATGTTCCTTGGCTAAATGAGGCTGAACATGTTGATGCAATTTTAAATGTATAAATGTGGGAAAGGAAATGAGAAATTATCAGTTCCTCATCAGGAAGTATTGTGCTCATTCTGAAGAAAGAGACTTGAAGCTTCTCCTTCCATGTAAAGCCCAAGGCCTTTCCCACTCCCCTTTCTTAGGTAAGTCTCTGAGTGAGATCATAGGATTGTAGCAGCCATTTGAGGCTAAATTTGGCTTAGCTGTCAAGTGGAACCTCCAGCAGTGTAGTATGTTGCCCAGGTTTGGCATTCTTGACATTTTGTCCTTTAAAACAAAACTCGGTTATTGTACTAAGGGCTGAGTGAACATAATATGATGGTGGCCCTCTTTCCTATTGACTCATTTCACTTTAGTATGTATGGCTTGTTTTTGATTAAGCCTATATATTGTTTCAAAACAATTCAGTAACTTAGCAAAATCCCACACTTGAAACTGAAAAAGTAATGAAGAGTAAGCCATTATTTCATCTCTTTTGTTCATTCTGCACTATAGGCTTAGTAACTGTCAAGTTTTCTTCCCACTTGACCCTAGAGTGGGTGAATCCAGGAGAATTAAATAT
The DNA here is from genome assembly GCA_029282475.1 of Phrynocephalus forsythii. Classification (NCBI taxonomy): domain Eukaryota; kingdom Metazoa; phylum Chordata; class Lepidosauria; order Squamata; family Agamidae; genus Phrynocephalus; species Phrynocephalus forsythii. The sequence goes on from JAPFRF010000002.1 coordinate 19,111,856, forward strand.
GGTAATGGTCAAATCCCACAACACTCTCTGGTCTGACCCAAGTAAGAAGTGCTTCCAAAGAGTTCAAATAATGCACATGGTTAAGTGCTTTGACTGTTATGTCAACATTATAAGGCAGGGCTGCCACCACACCCCAAAACTCACAGGCTCCTTATAGATGGTCAAGGTAAGGATTGGTTTTAAGGAACACATATTTTCTTTAGCCAAAATGGCAAACAATGCAGTAGGACCAGAGATGGGCACAAAATGGAAATATAGCATTTCGTTTTGTTCCGTTAATGGATTTTAAAAAAGAATTTTGTCATGAAACAAAATGAAACAAAATGATTTGTAAGGCTATAAATAATAGGCAGCTTTCTTTTTTTTATTTAATGGGTTGCCCACGGCCCTATATCAAAGACCCTCCTTAAACCTTCCAATCATTTTGCTTTCAAACAAAGAACCCTTTGTAAACAAGCAGGAAACCTAATGGCTAGCTGCTGCATGGAGAGATTGGAGAGATAAGCTCAACAGCTGATCAGCAGGGAGGGAAGGAAGGAAAACATAAAGTCCTACTTAATCAAGAAAGGAAAACATTCAGATTAATAAATCAACTTGTAGACACAGGCACAGGGAACAGAAGGGAAAGTGGGCTAAAACTGCCATATTCACAGCCCAGAAACAGGGAGCAACAGAAGAGTTCAGCTCCTGGCTAGCTGATCAAGATCGAAGATAAGCCAGGTCCACAGCTTAGGTGCAGGGAGGCAAGGAAGGAAAACAAATAAATCAGTTTAAAAATCCAATTCTTGTGACAGCTGGATCAAGAGGTCACTAGGATGAATTGTTTCATTTCCAAAACCATAACATTATGTCATGGTGTTTTGTTTCGATTCTTGACAATACGCTGTTTGCTGTTTTGTTCTATTTCGTTTCTTGACAACACGCTGTTTGCTGTTTCATTTCATTTCATTTTGTAACATTTCGTAAGCTTACAAAATGAAAAAAACAGTGTTTTGTTTTTTGTAAGGTGCCCATCCTAATTAGGACTTTTTAATATTTTACTTCAGTACAGTGAAAAATGGCAAAAGTTCTTAAAAGTATCAAAAGCATTTTAGAGCAAACAGTAAGAATCTAAGAAAGGAGCAAAGCAGAGCAAACACACAATGAAATAAGAAAACTAATGCAACTACCCTAGTACAGCGGTACCTTGTATAAAAGAATTAATTCATTCCAAATGAAATTATGTTAAGCAATTTTTCCTTTATACAAATTTCCCATAGGAATGCATTGAAAACAGAGTAATCCCTAATTGCGACCATTTTTATGTTGTACAGATTCACCCCATAGATGATTCTGTTAAGCAAATTCCCCCTATCTCCAGAATTTTTTATGTTGTACAGATTTTATGTTAAGGAAACTGTTTGTTATACGAGGGTCCACTGTACTTATACACTAGCATAGCAGCATAGTCTCAGAACATGCATAGCTTGCATCACAGCATAACAACTCCTAAGCCAATTCAAGTAACAATACTTTCTGGACTTTCAAAGATTTTAAAAAAAGAAAACAAAAATCTGCCAATCAGGCTTCAAATTCTTCCGAATGTTCAGGAAGGTAAGAGCAGTTTCTGTCTACCTCCTTTCACCCCAACTAAAGTAATTTCCCAATTAGTAGAGCACCAGGGAACAAAGTGAGTCCAGCCTAGAAATTTTAGCTCCAAAGTTAAATCACAGTGGTACTTCCTCTGTGTGAGGGGGACTGCCTCTCCTTTCTCTTAGTCAGCCATTTCCAGGTACCAAGAAAGGTTCCCTGATACATGTTTCCCCAATTTCTCAGTTTCTACACTGTTAATGCAATGCAGGGCTTTTGTTTCAAAACTGCAAAATCAATCCAAGACCAATAGCAGGATTTTATTATTTGTATATTGATTGTCTTAAACTGGTTGTTTAAAACACCAGCCATGCTACAGTTTAAAACAATCAATAAAAGTAATAAAAACCCGCTATAGGTCTTGGGTAGCTTTTCTATTATCTATCCATTCCTTTCCTTAATACCAATGCTTCATATGTTGGCTGAAATCCTATTGTGCAGCTCCATATGCACAACAGAGATGATGTAATCACCAGCATCAAGTCACTGCTGATTAAAGTCAAATTGCCACTGATTAAAGATGACTTCTGGATACATGTGACTCTTTCCTAAGGCAAACAAGTAATGTGCCCCCCAAAGCCAAATATTTTAATCAATGCTGATTGGTTGCAGCTACACATACTGAGAGGCACAACATCATTCCAGCCATTATGAGGCAACATGTTTAAGGGAACCTTTCTCTGTGCCTGAGAATGGCTGACTGCGAGAAAGGAGAAGCAACGGGGGGGTGCCACCTCTGAAAATGGTCAGGTGGGCAGTGCGATCACCCAGAACTGCCCACCCAACCATTTTTAGAGGGCTCCTGTGGAGCTGTCATGGGGTGGTTCCCTTTAAAACTGGCCCAGTCAGCACCAGGGGGATCCTCTGGTGCTGACAGGGCCAATTTTAAAGGGGCCGTTCTGATAACAGCTCAGCAGGAGCCCTTTAAAAATGGCTTCCGGGCACCAAATATGGTTCCTCTAGGACCCAGGGGAGCCGTTTCATTTCATTTTGTTTCATTTTGTACGAATGTTTCTTTAAAAATTGTAAGAAACGAAATGAAATGGGTGGGCATGAAATGAAACAAAATGTCATTTTTCCATTTCTTACCCATCCCTATTGTGTACAGTTCTGGTCACCATACCTCCATAAGGATATTATGGAAATGGAAAAATTGCAGAGGAGGACAACTAGAATGATTTGGGGATTGGAACACATTCCTTAACATCTGAGGCTGCAACGGCTGAGCCTCTTCACTCTTGAACGACAGTGCCTAAGAGGTGCCCTGATTGAAGTTTATAAAACCATACATGGTATGGACAAATTAGATAAGGAAAAACTGTGCTAGAAATCAAACAAATAAGAAAAAGTACTTTTTCGCCCAGAGGATCACTGGTCTATGGAACTCCCTGCAAGAAGAAGTGGTGAAAGCTTTCAGCCTTGACAGCTTTAAGAAAGGATTGGACAGGTTCATGGGTATCAATGGCTATCATTATGGATGCCTAAAGACAACCTCTGGGTTGGAGAGATAGGAAGGATATCTCTCAATGCCATTTGTACGGAATCATAAGCAGGTGAAGACATCAGCTTGAGAATACCCTGAAGCAAATGGTGAGCCACTGTGTGAGACAGAATGCTGGACTGGATGGGCTGTGGCCTGTTACAGCTGTTCTTATGTTGTTATGACAGGCACCTACTCAGAGAGAGTGCCCGGAGGAGTCAGGGCTAGGAAGTGTGGAACACCTGTTCATCCAAAGGATGAATTAGCATGAACCACTGAACCATGATCATAGTTACAAATCATTGTTACAAATCATAGCCTGCATTTAGGAAGGATTTCAGGAAGTTTAGACTAAAAGAGAGACTTTGAGAGCAATAGCCTATGATAAGGGATTTAAGAAATAAGAAAGAGATGACAATACATAATTTTCTGAGACAATATATCACCTGCACAGGGCAATAATGAAGGGTAGAACTCTGAATTACAAGAAGCAGTGATCTTAGGCAGCATGTAATAAGACTCAAAACTGAAATGTGATAATGCCAAAGCACAGTGTGCCTTTAAAGTAACAACAAGCAGGTAGAAGACAGGGACATTAGTGTAGGTAACTGTGAAGAAACTTGACATGAAATATCAGAGGAAAAGTTAGTAATTTAATATGCCAGTTGAGTTTCAGACAGAGGTGAAGGTACTGAGGTGTGATAAGGAAGGGCCAGAGGCAAGGAGATTGCAGTAAGTGAGATGACAGATGACCACAGCATGAAGCTGAAGAGCTAAAGAAGGCAGCCACAGGCATTGACATGATCAGTGATTTGCTCGTCACTGTTTCTCCATCCCTTGCTGGCTAACAAGACATCAGAATAGAGATCAGCACCAGCTTTTAACTTCTAGCTGCATACCTGTATGATGGAGCCTTGCACCCCCAGACCTGAAATAATCATTCAACACAAATGAATGGTGAAGAAGATTAACATGGGCCACAACTTTATTGAATACTTCAAATAAATTGAGGGGGCCTGTCGTAGTGTAAATAAGGCTATGGCCTTGATCATCTTGATCTCAAGGCCAAAATCACGCTGGTGAGTTCCTCCTGAAAATGTGCTGATTTTCTTATTCTACACATTTCCCAAAATCTGTCCAGTGGTGTTCATGCGATGTAGTAACAAATGGACAAACAGACCAAAACTTCTTTTCATTAACATACGGATGGCATGACCAAATGAATTATTGGCAACATGAAATCTCATTCTTAATAGAAGATATGGTGTTTCACTGCAGTGAAGAACAAATCTGTCTACTCTTTGTGATCCACATGATAGGATTTACTCTACCGACAATTCATTATAAGATTAAATTAACAGTAATGGGAAGGAAGCACAATGCAAAATTCTCAGTTGGTGGTGCATTCCTGCAGAACGTCTTCATCTAACATCTTAATATAGTCAGTAGGGCTGGAAGGCATGCGAATTGTCTGGCTCATACTTTCACCTTTGATGAGAATGTTCCACAGTGCTGGAGTCCTGGAGCAAGGTTGCCAATTACTGCTAGCAGTTTCTTCATGCTTTAACACCTAAAGCGATGTTCCGCTACCATTTTGAACTTAATGATCATATACTCCTGCTTAAAGACCTTAAACAGCTCCACACACCAGCACAATTTTCTATAGAACATTGCTGAAAAGACCTGCAAAACATTTTTTTAAAACAGATGTGGCTTTGTAACATTGGGGAGACTACGTAGCGGCGTACCACCAAATATCACCGGTCCTGCCAAACCTTGTCCCTACTGCTAGGCAAGTGGGGCTAGAAATTATCATGGGCTAACCGATTTTCTTTGCCTAGGGCTTAGATTTAGACATGTAGATCTAGAGAGAAGTGGTTTAAAGCTCTTCCTCCTGGGCATGAGAACCATATCGTTAGAAAGCCCAAGATGACATCTCTCCTATTTCAAGGCTCATATGGATGAGACAGGCTGTGGCTGTCTTTAGTTCAATATTCCATCGGAGTAGCAGACACAGTTTCTCACAGTACTAGCTGACATTCAGGCTCATAAAATAACTACCTTCAGGAGTCCAGAATTGCATTTTCCCCTAATGAGCTTCCTTCACTCCTTCCTCTGGGGTTTAATAGTGAAGCAAGGCCAGAAGGCATGGTTACCACTATCTAATGAAATCTAGGCAAATGACAATGCTGTCTACATGCCACCTGCATTAAAAAAAAAAAAAAAAAACACTTCCATTAAAACACAAAGGCCACATCTTTCCATCCTCCTCTAGAAGAGAAGGGACCTGTGAAGTAATTGCCATCTGCACTACACAAGTTAGAGACTGAGAGATGAGTGGAGATATCTTTGGTGCAAATGCTTAGATTATGTACTGGGGAGTTGTTGACATGAAGGCAGCAGTGGGGCTGGAGGAAGGACAAAACATTTCATGGTCCTGAATGCTGTGTAGTCCACCTAGTCATGGGATCTGGTCCTGCACCCAGAATTAGTACCTATGCCCTGAGGCATCTGCAGTTGCTAAAGTTATGTTTGCTGTTATATTATTGAACAGCATTCTGTGCTCAAGCAACAAGTATCTCCCAATGCCTGGAGGAGGGACAGAAATAGACATCACTGCTAACCAGTGACTCGATTTAAAAGCATATTTATTGGACATTGTTGTGATTGATGCAGTCTTTTGTACTTGAGGAATCAGATTTCCAAAACCTTGAGTTTTAGTTGGAATGACCCTTCACAACTTCACAAGTGAAAGAAAGCTAATTTGCAAATATTGTGAAGTAACAAAACCTGCTTTGCACTCAAATGCTTTTAGCAGTTAGTGAACATCACTAGCTGTCTGTGATGTTTACTTGTGCCCCAAAAGCAAATGATTGTATAGTTCTGCTTTCATTATCAATGGCACCTCTCAGAATAGAGCTAAATCTTTCAAGTATCAGCTTTTGTAAATAACCCCATTATTTCCATTCAAAGTAAAATCAAACAATCTATGTATTTTGTAAGCAAATCAGTGTATTCTTTGTGATAAATATGCATTGCACTGCCAGATAAAATTATGTCTATGTTACTCCAACTATTTGGTTCCAGTTATGCCAACTATCCTGTTAATGTCACAGTGTTTCTTTTCTAAGCATGATGCATGTGCATTATTAAACTGGTGTGCTATTTTTTCCTGGAGATGTTTTCCCCTTTTAGCACATAAGAGTTCTCTCTGAAAGGTTCTTTTAGATTCACTGATGAGCCTTCTGAAGGGTATGAAATATATGGTCCTTTTGCTTGGCAGCATTCATCAACTTACTCTGTCATTTCTATATATTGCAACATGAGTTGCCACACATTGCTTTAATGATAAATTATATTGGTCTATTAAGCCATGAGCCCAGTCACCTTACATGGGTATTATAAACAGCTAACTCTGTGTGATCCAAGCCCTCTGGTTTGTTTTTTAATTAGATAGGTTGTACAAATGAGCTCTCCCTGCTCATACCAAACATTTCCTGCCCAAAAGAGGCAACAAAGACCTCTGGATGTAAAATGGAATACTTAAACAAGCATCAGTATCATTGAGGTGCATATAGAGCATGACTGTTGAATGTTGATTTATTACCATATTTAATTTTAAAAAACATCCACATTCACATTAGTTTCGTACCTGCCTACCTACCTACCTACCTACTTATCTATACAGTGATACCTTGTATAAAGGAATTAATTTGTTCCAAATGAAAGTATGTTAAGCAAATTTTCCTTTACACAAATTTCCCATAAGAATGAATTGAAAGCGGGGTAATCCCATTTTTATGTTGTACGGATTCGCCCCATAGGCGATTATGTTAAGCAAATTTGCCCTATCTCCGGAATTTTTTATGTTGTACAAATTTTATGTTATACAAACTGTTTGTTTATGCAAGTGTCCACTGTGTATCTATCGGTCTATCTATCTGCCTGTCTGTCTGTCTGTCTGTCTGTCTCTTTGTTCTTTTATTGAGAAGACTCAGGAAGTGACTTTCAAAATTGAGTGACAAATGAGGGATATATTCAAGCAGTCGAGAGAAGGTAAGACTGCAGCAATAAGCAATATACAAATATTTGTGGAAGAAAATAATCTTCACATTCTTAAATGTGGACTTCTCTGAAATATTCTATAAGCTTTAAATATGTGTGAATTTTCAAGGCTAGGTGTGTTTCTTCTATTAACAAGTCTCCTGAGATATAAGACAGCTATTTTCTTTGCAGCTGTTGGTGGCAACAAAAAGCCATTTCCCACTCCTAGTGACAACAACAAGCCTTTCTGTCTTGCAAATCAGGCTTGTGGAATTAGAAAAGCTTCAGGAGAAACAAACAAACAAAAGGTCATGGAAGAAAGGATGCATGTGAAACTGGATTTTATTTATTGGCCACAGTTCTGTTTACTTTTGGTGACGTTCGCTCTAAGGACCGGTTGGGTCCCAACCTGGGTGTGAGAAATTCGGCAGTGTTGAAGTGGAGAGGCAAGAGGGGATGAGATGGTATGATTTTTTTTACATACTGCCTCCCTTGCAGCCTACGGGAAGCCACCAGAGGTTTTATTTATCCACCTGAGCGGAAATGATTTGACCATGCAATCTGGCAAGTCGTTAGTACTGGATATCCGGCGGGACCTGGGTACGTGGAAGATGCTCCACCCCATTACAGAGCAGTGTGGTCTACCATTATCCTGAGAAAGGGATGGCGAGTGGATTGCCAGCCAGAGCACTTGAAAGGCTCCAGGACAGGGGTTAATAGGGAAGTCTGTAGGGTGGTGATCTGGGAATTGGTTCAGTGGTGGGCCACCCCAACATGAGTGTGCACTGGGCAGAATTGTACAGGCCTGATGGAGTGCATTTATTGGACGAAGGAATGAAGCTCATCCTGGGAGATATTCAGAGGGGCCTGGAGGTGGAGTTGTGACTGGATGGGTGGCTTGGGCCATAGCAAGGTTAGGCCCATGGTCATTGTGGCAGGAAGAAGTGAAAGGCATCCAGTGAGTCAGAAATAAAGATCCATTCCTAGCCCACCCAACACCAGGACACTACAGATCATGAGATTACAGCATCAGTGGAAGGATGCACAGGGATGCCTCTCTGGGCCTGGAGCAACCAGTAATGAGGCTTCAAGACCCGGGGGAGATACATGAATTCACCAGCCTGGAGGGCGCTGTCTGATGGACTATGCCACCAGGGGGTAGTGACTCTCCCTAAACTGCCTGGTTGGAGGGGTCCTGAAAGACCCTGGTGTTCCAACCAATCATGTGCATTAATCCAGGCCCCTCTTAGTGTTATGGTTTATTTATTTATTTATTTTTACATTTATATACCGCGCCAATTTCCCAGAGGGAACTCTGGGCAGTTCACATAAAAATACACAAAGGAAAAAACCCCACAAGATAATAACAGTAATGAGTAATTGGCAAGAGGCATAAAAAAAAAAACCCAAATGATAGATCCAAGAAAAAAATAAACAGTGATACAGACCCTAGCGATTGCCGAAGGCATCCCTAAACAGCCAGGTTTTGACAGCTTTTTTAAAGGATGCCAAAGAGGGAGTCAGGCGTATCTCGCTCAGTAATTTGTTCCAAAGGGCCGGGCCAACCACCAAGAAGGCCCATTTGCACATTGCTACCCTACAGGCCTCTCTGGGGGTGGCCACCCAGAGTGAGAGAGCCATGGAGGATCGGGTGGATCGGGCCAGCTCTGATCATAGGGAGATACGCTCTGCCATATAATCAGGACCCAGGCCATGGATAGTTTTGTAAACCAAAACTAACACCTTGAACCTTATTCAGGAGGCAATGGGCAACCAATGCAGGCGAGCCAGAATGGGGGTGATGCGGTCAAACCTGCCCGCACCAACAACCTGGCTGCCGCATTCTGCACCTGCTGCATTCGCCGAACAAGGTACAAGGGGAGCCCCATGTAGAGAGCGTTGCAGTAATCTATCCTCAATATGACCAGGGCCTGCACCACCGTCCTCAGAGAACGTCCATGTGGAACATACTGTTGTTCAGAAAAACTAGTTAAGGTAATATGAAGTATTACTATCAACGTAAGTTATATTTAGCTATATAGTTATGATCTTATGTTTGATAGGTTAATAAAGTATGACTCAGTTAAAACCAAATATGTCTCACCTTGTTATTTTGCATGGGAGGGCAAGTGTGGCTCCATGGCTGGGTGAATCCAGCAGGAGGGGACAGTTTGCCCTCTTGTGCCAATGAGCGTGAGGCTGGATGTGACAAATTGCATCCTAAGAAGGGAGGAGGTGGCGGCAGATGGTATATAACAAGACTTCTCCCTCAGGCTAAGCCACTTTCTGCTTGAGCATTCCCATCCTGCCCACTGCTGTTTCTAAGTCCTAGTGTGAGTCTAACTGGTCACCTTGTGGGGCTAGATAGGAATTTTTGAACCATTCTCATGAATGGCTGGTTGAGAGCAGGGATTTTTCATCTATCCCACACTAGGGCTCAGTGGGCTAGATTAGGGAGTTTGTTATTTAGGTCACACTGGCAGCAGGAAGGAGTGAAAGGCATCCAGTGTGTTAGAAATTAAGATTCATTCCTAGCACATTCAACCCCAGGGTACTCCGGATCACGAGATTACAGTGTTAGGGTTACAAGGCTTACACAGTCAATATGTTAAATGGCTTTTTGTTTGTGGAAAGGGTGAAAGTATCCCCAGCTGTTCATTTAGAACACTCTGAGGCTCTTCTAACCTCTAATGCAAAATATCCCATTGAGCATGTAGGTATGAAAGTGTTTAGTATACCCACTGGTAGTCCTGTGTACAATCAAGGAAACCTCTTTTTTGGACAATTGCCCAAGCCAGGCCTGCCCAAAGTCCAGCCCGGGGGCCAAATCCGGCCCGTCAGGCCATTCTGAGTGGCCCGCGGCTGGCTGGCCCGCCCCTCCCTCCCCCTCCTTTACCCCGTGTTTTTTTAAAGAAAGTGGGTGGGGCTTTCAGTCGGGTGGCAGGGTTGGGGAGCAACTGGCCCCTGACACATTCTCAGCCACCAAATCTGGCCCTCCTTACAAAAAGTTTGAGCACCCCTGGCCTAAGTAATTAGTCATAGGATTTGTTGATAATGCAGCTTTCAGTTGAGACTATGGGAGAAACCCTTTCGATTTCAAGCATTATCATGTTAATTTTGTAGCCTTATACATCAGGGGTATTCAAGTTCCATCTATGCCCCATTAACTTGATTATGCAACTGATATATACGCTCGAGAGTACATGCAACTGAAATACACGACCAGAAAAGGACTGAAGGACAGGTCCAGTTTAATTAATTGTTTAGAATTCTCACATGGTTATACACTGTATGCATTTGACTTAACTCCTGGTGAAGGCTGTGTGGAACACTATTCTTTGATCAAATCAGGAAATCTCAGATCTAAATGAGTATAAGCTGTAGTGAAACAGGTTATGAATATGATGGTGTTACGGAAAGGTACCAGATGAGTTTTACCATGTCTCCAAGACACAAAGACTGCTTCCTCATAAACAAAATCAAATGATGTGTCATATTTTTCTGAAAACACAAGTTGAAAGAGATAGTCAGGATCTCTCTCAATTTCTATGTTATTCAGATTTGTTCTTTGAGCAAATTTACCCTACGATGAATTTAGAAATAATTTAGCAATCTGCCATTGGACAACGTTCAAACCTATCTCTTTAGTATTCAGTTCTACTCTTTCTTTTTTATGATAAGCTGCAATGTACTGTTTTAGGTCTTCACTAGTGACAAACCAATCAGGGTAGCCGGAAGCCTCTTGTTTCTGGCCAAGGTGCATTTTAATATACTCTGAAAACAGTGTGTCATACTTATTTGGAAAATGCCAGACTTCAAAAATTTTTGCTATCTTGTACTCTGAAAACAGTGTGTCATACTTATTTGCAAAATGCCAGATTTCAATTTTTTTTCTATCTTGTACCCTTTTTGCAGCACCACCTCTAATTCTATCATACACCATGTATCCTCATCATTGTGTGAACAAGCCTCTAGTTGCCTGTATTCTGCATATGCCCGGCACAGAGGAAACATCAGCTTGTCACGAATCTTGGCAGGCAACATTGGGGGGGGTAAGAGCCAGAGGGGGTAATCTTTCACTTTGGCTATACCAAAATACTTTTCAAGCCCTTCAAAATCCCTGTGTATGACTTGCGGATAGCCTATAGGATGAAATGTTACTTTATCAACAAATGGGTAAAGACTTGTAAAGTTGTAATAGTACAGTAACCCCCTGCCTATAGTGGGAGTTAGGGACCCACCTCACCCGTGATGCCTGAAAATCCGCAATATGCGGAAGCGGGTCAGGTGAGAGCAGGGGGGCGATCAGATCCCCCTGCTGCTGCCGGCACGTGGTGGTCCGAGAAGTCTTGGGGCGGTGCGCGGCAGCGGCAGGGGAATCTGACCTCCTGCCATCTGGGGTGTCTCTACTGAAATGCATTGGCAATGCATTTCAATGAAGATAATTTTCCCCATTGGCAAACATTGGCTCAATGCATTCCAATGGGGAACATTTCTCCATTGAAATGCATTGGCTCAATGCATTTAAATGGAGATTGTGGGTGGTGCCCAACACCACCCCCACGCAGTTCTAAGGCTTCTTGGAGGGGCTGGGGGTGGCGCGGGGTGATTGCATCACTCCCTGCTGCCCCCTGCGTGGCTCCGAGGCTTTTTCGGAGGGGCCTGGGGGCAGTGGGGAGCAATGTGACTGCTCCCCCCGCCCCCGCATGGCTCCGAGGCCTTTCGGAGGGGCCCGGGGCGGCAGGGAGCGATGCGATTGCTCCCTGCCACCCCACCCCCTGCACGGCCCCGAGGCGCAGGTACTATGATCCTGCTATATAGTGGGACTGCAGTACCTGAACCACGAAATGGTGGGGGGTGACTGTACAGCTTTTCTGCCAGTGTCAGTTTGTAATAGAGGCAACTAGTATTAGTATGCCCTCCATAAAGAACATCTCACGGTGATAAAGCTTCTGAAAACTTAACTGTAGCAAAGAAGCTTTTCAGGCCTTGATCAGTTTTGAACATGTGATGCAATTCATGTTCCCAAATAGTTCTAAGAGTAAAGCCACAACTTTTCAAGAAGAGAGCTTTCCTTTGAGTAGCTTTGTACAAATACTCAGGATGTTCCAGTTAAGGCACTTCTATCTGCAAGATTGTAGCACTGGGCACAGGAATGAAACATACAACCATCAAACTCACACACTATTCTCTCACCATCTACAACTAAACTATCTGTCTAAATAATAAGAACAAACCTGGAGTTCTGCGCTGTTTAAAGTGTGGTTGATCTGAATGTTTTCTCTGTGTTCAATGTATGAAAGCCATTGTATTGAAGCTGCTGAAAACCTTTTAACTTGCCTGTGATAATCATCCAAGGGAGGTATAGCTATTGCTTGGGGATTAAGGAAACAAAATCTGTACATTTGTAGACAATACCAGCTAAAGTGAGGTCTGTAGCAGCCAGCTGCATTTTACAATCACCCTTCCCATCCGGTATTGCTCACTCAGACATGGTCATGGCCATGACCTTGTGTCTGTATTTAGTGCAGGCCTTCTCTAGAATTTTAATGTATGACATGCAATAATAGGCCAGCTCTTTCTGTAAATCAAAGATTTTTGTCTTGTTTTCCCCATACCAATCAAGAAAAGCAGACTGGTCCTTAGGTAGCATGGACTCTAAGCTATAATTCTATATCAGGCATAGGCCCAATGTAATTTTGATTTTCAGCCTTGTTAAAAATGTGGAAAGCAACCTTTGACATCTTCAAACCCCATGGTCTTAGGAAACTTAGAAAGGGTCATAGGGGGGTGCTTGAGGGAATCAATAAATTTTAGGTTTAGACTTTTCACAGTGACAGACATCAGCTTTCCCCTTTAACTTATTATATTGGGGTCTAGCTTCTCTTTGATCAGTTGTGTTACAATGAAATAAGGGTCATATGACTTAGTATTATGAGCTATAAATGTGCACCCCTTGAATTATGATTTTTAATGGTGCTTATAAATTCTGAGAAGATGCAATTTTCACCCTAGAATGTCCATTCTTTACCCACTTGAGACCATTGGTTTTTACATTTAAACACTTCATGTGTTTCCCTCTCTAAAGCCCTTGCATGGATAAAATTAGGAATGTGAACGCCTGTCTCCTGCATAAATCGTAAAAATATATATTAGCACTAACAGGTGTTTTTTCAGGCACCTGCATGAAGCATATATGAGGTGATTCAGTTTTAATAACCTCCCTACATTCTTTGCATCGATGACTTGGACACTCTTTTCCCCTGTGGGCCAATCCTATATATGTGTAACATGTCTTACAGCACTCCCTATGGTGGCACTCTATTGTCTGAAGCCAGCCTCAAATGTCTATGTAGACTCTTCTGAGATTTGCATTGTATCTTATATATATCACAGTGCTGAGACGGTCTCTTATCATCTTCACATTCTGTACCTTTGCAAGATCAACATATATAAAGAAAATAATGATTGTGGCTATAAAGAGTATTACAGAGGGAACAGTAGTTTCAAGAACCAAAGAAGCCTTGAAATTTTTTTATGCCAAAATAATTATTGTCATGTATTAACATGGTTTTTTTTTTTTTTTTTGGAAAATCTACCTTTCTGACTTTTAAACAGAAACCAACCTTTCTCAGTCCACCAGACCACTTGAATGTTAACTTGTAAATGTCTTCCAATCAGAGAAATGTCAGTAAGTAATACCTTTCTTTGATCAGACATTCCTAGATCAGTGTGCAGCTTTCTAGCATCCTGTATCAATTCAGCATCTGTAGGGCCACCCATAGCCATAACCACTAAAGGGAATAGGGCAAAACAAAGGTTATGGTTTTGATTATTCAAATCTATTTAAAAGTGCCTTTTCTTACTTGTGATGTCATTGAAAGGCACGGATTTTAATGAGTAGCATTTGCCCCCTCTTGGTGGCTTGATGATGGTAACCACTAAGCGTAAAGTGGCATCTTCACAAATCTCTGCTTTACTCTGCATGAAACTTTCAACATAATTTAGGTAGCTTTCAGCATTAAAATCATCCCTGGCACTTTTTATGGAAAAAAGAGGGGTTGCTAAGCCCCCACCCTCAAGTCTTAGTTGTATAGCATCCCGTCATCAATGTTTCTCTGCACAGTCCGAAGAAAATCTTCTATGCCATTGTGTAAACCCTCACAATCTGGGTATATGAATTTATTTTATCTAAATTAACAAATTTACATTCCTCACCAAAAATTCTTCCATTGAAACATGGATGAGGTCATTCCTAACTTCACATCCTTTCTAGAAATATCTGTGGGTGGGCCTCTGATGTTTCACTCTGGGAGGAGCCTTCATCTGAATCTTCACCCACCTCAGGAGATGTGTTTTGTGAAAAATCAATGTTATTTAAGCCATGAACTTCCTCTTCTTTGGAAGAAGAGTGTGATCCCCCATGGCTATATGAACCCTGATGCAGCCTGCCTCCCCCACCTGAATTACTCTGAAAAAGGTATCATCACATGCTGCATACCTGTAATGAGTTTCAATCTTGTTCACATCTCTTTTCACCTCCAATTCTAAGGACCCCAATTCACCGGTAACTGCAGCGCCAAAATTTTTCTCTATTTCTGCTTTAGATTTTTAAAGATTTTCTATGCCCACATAATATTTATTTATCTTAGCCTGGGCCAGGTGATGGTATTCTGATAGCAGTCATAGCTGGTCTACAGGCTGCTTCTCTACAGTCAATTCATAATCTGGCCACATGTCTTCAGAATCCTCTAGTTGCAGAGGCAAAGGACAGCAGAACCAGCTGATTCTGATATTCTTCCTTTGGCTACAACAGCTGCTGAAGATTTAGTTTTAACAGCCACTGGCTGGGCAGGCAATCCCATCTTGGGAGACCGCTGCTTTGCATTCTCTCTTGGCTTTTTCTTAGGCATGCTCAGAGTGAGATTACTAGATCATTTCTAAGCAGGCTCTCTCTGGGTAACACCACTCACTGATTGAGTTGCTGAAGTGCCCGCAGCCTCAGAAACATAGGTATGAGCCAGCATCCCTGGAAATGAAATAAAAGCAGTTATTTATAGCTACCCCCTCCTTGATGAATAAATGCCCAGTGACTAATTTTGTTGTGAGGTGCATGTCAGGTAGGCAACAGCTTACAGGAACAATGAAAAAGGCCCTCTGGATACCTTGCTAATTTCTTTCTATTACACTTGTTGAGAAATGAGGTTTTACCTCCTGAATCTGGAGATACAGTAGCCTTTCCTGGACCATTTCTGGAGAAATTGTGCTGCTTTGATGCATCTAGGAATAATAACAACCTTTTAAGAGAATAATAGAGTGCGCAGAAACCTCAAGGACCATCCAGTCCAACTCGTGCCATGCAAAAACCCCAACAAAGAACTCCCTACAGGTGACCATCCAGTCTCTCCTTAATACTTGTGCAAGCTCTGCACAAAGCCGACTTCACCCCCACCCCACCCCCACTCCCATTCCATCCACCATCCATAGCAGGCACTTATAAAGTTCTACCTTTTTGCAGCCCAAAATCAATATGTTTCTTCTCCAATTTTTTTCACAGCTGTATTGTTCTGGGACTCCTCTCCAAATATTTTCAGTCAGGTCAATGAGCTCCCTTGTGTTATTAACAGTTATTAATTTTCCTTCTGCCCTATTGCCCCTCACCATCTTAACCATTAAATATTTTCAGGCTGGGGATAAGGGAAACTGCTTATATGCAGGACTTACTACCCATCCCTTTACAAATCAAATATTAAAACAAAACTTTGCTACAATATAATACATTTATCTACCACAATACCAGTAAATGCTGACTGCCCTACTGCCCTACATCCTCTTAGCAATTAAATATATTTTCAGGCTGGGGGAAAAGGAAACTGCTTATATGCAGGACTTACTACCCATCTCTTTACAAATCAAATTAAAAATGACACTTACTATCAGTAAAATCCTGACAATTTCCACTCTGAAAAGGATCCATTGTTCTTCAATCACTTATATTAATCTCCAAGCATAATTTAAAAATAACTGTTGTTACCACACTGGACATCATCAACACCTCGGCACAATCAGGCCTCCCACACCCAAATAGAAATCCTCTATATTTACCTCAGCAGAAGATGACTGTCAAAAATTTCCAAAGCAGGTAAGCTGTGTAAAAGCTGGCTGCAGGCCTACTGACTTTATGCATGTTAGGTCTACCCCTAACATGACTTATGATTGGCTGTCTTAGACAATGCCTTTATGCTAATGAATCAAATCCCATTCCTCATTGGTGTAACTTAGATCAAGGCTGCCTCCCTGTGTCCAATGGGTCTTAATCACAGCCTAGACCGCCCTGCTCTGGGCCTCACATCTGGAGTTAATCTTTGGGAAATCATACTTCTTTCACACCTCTGGTTTCAGACAGGTCCCCCCTGGCCATTAATTCTTATCTTTCCCACTGGGTGGCATTTCATACTGGTGCCATGAAATCATCTGGAATACATTTGACCAGTACTTTGTGTGATGTATTGTATCCTCCAAAGTACAAGCTCCCATTGCTTCGTTTTACATTTATTTACTATTTTAAGAATAAATAGCACTTTTAAAATTTTCTTGAAATAAGAAATAAAAACATCATGTTTTTTCCCCATTTTACAATGTTCATTCAGTAACTTGACTTTCAGATTGCTGCTTTCTAGATCAGCGAACATAAGAACATAAGAAGAGCCATGCTGGATCAGGCCAAAGGCCCATCTAGTCCAGCTTCCTGTATCTCACAGTGGCCCCACCAGATGCTTTTGGAAGCGCATGAGACTAGATATCTGTCTCCTGATACCACTCCCCTGCATCTGGCCCTTGAAGTACCCTGGTTTTAAGCCTGGAGATTACACATCTCCATCATGGTTTGTAACCTGTGATGGACTTTTCCTCCAAGAATCTGTCCAATCCCCTTTTGAAGGCATCCAAGCCAGATGCCATCACCACATCCTGTGGCAGGGAGTTCCATACACTAACAACGCACTGGGTGAAAAAATATTTTCTTTTGTCTGTTCTTACTCTCCCAGCCCTCAATTTGAGTGCATGTCCCCTAGTTCTGGTATTTTGTGAGAGGGAAAAGAGCTTCCCTCTATCCACATTACTCATGCCCTGCATTATTTTGTATGTCTCAATCATATCCCCCCTCAGGCGCCTTTTTCCAGACTAGAGAGCTCCAAATGTTTTAGCCTTTCCTCATAAGGGAGGTCCCCCAGCCCAGTAATCATTTAAGTCGCTCTCTTCTGCACCTTTTCCAGTTCTACTGTGACTTTTTTGAGACTATATCCACCCAAATCTACATGCCTGTTGACCTTTTCAAAAAATTCTACAAGATTTGTCAGACAAGACTTACCCTTGCAGAAGCCATGCTGATTTTCTCTCAGCAAAGTTTGTTCTTCTATGTGTGTTAAGATTTTCTCTTGGATGAGGCTTTCCACCATCTTCCCTGGGACAGATGTAAGGCTAACTGGCCTGTATTTTCCCGGGTCCCCCCTCCTTCCTTTTTTAAAAATTGGTGTGACATCTGCTATCCTCCAGTCCCCCGGCACTGTGGCCGTTTTAAGAGACAAGTTGCATATAACCGTTAAGAGATCTGCAATTTCATTTCTCAGTTCCCTAATAACCCTTGGGTGGATGCCATCTGGGCCCGGGGACTTGTTAATCTTCAATTTATCAATTAGTCCTAAAACATCTTCTCTTTTAACCTGTATTTGATTTAATTCTTTAGTCAAGAGGGGCTGTTCAGGCAGCGGAATCTGCTCAAGGTCTTCTGTCGTGAAGACAGATGCAAAGAACTCATTCAATTTCTCTGCAATTTCCAAGTCCTCTTTAATCTTCCCTTTTCCTCCCTCACCATCCAGAGGGCCAACTGGTTCTCTGGCAGGTTTTCTACTTCTAACATATTTAAAGAAGCTTTTATTATTACCCTTTATATTGCAACCCATGCGTTCCTCAAAATCTTTCTTTGCCTCTGTTATCATCTTCTTACATTTCTTTTGCCAGAGTTTGTGTTCCTTTTTATTTTCCTCATTTGGGGAGGATTTCCATTTACAGAAAGACCTCTCCTTGCGCTTTAGAGCCTCTCTAACTCCACTCGTTAACCATGCTGGTGCCCTCTTGGACTTTAATGAGCTCTTCTTTCTTTGTGGTATGCACTTGTGCTGGGCCTCTGTTACCGTTGTTTTAAACAGATTCCATGCACTCTGAAGAGATTGGATTCTTCCAACCTTCCCCTTCAATTTCTTTCTAACTAGTTTCCTCATCTGAGGGAAGTTTGCCCTTCGAAAATCAAGGATTTTTATGTCTGATTTGCTTGACACTCTTCCTCCAACATGCATGGCAAAGGAGATTGCAGCATGGTTACTGTTCCCCAGAGGCTCAGTGACATTCACATCCCTGACCAGATCCTGAATATCAGACATTATTAGATCCAGAGTTGCCTGTTCTCGGGTGGGCTCCATGACAAGTTGCTCTAAGGCACAGTCATTCAGCAAGTCAAGAAACCCAGTTTCTCTTTCTTGCCCAGAGCTCGCATTGGCCCAGTCGATGTGGGGATAATTGAAGTTCCCCACGATTACTATTCTGTGCTTCTGAGACACCTTCATGATTTGTCTCCTCATTTCAAGATCCCCCTCAAGTTTTTGATCTGGTGGGCGATAGCATACCCCAACTATCACATCACTCCTTGGACCTGGTAGTTTAACCCACAGTGATTCTATGGTGGAGTCAGACCCTCTGTCAATCTCCATTCTGCTGGATTTTACCCCTTCTTTAACGTAGATCGCCACTCCCCCTCCAACCGGCCCCTCTCTATCCCTTCTTTAGAGTTTATAGCCTGGGATTTCTGTATCCCACTGGTTCTCTACATTCCACCAGGTTTCTGTTATGGCTATTATATCAATGTTATCCCTAGCTGCCAAATGTTCGAGTTCTCCCATTTTTGTTTGGAGGCTTTGAGCATTGGCGTAGAAGCCACCTGTACAGTGGATTCTGCAACAACAGCTGCTGCTTTGTTCTCTCCCCCCCCCACAGCTATTATTTTCAGTAGATGAACTATCACATTCCATTATTCTCCCAGTACTAATACCTGCTATGTCATCTCTATGTGATTTTCTACCCTTTCCAACCTCATTCCCTGTGGATGAGTTGTTCCGAACCAGATGCCACACAGCTCCTGTCGGCTTTCCCCCAGTTATCAGTTTAAAAGCTGCTCTGCAGCCTTTTTGAGGTTGAGTGCCAGCAATCTGGTCCCATCATGATTCAAGTGCAACCCATCCCTCCTGAACAGGTTTGGCTTGTCCCAAAATGTTCTCCAGTTCCTGACAAATCTAAAGCCCTCCTCTCGACACCACCGCTTCATCCACGCATTGAGGCTTCTGAGCTCTGCCTGCCTGGCGGGTCCTGCATGACGAACAGGTAGCATTTCTGAAAATGCTACCTTGGAAGTCCTGGACTTCAATCTTCTTCCTAACAACCTGAACTTGGCTTCCAAGACTGACCGCTTGGCCTTCCCGACATCATTGGTACCAACATGTACCATGACCACTGGCTCCTTCCCGGTTCTCTCTAACAAGCTATCTAGATTTCTCATGATGTCTGCAACCTTTGCACCTGGCAGGCAAGTGGCCATACGGTTATCATGCTCATCACAAATCCATCCCTCCGTATTTCTAATTATAGAATCCCCTACCAGAAGGAGCTTCTCTCCTGCAGCCTGTTCTTCTATATGTACCTGATCCTGTATCTCATCAATTGTGATGAGGGAGAGATCCTCAGGTGGAACCAGTTGTTCCTCGGTGTGTGCCTCATGAGGTGTGATGAGGGAAAGAGCCTCAAATTGATTGTGCAATATGAGACTCTCTGAGCGATCCCTTGGCCTTCTACTCCTTTGAGTCACATTCCTCCACACATCTACCTCCTGGGTTGGGGAAGTGATTACATCCTCAAAAGTGTGCTCTGTCTCTTCTTGGACCTGGATAGTCTGTTCTGCTCTGTCCAAGAACCGCTCTAGCTCCTTGAGAGTGAAGCCTCTCAAAAGCTCACCCCCTTCAAAAAGCATAAAATACAAATGCATTTTCAATAAAACACGTTTAATTTTAATTTGTTTAATATACAGTTCTTCAGGATGCTTTGTGTTACGTAACAAAATGCATGCTTAAATTGTAAAAAAGCATTTTTCAGGTTACTTTGTGTTAGTAAAAACAATTTATATACTGCTATTTGGCAACATATAAACAGAGAATTCGTTTTTTTTTTGTTTTTTTGCTTTTTAATTCATCAGATTCCCTTGTCTTCACAAGCTTGACACATACGTATGTAATATTCATATGGGTTAATTTTTATCAGCTTAAATGCATAAACTAATCAATTCTTATTATCACATACTTTCATAATATCGGATACAGTGGCTTCTAAATCCCTAGATTTTAATACAGAATTCTGAATGTTTACTGCATAAAGAAATGTCTTACATGCAATGACAAGCACTTAAGAGACATGGTGAAAAAGCAGATCACATGCAGAATCCTTTCAAAACATAATTTTTGTATTACATTTCTTAAAATTTTATTGGTGTAAGATTTGCGCCATAAAAGACACAGATGTGTCAGTTGGGTCAAAATATCCATAGAGCACCCTTCACACACCTTAAACAAAAAATCTTTAAATGCGTAATTAATAACGGTGAACATCACAGTTTAAATAGATGAATTCATACTGCTTCTATCTTGCCAGCTCTTGCTAAATCTTCAGGTTGTACTACTAATTCAAAGTACATGTTCAGCTGCTCATGCAGCTTGTGTAAGTCTTCAAACTGGGGTAAGAGAGTGAGGCAAACACAAGTCTTTTCAGCCTTTTCATTTTCCTCTTCCTAAAAGTAATGATATAATTTAAAAGCGGTGCATATGCTTACTCATTATGTGTAACATCCAAACATGTGGCCAACCCCTCCCACATACACATACCTCTTCTTTGGCACCAATTTGAGATATTGGGAACTCCATCAGTAGCACACGTTTCTTCCTCACAGGGTGTGGGAAACAGCCTCTTAATCACAGGGCCAAATGCTCCAATGGCATCTCTGGCATGGCATCTTTTCAGAGTCTTGACTTTCACTACCCTGGTGCTGTGCCTTTCTCCAGCAGGTGTATTGGTGTTACGTCCCTGTAAGTGGTCATGTCTGAAGAGGTGGGGAAGAGTTGCAGAAGGTGAGCAACAGTTGCTGCGACAGGTGTGTTGTATCAGGTAGAGACAATATCCCCATGTGTCCTCTCTTATACAAACAGCCTTTAGGGCAGGGATGGTGAACCTTTTAGAGACCAAGTGCCCAAACTGTGATTCAAAACCCACTTTTTTTTTTTTTTGCAAAATGCCAATACAGCCAGTTAACCTGAATACAGGTGGCTGTGAAGGGGTGATGTCGGGTGCCCACAGAAAGGGCTCTGAGTGCCACCTTTGGCACCTGTGCCATAGGTTTGCCAACACTGCTTTAGGGCATGTTCCCCATCTCCCCCTTTGCTCATTGGCTGCTCTGAAGGCTTGGAAAATCTAACCAATCATTAACCTCCCCCCGTCCCTTGGGGGGTTTTATGAGGCTCCGTCAGGATTCCTGAGCCAGAGATGAGTTTCTGGAATGAATGTGTGTTAGCCAATTAGAGCTGAGCCCTGGAATAGCGAGGGTGGCTTGGAGGAGGGGCCTAAAGGCCCTCTTAAAACCTGCCTGCCACTGCTGCCAGACTCAGACAGGCTCTGACTGCTGGATGGATGCTGAGCAGATGTGTCTCTCCAGATGATGAGAAAACAGCTTTCTCAAGGTGAACTTTTCTAATTAAATAGCTTTAGTAAAAGTCTGTACTCAATACAATATGATGGCTCAGGGGGGTCATCCTCAAGTCCCCAAAACACCCTGCACCATGCGGGGAGACCAGGGCAAGATCATAGACAGGTCACACCCCACCCCAAAAAGCTTGTGCGTGCAAAAAACATGGCCATTGGGTGTCAGGAAAACCATGGCATGACCAAAACAGGCAGTGTCCTATAGCCTCAAAACCTGCACCAGGTGGTCAGTCACTGTAAGACACAGATGTTGAGGGACCACACAGTATACCTGATCTTAAGCAGTCTTAAGGGGGCCCAATAGGTTTTGGGATGAATGAGGGGGCAATAGGTTTTGGGGTGACCAAGAAGGGTCCTTACAGGCTTGGGGTGACCACAAAAGCAGTTGGCAGGGCTAAACTCTCAAAAAGGGCAGGGACACCTGTCACTTTTTGTTTGATGAGAAGTACCCCCTATATTATTCTAAAGGGATCAGTGAAATGAAGAAATGGAGCCAGAGATGGTGAATTATGGCAGTGCTAAAGGGATTAGTGGTGTGGTTCCAAAATATATAGTCCTTTATATAATAGCTTTGGGCAAATGGACATCTCAACTCTTTTCATCTCCACTCAACCAGAGCTCCTGCTTCCCAGTCTTAAAAGTACTACCCCATAAGGTATAATGGCTAAATAAGGAGAGAGCACAGAAATATTCTGAATTTATTTATTTATTTATTTATTTATTTATTTATTTATTTATTTATTTATTTATTTATTTATTTATTTATTGGATTTTGTATACTGCCCATCTGGCAGCGAGGTCACTCTGGGCAGTTTACAATAATTAATACATGGAAACAATTTATACAATAAAACAATAAATAGTAACACAATAAAACAAAAATAAAAATAATATGAAACTGACATAAAACAATATATTATTATTGGCAGGCTAATCAGTTAAAATCAAGATTTAATGGGTGAACACTAAGTTGCAATCATATTTGGGGGAATGCCTGCTTAAATAACCAAGTTTTTAATAGTTTTTTAAAAGCAGCCAAAGAGGGGGCCAGGCAGATGTCTGGTGGAAGGTTATTCCACAGGCGAGGGGCAACGGCAGAAAAGGCCCTATTTCTTGTTTTTTCCTTTCAGGACTCTCACGGTGTTAGTTACCTCAGACGCCTAGCCTGGAAGGATCGGGTATCATGGGCAGTTGTCAAAGGGAGAGGGCGTTCTAACAAGTAGCGAGGTCCTAAATCGTTTAGGGCTTTGTATGTCATAGTTAAAACCTTGAAGTCAATGCAGAACCAAACTGGAAGCCATTGCAGGGCGGCCAGCACTGGTGATATATGATCATATTTTCTAGCCCCAGTCAGCAATCTGGCTGCCGTGTTCTGGGTCAGCTGGAGTCTCCGCATCAGCCTCAAGGGCAGCCCCATGTAGAGAGCATTGTAGTAGTCCAGTTTGTTTATTATAAACAAAATATGTTTACTGACATTGCATGGTTTGATCTGATTTTTATCTGTTGAATTGTGAATATTTAACATTCTAATAATTTCCATGGCCCCTCTGTGTCTTAATTAGATGCAATCTGATGTTACTCTTTATTTTATTCAAATCAAATTGATTCATAAAATTGCCTTGTGACAAATCTTGCACAAGTTTTGCTTGAATTAAAGACTGTTAGCTGATCTAATAATTCATACTTTGTCAGGTTAAATCTTCTTTTTGCTCTAAAATTTATTATTTTATGTAATGAAAGAAAGCAAATATAGAAGAAAAATTGTCTTTCTCCCTCCAGTGTTAGCTCTATAATTTTTTTTAAATACAATCTAATTTTGAAACACCTGTGGAAAGCTCTTTAAAAGCTGGGCTTTTCCCCAGCAGCCTATAACTGCACAGTGCAGAATAATATTGTTAACTGCCACAGCATTTGTAAGGAAATGCAGGTGCAGCACAAAAATGAGGAACGGATGCCTGTGTGAAACTTTTCTTCAAAGGATTTGAAAGCATACACCATGTGCTGTGAATTTTTCCTCTTTTAAAACTAAGATTTTAAGATATCTTAGCCAAAATTGTGTTGCTTAACACAGTAAACCACACTAGAATAAATATCATTGACTCAATGGGGGTATAGTGAGTCTACTCCATATGTTTCATCAGTTCAAATGGGCTTCCTTAAACTGCAACTTATTGTGATTCAAATAGGACTACTTCAACTCGTACTTACCTGCAGGGAATAATTAACTGTTTCCTGACCCAATTAGAAATGATTTTCTCCTGGGGGGACCCCTTGTGAGTTTAATAACTCAGCCCCCTGAACTCCAAACCTCTCCAAATTTGGGGCGCTTACATGAAAGAGTGCAAAGAAGCCGCCCTGTGATTTTGGTTCCAATAAGATGAATTGTTTCATTCCTAGAGGAAAAAAAGTTTCTGCCATTTCCCTGTCATAATTTAAAGCGGTTCAGCCAAGTGCAGACAGGGAAGCCAATTGCTAAGCAACTGCTGAAGTGCGGACTACCAAACCACTGTAGCGACCACGTGACCACGGGAGGAGATAAAGCAATGCAAAATAAAAAGTGGATGCTCAAGGAAGTGCGGTAGTTAAGACGAAGAGAGTGAGCCAAGTCCAGGTAGGCTGGCACCATGATTATCAGTTTACTCTGCATCTCACTTCAGCCAAAAGCTGCATTTTATCCAGACATTATTTTTAGGCTGAACATGAAAGGGCCTGGAGCCTAACTTTCCTGCTTGCCTAGCATGGCAAGAGATTAATCGGAAGCATAGAGACCCCTTTACACATGGAGGCTTTCCATTCATTTAGAAAAGCAGGGTTTGGAACCAGGTAAGAAACACCCAGCTGGTAAAAGGTTCTCAACATCCAATTTATAGTTCTTCATGTAAGCCGGGTGGTGATGTAAGAGACAGAGAGAGCACACTCCCCTCCTCAATTATTCAGTTAGCTGTACAAAAGAAAGAGCAAATCAGATTCTGGACACAGCTGTATTTTCTCATACATCCTCCTTCATTGCTAAGTAAAAGCTGTATTTTAGATTCTCATCAGGTGAATGTATCCTTTTTGTAAAAGCGAACAGGTGCATTGCGTTCAATAAGGTAAGACTTATTGGGCCTTACAGTTAATACCTTTGTAGTCAGGTTCCTGTTCTGCAGAGTTCCCAGTTGCTTGTTGTTAGTTCATTATCTTGAAGACAGGTATAAACAGTTGAAAAATGGGTGATAAACAAAACCATTAGGCCAATTTTGCCATTTACTCTGAGCTTTTGGTGACAGATGCTGCAAAGCAAACTTCATTAAACAGCTGTTTGCTTCATTTTGACCTGTTATGTGTACAAGAGTGATTCATCTTAGCATGAGCATGATGAGGATGAACAATTTGTTGTTACAAGTTGCCATCCATTTTCGTTTGTTTGTTCTTTGGTTGAAAACGAAGTGTACAAGAAATAGTCAAAGAAATCAGCTGCAGACTGTGGGGAAAGTGGCGGTAGGGAGAGTGTTATCATCCACATGAAACACTTTTCTTCCATGATGTAACATGCTTTCCTTAATACTTCTTCCTCCATTTCTAGATAAATAATTGGCAGGTTCGAAAATGCACTTCTTTGCTTGTTAATTTGCCCTGGTCCCTGTCAGGAGGAGACCTCACACAGCTTTAAGCAATGATAGCATCCATGGCCACGTCTCCCACAATTCTTCATTCTTATTAAAAAGAAAGAAAAGAGAACCCTTCAAATCAATTTGAGGCTCTTTCTCTCATCACACCTCATGAGCACTTGTCTTGGTGGCTAAAAGTCATTTTAAACATTGTGCGCTGATCCCCCCTGATGTGTGTGTGTGGGGGGGGTCAGGAGAAGCAGTGTGCAATGTTTAAAATGACTTTTAGCCACCAACCCAAGCACCTGCCTCAGTGGCTAAAAGTATTGACCCGCATATAAGTCAAGGACCCCTTTTTTCAGCCCAAAATTAGGGCTGAAAAACTAGGCTGATATTCGGGTATATACAGTATACAGGTTAGTAAAACCTGAGAGAGATTGTGAGGAGCTCCAGAGGGATCTCTTGATACTGGGGGTGGGGATGGGCAAACTAGTGGCAAATGAGCTTTAACATTAGAAATGTAGAGTGATGCATATTGGGGCAAAAAACCCAATGATGGGGTCTGAAATCACTGCAACAAACCAGGAAAAGGACCTTGGTGTCCTGGTGGACATCTCAATGAAGGTGTCAACCCAGTGTGCTGCGGCAGTGAAAAATGCAAACTCAGTGCTTGGGATCATTCAGGAAAGCTATAGGAAATAAGTCAGCAAGTGTCATTTTGCCTCTTTATATATCTATCGTGAGGTCCCATCTGGAGTATTGTGTACAGTTCTGGTCACCTTACCTCTAGAAGTATATTATAGAAATGGAAAAAGTGCAGAGGAGGGCAACCTGAATGATTAGGGGACTGGAACACCTTCCTTACCATCTGAGGCTGCAATGGCTGGGCCTCTTCACTCTTGAATGACAGCATCTAAGACAGGCCTTCCCAAAGTCCGGCCCGGGGGCCAAATCCGGCCCGTCAGGCCATTCTGAGTGGCCTGCGGCTGGCCGGACCCCCCTCCCCCCTCCTTCATGCCATGTTTTTGTTAAAAAAAAACAAAATCTTCTGCCAACACTGACACCGCTGGGAAGCTTGGGTGGACGGGCGGACGGATGGTCTGCCACCACCAGCACCGCAGGGGAATGTGTGGGGGTGGGCAGGCCAGCGGGCCTCTGCCACCGCCAAGGAGCTTTGGGTTGGGTGGCGGGCAAGCCGTCGTCACCGCTGGGGAGCTGGGGGGGGAGGTCGCAGAGATTACCTCTTCAAAGGGGCGACCTGTGGCCATGGCTCCCTCTGCTTCCTTTGGTCCCCACCTTCCTTCTTTCCTCCCTCCCTTGGTCCCATCCTTCCTTCCTGCAGGTCGGGTTGCAAGGGGTCAGTGGGTGGGGCTTATAGGTCAGTGGGTGGGGCTTACAGTGGGGTGGCAGGGTCAGGGAGCAACCGGCCCCTGACACATTCTCAGCCACCAAATCTGTCCCTCCTTACAAAAAGTTTGGGCACCCCGGATCTAAGAGGTGACCTGACTGAAATTTATAAAATCATAGGCAGTGTGGACAAACTGGATAAGGAAAAACTGTATTCTCTATCCCAAAACACTAGAACTAGGGGGAACTCCATGAAACTTGCTAGATCTCAAACAAATAAGAAAAGTGCTTTTTCACCCAGAGGATCACTGGTCTGTGGAACTCCCTGCCAGAAGAAGTCGTGAGAGCTGTCAGCCTTGACAGCTTTAAGGAAGGATTGGACAAGTTAATGGAGAAAAAGGGTATCAATGGCTATTATTACAGATGCCTAAGGACAACCTCAGGGTTGGAGAGATAGGTAGGATATCTCTCAATGCTATTTGCAGGGAATTGTAAGCAGGTGAAGACATCTGCTTGGGAATACCCTGAAGCAAGTGGTGAGCCGCTGTGTGAGACAGAATGCTGGACTGGATAGACTGTGGCCTATTCCAGCAAGGCTGTTCTTATGTTATGATGTTCTTATAAAGCTCAGAATTTGGTCCTTAGCTACTTTGACACTCTCTTTTGTGTTATGTCTGTTTTTGCAACTATTTCAGCTCTGTCAAGAACACCTCTTGATTTGGGGCCTTGATGGCAAGTACGAACACAGAGCAACAGTAACTGGGTCAACAAAAGCAAATAGCCACGTATGGCTTGCTCTTCCTCTTTAGATGGCAGGACATCATATACGACCACCCACCGCAAATTGCATTCAGCTCTGTCAAAAATCAAAGTTAAAATTATTACTGTAGTTGATTTTCCATTTAGAAGGCCCAGTAAATAATACTGAGGGTTTACAGTTCCTGAAGTGAGCTTACTGAATCAGATCTGGGAATAAAACAGGAGGAGGACTTTGAGTACTCTACGTTGAATTGTGCTTCTTTCAAAATGGCTGAAGTGGTGTATGAACCTGGTCTTGGGGATGGTGCTCTTTTGTCCACCCAGAGCAATGCCTTCTTAATGTTGTATGAGTTTTCTTTTAAACAATAATTTGCTGTTATAGGTTGATATCCCACCCTTGATGTATGGTCTTGCTGCTTTATCCTGTTCTGAAGAGCCACGGGAGATACCAATAGACGATTTGGCAAGAACTTCTATTGGATTCAGGTACCAAACAGAACAAAATCAATGTGCTCGAGTGGGAGGCTGAATAAGAGTGTATTGTTTGTTATAGGTTTCTTTGTAGCCTATTGATTTCAGCAGAACCTCCTCATTCTTTCACTTTTTGGAGTGGTGCCTTACGAATTCAATCTGCCTGATTAGCCAGCTACATTGATTTTAACTCTTATGGCCACTCTTAATCACCTACCATCCATAAACATTCAGTCCCCATAATGCTTATACTGTACATTAATTTGCATTAACTCATAAACGGTGTTCTCTCTTGCAAAATAAAATGCAAAATAAAATGGTTCAGTTTAAAGCAAGAAAGATATTCCTTGGACTGTCCAGTCCATGCAGCTGTTCTGGTAGCAAAAGGGTATTAAGCTTTGAGAAATATTGGAAGAAATGTGAGAAATTGGAAGAATTTTATCAAATTATTGTGACATCATTATGTGCAAAAAGAAAGCAACCAAAGTTACACATAGGCAGAAGTAAAACAGCACCTTATGACTGATAGAAGTTAGGAACATCGAAGCTATCAAACCCATGCTGCTTATGCACTGCCCCATAGCACTTAAAGCACTCACTGGATGGTTTACAATTTGAATTATGCAGCTCCACATTGTCTAACTACCACCCACCAGCTGGGTCGTCAGACAGTTTCACCGACCTCGGAAGGATGGAAGACTGAGTGAACCTTGAACCAGCCAGTGGGATTGAACTCTAGACCGTGAGCAGTGTTTGGCTGCAGTACAGCAGTTTAACCACTGTGCCATGAGGCTTACTTGTTATGCACATTCCAGTATCAAGCAGATTAGATGAACATAAATCTTGGCAGTTCACTTGGCTGAACATTTTGCTGAAATGAGTGATAATTGATTGATGGTGGTCCATGGCAAGCAGATTATAACGCAGACCAGAACCAAAAACAATCTCTCCAAGAGACCCAGTTAATAAATTTAATATGCAGAGTCACCAATGATTAACAAATTATTGTATGCAAATAGGAGGAGTGAAAGGAATAGACTGCAGGCTTTTCCACTTCCAAGCTTTTCCACTTCTTGCTCATTTATATTCCCTCTCAGGACACCTTGTACTTTGATATTTTTTCAAGTAACTTCTTTTTCTTTTCCTTTCTTGTTCTTTTTGGGAAAATGCCTGGAAGCTTTTCTGAAGGATAGTATACAAGTTTTTCAAACTGTACTATTATACATTATTCTGGGCCTATGGGATCAGTGGATGTGCTGAGCAGCTCGGGGGGGGGGGGTGGAAGTGGTGCAAATAACTCACATAGACATGTGCTATAAATTGGCCACAATTATATGCGGTCAATGCCGCAATATCCTATGCCTAGCACAGGATACAGATTCTAGTATCAGTTGATCCTGCATGGAACCGGTGACCTCTTTCCTCTTCAGTGCTCTTGCTGTGGAAGGAAATAAACCCCAGAAGATGGAAGGAAGATGGGAATCATGTGGATGCAGGGCACTGAGTGGCATTACCTGTTAATCCAGAGTCTGTTGTGTACCTGTAGGCCTCAACCTGAGATCCTTTAAAAGAAGGGATGTTGGCACACTGGTGCCCTGCACCTTAAAACTACTTCTGTTCAGTGCCCCAGCCATTGACAATAAAAGTATGATCTTGTAAGTTCTTTGTCCAATGCTCCACACAGTAAAATGTGGGAAATGACAACTCGTTCTCATCACATCTAATTGTTATTTGATAATGACAGCAGCAACAGAGGAGTTACTTTGCTTCATTTCCATCCCACAGTCCAACAATACAGTAGGACCCACATATCCACTGATTCATTAACCACGACTGATTCAGTTATCCATGGTTGGCAGAGGATAACATTAAATAAATAATTTTAATAAATAAATAAATAAATATATAAAGCAAGCTACTGCAATAAGCTGCTGCAAAACAGCAGTTTTTTTTGGGGGGGGGTTGGCGTTTTCTCTTATCCATGGTTTTTTATTATCCATGGGAAGGCCTGGTACCATTTTCCAGCAGATACTGGACTCCTACTGTACTGCACAATGGTCCAGCACAGCAAGTGAGCACAATCTCACAACGTCTTTCCATTTGAGCATTTGCCAAGTTTCTTTGTTTCTTGGCAAACATATACACATAATCCCAGCTGATCAAAAACTGTTTGGGAAGGAGCTACAGTAATATCATTTACCTTTTTGGTGTTGGACCCTTAAATATTTCCATGGCCCCAAAGGATGAAAACCACTGAGAAATGGCTTCTTCATTTTATTTGTTGAATACCTAAAGGAAGGTGAACAATTGCACTCCTTCTGATGTTTTTTATACTACATTTCCCATAATTCCTTATTATTGGCTATGCTGACTACAGCTGCTGAGAAAATTGCTGTTTCAAATGTGTTTTAGCATTTATTTTATCTACCACTTTTAACATAGTTTAATTATTTTAAAATAGTTGTATACCTACTGTTTTTGCTTCTAAATTTGTGGTTTTAATATTCTGAGCCACTTTGGATCTTTTCTAAGGAGAAATGTGGGGTTAAAAAAACAGTAGAGCAGAAAGCATCTGGATGGCCCCTGTTGCCCTACATATTGGATTGTTATACTATCTTTCATAAAACCTTAAGGATTTTGCAGATCACTGAAAAGTAGTCAAATGTGAGAGGCGGTTCTATGCTGAGAAGCAGAAGATCATCATCAATGCCAAGAACAGCCCTCGTCCAAAGATAGTGAACTGTTGCTTACTCTATTCTATAATGAAAATAATTGCAATGCAAATCGAGAACATGTAACTTAGGCATTTTTATCTTTTCACCCAGACCAGTAATTCCTAAACAAGCTACAACCAACAAATATACTTTTGCTTGACTACCTTCATTATTGGTTCCCATTGGTTCTACATTGTCATTGTCTATCATATTCAGCTTAACTGGTAATGGCCATCAGTATTTGTTTATATAGATGGTTTTTCATTCAGGATTTTTTTTCATGATCCCCTAAATATTGTTTTTTTCTCTCAGCACAAGATAAGTGCTTCACTCTCATGCAACAATAATCTAGTCAATTATTTATATCCTGCTTTCCCATTCAACAGTGCTCAGGTTAGAGATGTAAAATTCCCAGAATCTTTGGGGGGACAAAGAACGGTATTTCCTCCCCATTTTTTTCTGTTTTTCTCCAAAGGTTTTTTCTCATGCTTCAAAATTTCTGGAAATTTTACATATCTAGCTCAGCGAGGAATACATTTGATACAAATACTATAAAATATTATAAAGTATTTGTAAATGAATGAGAAAGTACTAGATGTTTCTCTAGATCAGGAGTTCTCAACCTTGGGAAACTCATGTGTACTTGGATTGAAATTCCCAGAAACCCCAACCAGCAGAGTTGGTGGTGAAGGCCTCTGGGAATTAGCCAAGGTTTAGAACTATAATCTAGATATTTGTTTCATTTATTTTATTTTCTAGTACCAACCAGAAATGGAGAAAGAAAAATATCCATCCACACATGGTCAGTGTCAACTTGCCAATCTTCAACCCAAACACAGTAGGTTTGTTCTAGGCTTCATCATTGGTAAAACAGTGAAACTGATGGGGCTCATATTAGTCAGTTTGGGTCAGATGTGGTGGCTCAGTGGGCTAGAGCACTGAAAACTGTCGGCTACAAAGTCGGCAGCTCATCGGCTTGAATCCCAGGTGTCACACAGCAGATTGAGCTCCCGCTGATAACCCCAGCTCCTGCCAAACTAGCAGTTCAAAAGCATGTAAATGCAAGTAGATAAATACGTAGGTACAAGCATAAAATGGGGGAAGGTAAAGAAGTGTTTCCTTGTAGCCATGCTGGCCACGTGGCCATGGACTTGCACAACACTGGCTCTTTGGCTTGAATATGGAGATGAGCACCGCCCCTAGGGCTGGACACGACCAGCACGCATGTGCGGGGCAAACCTTTACCTTTATCATTAACTGAAGTACAGTGGTCCCCCGCCCCTTTCGCAGTTCATATACTGCGGTCCTGCTATATCGTGGGACCTCAGTATATGAAAAAGGCCCCCTAGGGAAAGGGGGGAAAGTCCTGTTTCAAGCCTCCCATACTTACCCCAGGACTGGAGCTGCCCCGAACAGGCCTGTGAGGACCTTGCTGGGCCTTCTGGAGGATCCCAAAGGGCACCCCTGCGAACTGGAAGTGACTTCTGGATCACTGAACATCATTTCTGAGGCCTCCGAGAGCCTTTCTAGGCCTGTTGGAGGCCTCAGAAATGATTTCCGGTTTACTGGAAGTCACTTCTGCTTTACAGGGAGGCCCTTTTGGAGCCTCCAGAAGGCCCGGGAAGGCTCTCACAGGCCCATTTAGGGTAGGGCCAGCGTGGGGGTGAGTACAAGAGCCCCCAGCTAGCCCCCCCATGCCTGACTCGACCTGCATCTGCATGTTGCAGATTTTCAATTATCGTGGGTTGGGTCAGGTCCCTAACCCCCGTAATAGGTGGGGGATCACTGTATAATTTATATCAGTGGCTGTGCTCTAAATGTTTGATTCCACTTTACTGCAGCTGAAGTATCCAATGTTCCAATATACCTTCTTTCCAGAGAGAAAGCTGCACCAATATTGGCAAAAGGGATGGATTTAGATGAAAAATTTTTGTAGTGCTGGCTAATTATTTACCTTTCAAGACAGGACACCTGCAACCTCCACCATTGTGTAAAGAGCAAGTCCAACTTAATTACCTCAAAGGTTACTTCCATATTTCAAAAGAGTAATTTCCTGTCAGTCCCACTCCTTACTTTATCAGATACAGAGAAATATTCATTCTACTTCAAGTTACTTGAGACAGTTGTCAGGCTATTTGTTTGATTAGTTTTGAACAGGATATAAAACTGGCAGTTTGTTTCATTTCTGTCCAACACCAAGCACGTAGATTACCTTGAAGTTTTAGCAAAGTGTCTGGATGGTTTCTGTCAGTATGACAAAAAACATTGAAGTGTCAGGAAGCAGAAGAGTAGCAGAATTAATTCTGGTACAAAATGGAAATTAATGAAAGTCATAAAGTGGGCAAAAATTATTAGAAAAGGAACCTAATTCCAATAAATGAATAACAGGAAAGATTAAGGTTTTAAAGTTAAGAGATGACAGGAATAATAAATAACCTGTTTCCCCTCACCTTTAATTCTTATCATATTGAGGTGGGTTTTATTCTCCATAAATGTGCAAGCATTTCTATTCACAAATCCCAATAGTTAAAATGAAATTCTGACTGGTAAAACCAATATCTCTGACCATTACTTTTAACAGCTGGAATCCACTGTGTGCTTGTTAATTGCTCTTCTCCATCATTGTGTCCAATAGGTCTGGTGCCAAGAATGCTTTTCACGTTTGCTTGGAAGTGATCAGCAGTCTTATATACCATATCTCACAAATATTAGTATGAACATATTCACTCTGCTTAATAATAACATCTCTAATTTATCCCCACATGGTTGGCAGTGGTAATTGGCATAAATGGAAATTGCTTCTGCTTTAAATGTCAACTAAAGGGAATGGGTGGTTAGAGGGAAACTCTAATCCATTACAGTGTTATAAACATGGAGTCTACAAGCACATATCTGATACTAAGAGGAAAATGTTCATTTTTAATTAGCATCTCTCATGAATGCAGTTAGAATTAGCTGTCAGCGGAGAAATTTATAAAGCTTTCTTTTGTTTGCTTCCCTTATGTGTGTATTCTTCATTGCACATGATTATTTGGAACAATGGATGCGCTGTGAAAATATTTAGTAAAAAGAGGGGCTTTGAAATCCTCTCTCAATTTCAATTAGAAAATGGGAAAAACCTGCACACAATAACAACACTGCAGCTTCTACAAGAAATGCAGATTGCGGCCAACAAATACAAATGCATAAAAACAATAGAAATGTGTTAACCACACTAAAAGCTAAATAATAAAGAAGATGGGATGGGCTCCTCCAGCCTTTTCCAAGAATAAAATCCTTTTGTGGCATTTACATAACATTGATGTCAAGCTTGAAATAATAAGAGGAATATTATTAGTGTTATACATTATAGTTCCATATGTATGTACCTATTTCCATATGCACTTCACTGAAACTTCCGACTTTTGTTTGTAACACTTTTATCTTTTTCAAGTAGCATAGCAAGGATACAGTCGTATTTGAACATGCTCACATTATTTTCATTTATTCCTAAACCTATTCTCTGATTAGCAACTAGTTTTTCTCAAATAACTAATCTGTTTGCCTCTTGACAAAGTAAGGATGGCAGGATGATGTCCAGATGAACTTTCCAACTGTGACAGCTATGACTGAGTTGGACTGCAGATGATTAATTAATTAATCAATTCTTGTGTACAGTGGTACCTCTTAAGATGAATTTATTTCATTCTACAAGTCAATTTGTCTTATGAAAAATTCATCTTGCGAAACGCGATTTCCCAAGAGAATGAATGGGAAACTGATTAAATTCATTCCAAAGCCTGGAAAAAAGATGCAGGCACCTTGTATTTTGCTCAAAAGTCTTTATAAATTGCACTTTAAAGACATAAACACTGTGTAAGAACATTATTAATCAAGAATAAACATCCCAAACATCACACGTTAATTTTTAAAACATGGTACAGTATAGTACAGTACAATTCAGTGACATTTCAAGCATACACCACTGCAAGCTTTAAAGCAGGCATGTCCAAAGTCTGGCCCAGGGGCCAAATGCAGCCCATTTTAAAATTTTGAGCGGCCCTCAGCCTCATCTCCCTGCGGGCTCAGCCAATCACTCATTCCCACTGGCCAGCCCCTCCCTGTGGCAGCTGAAATCTTCAGCCTGCAGTTTTATGGTTTGCCTGTCCTTCCTGCCTCCGTCTGCGCCCCCAGCTCAGTTGATGCAGCGTCCTTGCCACCTCCTTGTGAGGGAGGACAGCATATGCAAGCAGTGGTGCATCTTGGGTGCTTGTTGGCTGATTCCCAAGCCGTTGGGCACCTTGAAACTGGAGTGTTTGCAGCTGTTGCAACACACGCAGACCCATGCCCTTTCTCTTCCCTTCAGGCTGAATAGTCGGCCCCCACACATTTTCACCTCACCAAATCTGGCCCTCCTTGCAAAAAGTTTGGACACCCCTGCTTTAAAACATCACATACCAGCTTTTAAAACATGGCAAACTTCAACTGTTCAACATTTACAAAACACAACATTTTAAAACTTTTACAAACAAAATTAGAAAAAAAAATTAAAAGGAGGAGGAGGAAGAAGAAGAGGAAGAGGGCTGGGCAGCAGCACCAGAAGGATCTTCCCTTGGCCTTTTCACAAGGAAGCTGTCCATTTTCTGTTGCTTCTGGCACTTTTTCACCTTCCCTTGGAATTGGGACATGATGCAGGCATCAAAGCTCTTTGTAATGTCCTGGGCTACAGATGGGTCATCATGGTGCCATTCCACAAAGGTCTTTACCTTTGCCCACTTTTTGCAAACGTCCTTCAGTTCTGCGGTGGAGGCAGGTTCCTTTGTTGTTTCCTCCACCTCAGAGGAGACCTGCTCCACCACAGTTGCCTCCTTCTGCAGCTCTACTAGTTCCTCGGTGGTCAGTTCAACGTCATGTCCCTCCACCATTTCGCTGACATCCACCTCAGTGATCTCCAGCCCCATGGTCCTCCCCAAGGAAACAATCTCCTTCAACACTGCTGACTTTCTGGCAGGAGCAGAAGCATCAGAGGCTGGTGACACATCACAGTTTGGCCACAGGTTGTGCCAGGCAGAATTCAGGTTCCGTTGGGTCACCCCCTTCCAAGCAGTCTTGATAAGCTCAGAGGTTTTGCTAAGGTTCTGGCTCCCCACCCCCTGGGACCTTCTGAAAAGGAGGCACCCTTCCCTCCAGCTGTGCTCTTCCTTGCCAAGCGGGTCTTAGGAAGAGAAGATGAAGACTTTTGTTTCCTCAAGATAGCCCTTTTCCAGCCCTATCCAGCATCTCCGGGAAGCAGGATCTGGGTGAAAACAGGAAGGAAGCCAACCACACTTCCAACCACGCCAACCATGCAGAGGTAGGTGCTTCTTGCCTGCAGTCTCCTCCCAACTCCCTCTACATCAGCTGAAGAAAACTTTCAGAAGGACTAAATTAAACTACATTTTTGTATGGGGTCCTTTCTAAATCACCATCAAATTATACTTCTCATTAACGTCCAAATACTGTACATTAATAATCATGGGTCCTCCAGTGCATGGCTGTGCAGTGGCATAAAAACATTGACCCAAGGGACAGATCAACCTGATTTTCCATGATTTTCCATTGGATCATACTAAAACCACTGTTACATCATAGTCCCCATCTCTGTCCACAGATTGCAACAAAATAATCAGGGGTCCGTCAGTGCATGACTACACAGGGGCACAAAAACATGGATGCTCCCCCAATGCTCAGGGCCAGAATCAGCTGTGACATTTGAAGGACAAAAGACACTCATTCAAAGACGAGGATGCACACATATCAGACAGAGAAGACAGGTGGTTCAAGAGAGGGGAAGTCATTCATGTGTGTAATGAAAACCCCTCTCTCATCAGAGGTGAGGATCTCAGGCACAATCTGCCACTTTGTGCTGCCCTTTAATTGATCCCCAGACAAATCAAAAACACTTCACACTTCCACCAGGAAGGCCACAGCTAATGAACCATACTAAATGAGAGTTAGGAAGGGTTGCATAGGTGGGACTTTCATGCGCCCCAAGCCATTTAACATCTAAGAAGCCTATTCAGGCCATTGTACATCTAAAAAGCCTATTCAGGCCACTGTCCACCTAACAAGCCTATTCAGACCAGGGTGTTGTGAAATCAAGGTGAACTAAATTTCCTCAGACTGACGAAGCTGTTTGGATGAGTAGATAAATGTTTCGAACTCACAAGAAAAGAAGTCCAGTTGCCATGACTCAACTTCCGGATCCTACAAGATAAACCAATTGTTTTTGGAACTTCCTACAAACATAAAGATATTTGCAAAAATCTTCAGTTAGTTCCAGTCTGGTTGCCTGCTACTTACATTTGCTGCATTGCACTTCTGCAATCCATCACATGCACATGCACGCGCGCACGCACACACACACACACACACACACACACACACACACACACACACACACACACACACACACACACACACACACACACACACACACACACACACACACATTCTTATGGTTTTTTAGAGGCCCTATAGATTTTGTTGCAAAGTAGATCATAAAAATTGCCAGCCTCTTGAATTATCTGAATTTAATATAAGCTGCCAATAAACAAGGATTCCTTGTGGCATCTCTCCCAATGCCATGTAATGTGCTACGGGACAAGAGAGTGTCCTCCACCTTGATAAAAGTATGATGATTAAAAAGAAATGGTAGGAAGTGGGGAGAATGCTCTTGTGCTTGGTCTTAGTGCTAACGTTCGACCACATTCTCCCCTTGAGCATAAGGCAGAGCGTTGATTATGTGTTCCATTTAAGGAAGAGAATTCTTGCCTCACTTTATCTCTCCCCAAGGCTTTCATCTTTCTGTTTTACCAGATGTTAACACATTTTCTGCATGACTAAGGAGCACCTGATTTATTCATTTGTTGACAATCCTATAGTTTCCTTGGAGTCAGCTCCATTGAGTTCAATGGCACAGACCTCTGAGTTGACTTTTTACAGGGTTGTACTGTTGGTTGATAAAAGCATTGACAGCAAAAGAGAAGTTTATAGGAAGTAGCCATGGTGAAAATGGAAGCTGTGGCCAGAATCATGTTGGTTCTGGGAAGCCTTGGATAAGCAACAAGGGAGAAATCATTGGAGAACTGCTGTCATGCACACAATCTCCCAAAGAAGATTTTGCCCTCTTTCCTGAAGTTCAGACACATCACCCATTTAACACTCTTTTCGAGTTGTAAACCATGTACATCTGAGATATCTTACAGATATTAATCAGACATAGGATCTCACAACTAAATTTCCCATTTTGTCAGCTATACTGCTGAAGATCAAGGTTATTTCTATTCCCAAGTAAATGTGAGCAGATCCGAACCATCAAACACGTACGGGAGAGCTTCAGACTTTTCATTTAGCCAGGTGTTATTTCAAATTTCAGCTCCTTCCCAGCTAAGAAAAGAATAAAAGCTGATTGCAGCAAAATTCATCTTCATTCATTCTTTAGTATAAGGTTATCAACCTGTGTTAAAGCAATACAATAGAGCCTCCAATCCCTAAACCTGAAAATCTGTCCAGGAGGATACCATGGTTCATGTTATTTTATTTATTTATTTATTTATTTATTTATTTATTTATTTATTTATTTATTTTACAACTTATATGCCACCCACTACCCAAAGTTCTCTGGGCGGCTTACAATAAAGAATTAAAACAGTTAAAACATCAAATATCAATAAATAATTAAAACAATAATAAAAACCTTACACTAAAATCATTACACTAAAATTGCCATCAGAGGACCCAGAGTCTATGTTGTATCAATTACAAAACTTCTGGAACAGGAAGGTTTTTACCTGGCGCCGAAATGTCATCAATGTTGGTGCCAGGTGGATCTCACTTGGGAGGGTATTCCATAGCTTGGGGGCAGCTGCCGAGAAGGCCCTGTTCCTACAAGCCATCCCTCTCACTTCCTTGAGGGATGGCTCTTTCAAGAGGTCCCCCTGGCTCGATCTTAATTGCCGGGTAGGTTCATATGGAAGGAGGCGGTCCTTCAGGTATTTAGGTCCTAAGCCATTTAGGGCTTAATATGTCAAAACAAGCACTTTGAATTGTGCTCGAGCAGCAACTGGTAACCAATGAAGGTTATACAGAATTGGCGTGATGTGATCCCTGGAGGCCCCACCGCTTACCAGCTACGCTGCACAATTCTGAACCGGTTGCAATCGCCGAACCGTCTTCAAAGGCAGCCCCATGTAAAGTGCACTGCAGTAATCAATACGTTATTGAAGGCCACTGAAAGATCACACTCCTCTGGTCAGCCTCCCTTAACAGATGTCATAAAGCAGAGCAACCAGAACTGTCTCAGTCCCATGGTGTGGTCTGAACTGTGACTGAAATGGATCCAGACTATCAGTTTCCTCCAAAAATGTCTAGAGGTGGTTGGCCACAATGCTCTCCATCAGTTTTCCCCTCCAAAGGAATGTTGGTAACAGGTCTGTAGTTATCCCCCCCCCATGGGCTGCACTATAATTTCTTTGAGACAAGATAGCATAAAGCCATATTGTAGCGATGCATTAATCATCTATGTGTCCCAATCAGCCATTACTTCCCTGGCAGATATCAGAAGCAAGGGAAGACATGATTGCAATGGAGAGGAAGTGACTGTGCAATATGGAAGCACTTTGTACACATCATCAGGCATTGGATCTGACCACACCAGATAGTGTGTTGGACATTTCAACACGACCTACTGCATCACTATCAGATTTGATGAGGCGGACATTAGGATGTATAGCACAGAGTGCTGTTTGATTATGAGATATTTCACTAAGAAACGTAGTGTAATACATTGTCTTGGATGATTGAATGGCATTACAGTATTTGCTGGTCAGTTTCCTTTCTGCAGCTAAGGTAACATCTGAGGGAGCTTTTCTCCAGTTGCTCTTGTTTTTCATGGCTCACAATTCGTTTCTGAAGCAGGGTGATGAGCAAGCCCTTGAGTGAAGAGGCTGTTTAGTAAACAGCCTCGGTGGAGCCCCACCCCTTTTAGTAATAGAATTTATCAAAGTCCCACCCAGTCCACACCTTACTTAAATTGTGGCATGGTTATAAAGGCATCAAATAAGATAAAGGGGCATTTTATCAAAATACCAGTTCACATGTAAACGTGAGTGTAAAAAAAAAATCTGTTCTTAAAATTAAGTTATACATATAGAGCATTATTTATAAAGTAGTTTCATACTGATGTGCATGAAAAGTCCTATAGATACAAATAACATGTTGAACGAAGAAGTGAGGTGAGCAAAGAAAGACACAGGACTTCTTGTTTCTACTTATTCTGAAATGTTTTTGACTTTCCTAATGTGAAATAAAGACGTTCTCTCAAAATATTGTAGGCTGACAGACACATAGGATACATCTCGGATGTAACTGCTTTCTAATTCATAGTCTAACAACCTTCGTGAGTCATTTATACGGTGCTGGAAAGATCCCTGGTGGCATATGATGACAAGTCAGTGCAAAGAGATAACAGGCCCCTGGCTTGAATGACTTGCAGTCAAAAGGTATAAATAATGTCAACTAGTGTTAT
This sequence comes from Phrynocephalus forsythii, assembly GCA_029282475.1. Lineage (NCBI taxonomy): Eukaryota > Metazoa > Chordata > Lepidosauria > Squamata > Agamidae > Phrynocephalus > Phrynocephalus forsythii. Next base: position 19,152,287 of record JAPFRF010000002.1, read on the forward strand.
AGAAGACAGAGCACTTTCACAATAGTAGAAGCATTTAGGGTATGGGTGTTAATGTGAGCCATGCTATCAAAGAGAAAAATGACTTCAAAGTGTCAGAGGTGAGATCACAGAATATAAATTCTGCTTCTCAGCACAGACAAATCTATATGCATATGAGAATGTGCAGTGTTACAGTGATGAAGGGAAAGCTGGAGTGCCCTTTGGTGTGCTTTGTTTCCTTCCTCATCATCATCATCATCATCATCATCATCATCATCATCATCATCATCATCATCATCATCATTATTATTATTATTATTATTATTATTATTATTATTATTATTATTATTATTATTATTACTTTGCTCCAGTGATGTTGAGGGCTATATTGGCGATAGTGTAAACTACCAGTAGGTCCAAACATGCCAGAGAGGTCTCGACTGAGGAACAGAACTAAGTGCACCCAACAACCCATGAATCATGGTGAAATATAACCAAAAGAAGCCTATACCAGCTTGGTCATCGCCTGGGTTAATAAGGACCGCAAGAACCTGTTCGGTTTTTAGAAACGGATCTTAAAATTCTTCAAGAAATGATAAATAGGTATTGTAATGGTGGTAAAAAATCAAGAATAAACAAATGTTTGTGGTACAGATCTCAAAAAGCAGGAGGATTAGGTATACCTAACCTAAGAAATCATTATATAGCTAATCAATTTAGTTGTTTGGGGGGAATTTTATACAGACCAGAGAAGTTAATATGGTGGGAGTTGGAGTCATTAGATATAAAGGGGAATATAAATAAGTTTCTCTTCAGTGATTTTAAAAATAAGGTAGAGATTAAGAACCCTCTCCTGAATGGTTTAATGACTACATGGAATAAATATCAAAAAAATTTATCACCAAAGGGTTCCCCATTATGTTTAATAATAGACCTGGAATACTTTCCTACAAACTTGAAGAATTATTTAAGATTATTTAAAGCAAAGAAAATAGCTATATTAAAAGACTGGTTGGGTAAAATTAGAACAAAACAGGACACAAAAATACTTTGCAATCTAATGATTTAATATGGATAAACTATATTCAGTTAGAAAAATGGACAAAGGACTGGGTCAGAAGAAACATTCAACTTAGAGAATGTACAAAGTTTGAACAGTTTTTGTTATCGCTTGAATCTGACAAGGAAAACATAGAGAAAGAATTAGTACATAAATTATACAAAATAATGGGGGACTCTTTGGAAGTGAAGGAGCTAGACTCTCTGAGAGAGGTCTGGAAACAAGATATTAATGTAGATATAAAAAAAAGAAGACTGGGGAAAAATTTGGAATATGAGAATCTTGAGATCATTATCTGTTAGGATAAAGGAAAATTATTTTAAACTGGCTTTAAGATGGTATTTGACACCACTTAGGTTGAATAGAATAAATGCTGAATATTCTGAGATGTGTTGGAAATGTGAGAAAAAGATAGGTACATATATGCATCTTTGGTGGGAATGTGAAATAGTTCAAAAGTTTTGGAAAATGGTTTTTTTTTTTTTTAGAGTTAAATGAGATGCTCCAAGTAGATATTGATTATAATCCAGAAATAGCATTGCTATCATTGTTAATTAGTAAAGATCATGATGTTAAAACAAAAGAATTAATAGCAAATCTTATGACAGCTGCAAGAATAATTATAGCAAGATATTGGAATTCCAAACTAGATCTCAGGATGGAAGATTGGTATAATGAACTTTGGGACATAGCCATAAATGATAAATTGTCTTGTGGTTTAAAAGTTAAATGAGGAGAAATGAAGGACATTTTTATGATATTTGGGGAAAATTTATAGACTTTGTATTAGTAGAACCGACAAACATTTCAAGACAGTTCTGGAGAAGAGGATTTTAAGAAGAAACAACAGAAGCTGGAGAAGTAAAGGAAGAACTCAAGGAAGAACTGGATGGTCCCGGGGGTGGGGATGCACCAATATTGTTGTTTGTTTGTCTGTTATAATGTTTATAAAATAAAAAAATAATTTAAAAAAGGACCGCAAGGGGTGTTGATGAACCTGGACATTTGTCGATAAATGGGCTACAGGTCACGGGTCCCATTGCTGACCTACCAGGGCATGGGCCTGTAGAATTACTGGAATTCTCAGAAGCAGCAAAAATGTGCTTTACCAGAGAATCAGGTAATCATGAAATGCTACTATAAAGCAGAACCCGAAAAACTAGGTTACCAAAAGAGGATGCACCAATTATGGAAACAAGAATATCCGAACTCTATGATAACTGTATTATAAGTAGCTGACCAGTGAAGATATATTATCAGAAACAAGGTGTTTAGTAAAGTTGAACTAGAAGAAAAACAGAGGAGCTGTGAAATTGGGGTCCAACAAATTATCCAAATGGAAGGAGAAAATAGATTAATAACATCTGGGGATACTGAACAGTGTGAAGCTGAAGAGAATATGGAAGTTTCACAAAAAATTGAATCACAAGAATGTACAATCAGGATTGGAACACCAGCAGAGCTATCTATTAGGCAGCAAAAACTGAAAAATAAAATACTAGTACATGCTGCATTAAATGAAGAGAGGAGAAGGCTCCTGACTTTGAAGACTGTGCCTAGAAAACATTTGATACCAATGATGAATGACGTAAACTCGGCACTTGCAACAGTCCAGATAATGTCCATTGAACAGATAAATAAGCTTGCTCATAGTGTAGCAGTAATAGTAATGGAAGAACTAGGTGTAACGGAATTAGGATGATGGGACAGGTTTGATTTATAAGGCTCAATGTTAACTGCACATTTTCAGCTTTTGCCAAACGCTTATCTAAGGAATGCAACAGCCTAGCCATAATAAGCCAAATTAGAGAAAACTGGACAGCTACCATTGGACAATTGTTTCATGTGACAAATCAAAGATTCTCAGAGCTGGGAAAAAGAAAAGTTTATACTTAAGGCTATGAGAGGGAGATTGGCTAAGAATCCAGCTTCAAGATGTAGTCAGCTAGAGTTAGTCCTAGCCAGCCTAGGAATTGTAATTTTCATAGTATTAACTATTAAGATAGTGAGAATATCATAAGCTTCATTATTTTTCAGGCAGTATTATATGATTTTATCTGATAAGCATTTTTATATTTTCCATTGATTTCCATTGATTTTTATGAGTTGTTTTTCATTTTTGTAACTTAGAATAGTGAATAAAGGGATTTCATTTAATTGATGCTCTCAAGCCATTTGTTTTTTTTTAATTAAAGCCCCCACTCCCAATGGTTTGAGAAACCACGGTGGAAGATCAGGATGGAGCTTAAAATCATTTTTAAATATTATTTATTTATTTATTTAAAATACAAACAATCAAGCAGTAATTGTGTGTCAAGAAGTGTGGGTTGAAGTTAATGATTAAGAGATACAAAGCTTCAACCTTAACAGAGTTTTACAGTGAATGACCATCTCCCAAAAGGAAAGTTAAACAATGTAAAGAGAACTAAAATAATGAAATAACATAGACTCCATTATATAGACAAATAGAATATTTGTATTGTTTGACAAAAGAGATATATACATTAAACACAAATATACAATGCTTGATATTCAGCTCTATATACAACTCAAAACAGTTCTATACTTGCTTGTACTCAGCAAACCCCTTCATACCATAATGAAAGAACTCCAGAACTGTAACTTAAACTTTAAACATATACTCCTAGTAAAAATATAACCCTCAACTTCAGCAAACAAATATACAGCACAGGGACTAGGCAGAAAAATAACACACAACAAGCTAGCAGCTCAAACAGAGCCAGCAAGTTGTTATGACTGAATCCAAGAAGATTCAGCAAAGTGTAACAGCAGAGCCTTTCCTTAAATACTCTTCTGGCTGCTTGATTACCTACACCTGCTAGATGCAGCACACAAACCTATACTTCACATCCTTCTCGCTGCAGTTTGCGGCCCCGCTGGAGTCTGGTTCGAAGGAACTAACGTCACGTCCTTGTGGGGTCAATCCGAGTTCAAAGGAACGGAACCTCACGTCCTTTTGGGGTCAATCCGAGTTCACCCCGACCACGCCCCCTGAACTGCACTCCAAGCGGGGTGAGAGATTCCCGTCCTGGAGCTTGGGAATCTTTTCAATCCACTTCTCGATCCATATTGAAAACCGATTTCAACACAGAGGTAAGTTCATCTCGGCTCGAGGAAGGACATGAAGTAACCACCTTTGATTGCTTCACCTGCACTGCCACACCCCAAACACTCCTTCAGTGTATTCTAGCAAAGAACAGGTAAGCTAAACTATTCACAATATCTAATTCCTATTTGTTTTAAATTTTATAAAAACTCAACATTGTGCACCCCCCTACCCCTGGGACCATCCAGTTGTTCCTTTAGCTTCTTTTTCTTCTTCATCTTCTCTTCTTCTAACATCCTTCTTAAAGTCCTTTTCTCCAGAACTGTGTTGGATTATAATGGAGCACTTCATGCAGATGTGAGTAACTTAAAAAACCTGCAGGAGGGCAAATTGAAGGATGGTAAGATCAAGAAATATTTGACCAAAATACTGGCTAAGTACAAGGAAAATTGGAGAAGCATTGGAAATTGTGAAGCAGAAAATAACAGCAACAGCCAGAAAAAGTGAAATATATGAAGCTAGATTTATTCAGAACAAAGAAAACCAGTTGTTCCAATTAAATCAGAGAAAGTTCTATCAGAGTTTGATTCAGAAGGTAGGTGCAAAAGATGAAAAGCTTGAAACAATGGCAACCATTAAGTTCTGGAAAGATATATGAGGGAATGAGAAAGACTACAATAGAAATGCTGGATGGCTCCAAGATATTGAGAAGAAATTCTCCAAGTGCACAATGGACCAAATAGAAATAACAGCTGAAATGATCAGCAAAAGAATTCAAAGAATTAAAAACTTGACATCACCTGGCAAAGACCAACTGCATAGGTTTTGGCTTAAACACTTGACCAGTCTGCATGGAAAAATGGCCAGATGATTTAATTGAAATGAATTTAATGTAAATTTATTCCCATTTCCCAAAAATACTGGTACATATAGCAGTGTTGTGGCTTTGTATAGCAGTGTCGTGGCTACTGTTGGTGTCCGAATGCTCTTCCTTCCTGGTGCTACTGTGAATAAATGTAGCGTCAAGGGCAGTAAGTAGGTGGTTGACAGTGGGAGAGAAAAGAAGTATCTGTCAGTGTGTGCCTTCCAGAGTAAGAGGACAGTTATAAGATCACCAAATATATATTCCAGGCTATGTAACTGCAAGACATTACAAAACCTGCAGTGGTAATTTGGCAAAATAGTTGTAGCCTTGAACACCACTTGGGCCTGTCAGGCAGCTTCAAGCTTCTAATAGATGTGCCTTTGTTTCAAACCAAAATGCTAAATCCATGCTTTGCAAATTGAGTTACTGTCAGTCTCCAGTAATTTTATAACCTGATTAATCAGTTCCGGATCCTTTTTTAAAAAGGTATGCAAATTCAGGTTAAATCTCACCATCAGATATGCTTGTGGGAACTTATTTAATATCGGTTTTAAAGAAAAGTTTAAAGATCCCTTTGGGTAGAGTTGTACAGATGGGCTAAAATAAAAACCCCAAACTCTTTTCCCTTAACTTATCCTTTGACAGATATAAAGTGAAGAGTATAATGATATCTCCTGCAGAATTCAAATCTGAAATATTCAGATATTTTATATGCCAAACTTTGTCATCTCCGCTCCCCTATGCCTTACCTTGACTGATGTTATTTTTATCTTGGCTATTTTTTAATCCTCTTCCTGTTGAAGAAAGATTCTATGAGGAGAAATACCGGTACATTATCTTCGTATAAGAGAAGAGAAATTCATATATATTTATATATTCCAAGCCTACCTTTTCAAGAAGAATAGACATTATATTATATATTTCTGCTGACAGCATTTATGCCTTGTTGCGAAAATGAGCTATTTTCAAATTGGAAACATGGGTAAGCTTCATTATAAAAGAACTGACTTGACAGTCCTGAAGCCGCTCAATGTATGGTAGTAATTCTGAGAAGGCTCTGGGGTTACAGCGAGTCACAAAAGATTATTGGACTTGGTGAGACTCTATGGGAACTTTCCAAAAGTTTCAGGAATCATTTGAGGCAGGGAGAATGTCCAGAACTTTGGTCCAAAGGCACTATTCTACAGATGGAGAAGGCCTTGGTTACTCGTGAAAGGTTTTTTTTTTTCCTGAACCTGTTCAATAAAACCTTCCGCTTATGGTTCTCAGGGTAAAGCTGCATATGTGGTTTTACTGGGGTGATGACCATCATATTCCATACTGTCATTTCAAGCTTTCTTATACCCTGTAAACTTATCAGCAAACTTCATGGTAACTTAAGTGGACATGGATTTTCCCAGGAACAATGAATGCTGTAATGCAAATCCCCCCTGCCATCTGGGAAGTTGGATGTTAAATGGACAATTTTGACACATTTGTTTTGCACAACAACCTACTTCTGGTAGAAATCAACCCTCTAGAATTGGATTGTTATTTTTGTCAGTGTTGATGATGATTTTATTATCCATATTTTTGTCAATGTTGATGATGATTTTATTATCCATGGGGTTTGACATGCTGAGCAAATTTCATTTGAAAATTAACAACTACAACACTGTGTGCTTCATGTTTTACTAGACACAGCAGATGTTGCCATTAGTAAACGGTTTAGGAAACTCAATACAGTGGACCCTTGTATAACAAACAGCTTGTATAACATAAAATTTGTACAACATGAAAAATTCCAGAGAGAGGGGAAATTTGCTTAAGATAATTGCATATGGGGAGAATCTGTACAACATAAAAATGAGATTACTCCATTTTCAATGCATTTCTATGGGAATTTGTATAAAGGAAATTTTACTTAACATAATTTCATTTGGAACTTATTAATTCTTTTATACAAGGTACCACTGTAGTTTTAATCAAGGCTATACAGAATCCATTTGGAATGTCATACTGGAAGTTTGGACCCAAGTCAGTGTTCCATTTTAATTTTTTATTCTGTGTGTGTATAAGAGCTGGCCCTTCCCTGATCTGATCTAGGCCCCAAATCTAAGTCACAGCCCAGAAAGCTAAAGCTGTACATACCCATGTCACATGAATAGGCAGTCTAATGCCTTTAACCAAAAAGGACAGGATACCCATTACCATCAAGCATAGCCCCATGGTAGACTGCAAAAAGAGCTTTTGCCATGCCACATGACAAGCATGCAGCTTTCCAGCTATCTATGCCAGTTCCGCAAGAACTGACTCATTCCTGCTGTGACTATCCTCCTTATGGCGACTGTAGTTTTAGTGAAGGAAGAAAGCTTGAGCGACTTAGGCAGTGTTGTGAAAAGTGCCAAAGGCATGCTAAAGAGAGTGCAACTAACTTGGACTAACTTCAGGCGAAAGACCCTAGCATCCCAATGGTGAACCAAAGGGGGAGAAAAGAGAAAAGATCCCACCCACCCATATCAAACTTATAGGAAAACTAAAGGAGAGGACAGAAAATGCCCCTCCTGAGTTAAAGCACAGGGCTAATCATGCAACATCCTGGGCTTGAAACATGATCCCCCCCACTCTAGCTTCAAAGTATGATGTACCATTTTGGAGTGATTCTACCCCCATGAATACTATTGTAAAGGTGGAGAGCCGAGCATCTTGATCTGTGTTGACCAACTTGTCACTTCCAAAGAAAGTTAATAAATACAAAAAATAGATACTTAAAAAAAAGCACCTCCAGTCCTAGTCATGCTTGCTTGGTTGTTCAAATTAACTGCATGCAATGGACTTATTTCTGAGTAAAACTGCTTAGGATTATCATGAAAGTAATGGTCCTCTGCCACTCTTCCACATCCAAAACAATGATATTGTTTATCATCCTAAGAGTCATCGCCAAATAAAGTGACGAGAGTGGTTTTGATGACTGCCATTTTGCTAGCCTGGGACTCAGAAAACGTTGGTTGTAGAGTTAAAATAAGGAGAAAAGGAGCCATCTATATTACTCTATGTGCTTCTTTGTTGATCTTTCTCTCTATCTCCTACGCCACAGGGCTGCTTCTGGAGCTGAAATGGGGATGGAGAGAGTTGCATATGTTGCCTTGGGTGTTGTGTGGTCTTTTTCATCCTGAAACACTGGCTCTGCTTTCTTCCTGTTTCTGTTCAAACAGCTTTTTAACATAGCTCTTCTTGTGTTACACAGGCAGGACATTTCAGAGTCTCTCTCTCTCTCTCTCTCTCTCTCTCTCTCTCTCTCTCTCTCTCTCTCTCTCTCTCTCTCTCTCTCTCTTACATGTGTACTCACCTCATTTCTCATTTTGCCACTGTTACTGGAAGGCCCTATAATGTCACCAGGCCTTTTAGGGATCATATTTTGGGATTTCTGAGGGAAACGGATGCTGCTGAGATGGTAATCTTATTTGGCCTTTAAGTTACTGAAGACAAAGGGTGAAAGAAAAACATGAGCACCGTTGAGACAATAATCCTTGATAAAATTTAGCATGTTTTCCTACATGTTCCATCTATGTCACAGATCTGATTACTTACAAATAATCCCCTCTGACTTTATCAGCCTAGTCCATATTGCAAGGCATTAAGGTTCAGAAAAAATGTATTTGTTGTGAAAAGGCCTTCTAAAGTCTTCACTAATCATACCACGTGATGTTATATTTGCTAGTCTTTTAATGTTCCTTTCCCACAAAGTTGTGATCTATTCTAAGCTGCTTACTTAATTAAAATTAGTAGAAAGGAAAGTTATATCCAGCATGTGGGTTTAAAGTGATGATATATCATAATTAACTACAAAATTAATGCTGTTCTTTGCGGCAAAAAGAGGAAGGGAAAGCTATGGTGTCTATTAAATACTGCTGATTAATTTTTAGTTTGACTAATATATTTAAATATCTCACAAAAGGATTGCATGTAATTACTTCTAAGCAAAAATATGCTTTCTTAACTATCATTACGGTTTGATTTGTTGTCATTATATTATATCACTATTTGTTTTGTTAACTGACTTATGTTAAATTAAATTATGTTTCCTTCCACATTTTAAAAAATATGCATTCAGACTAGAATAGGTCTTGCAATAAATACACTTCTGCTTTGTTTTTATGCCACATAGTCTCCATGATAAAGCCATGATCTGATTTTGGTGATCTGCATGCAGAAAATAATTCTCCTGCTGCACAGTTTGGCATTCCAGATTTTTTTACTTTTGGGCACTATGTGCCGTCAAGTTGGAACTGACTTATAGTGATCCTAACAGGGCCTTCAAAGTAAGTTTGCAAGGAGTGGTTTATTAGTCCCACTTCCCCCATAAGTTTCCATGTCTGAGTGAGGGTTCAGACAAAGGCCCCCTGAGCCCTAGTCCATCACTCAGTCCATTACATCACATTCAGTAGTATCAAAAAGACACTACTGGACAGTAAAACTCTTATCGTCCTCTTTACAAAGGGTGTATAAGGCAGTTCACCCTAACAGCACAGTCGTATATGTAGGAGATCCTAGTGTAAGCATTGGACGGAGAATAAAATAATAAAATTTAATACATATAAGTGCAAAGTTCTATAATGTGGGGAAAAACATAATCCACAGGTACAAGATGGAGGATACTTGGCTGATCCTACATGCAAGAAGGATATTGAGATTGTTGTAGACCACCAGCTGAATAGGAGCCAACAGTACTCTGTGACTTCAAAAAAGGCCAATTCAAATTTGTTTGTTTAACAGAACATCCGCTTAAAGGAAAACATTTCTGAAGATAGGGGGGAAATCGCTTAACAGAATTGCTTATGGGGTGAATCCGTACAACAAAAAACAGTTACAATTAGGGGTTAATCCATTTTCAATGCATTCCTATGGGAAATTTGTGCAAAGGAAAATTTGCTTAACCGAATTTCATTTGGAACAAATTAATTCCTTTATATAAGGTGTCTGTGTGTTGTGTCATTACAGTCGTGACTGACCCTTTCGTGACTCCATGTCCATGGAGTTTTCTTGGCAGGAATAATGGAGTGGTTTGCCAGTTCCTACTCCAGGCGCCTACAGCACCTGGTATTCCCTGGTGGTCTCCCATCCAAGTACTAACCAGGGCCGACCCTGCTTAGGTTCCAAAATCAGGAGAGATTGGATGTGTTTAGGGCATCTAGGTGGCCACTGTACTAATCCCCCTCTATTCACCACTGGTTAGGCTTCATCTTGAGATTGTGTCTACTTCTGGACACCACACTTTTAAGAAGGATGTTGACAAACTGGAACAAGTTCAGAGGAGGTTGACAAGAACTATCAGGGGATTGGAAACCAAGCTTTATGAGGAAATATTGTTCTGCCACAAGACTGGGGGTGGGGTGGGGGGAGATGATAGCACTCTTCAAATATGTACACATATTTGAAAGAGAAGATAGGTGCTTTGAGAAAGGGGTCAGGGAGGCCTTTCATTTGTGTATAGAAACTCTCTCAGCAGGGGTGGAGCTCTTAGGCACAGTCTGTCTCCCATTTATCATGCTGCTTTTATGTAGATCCCATGACAAATCAGAACCACTTCACACCTGTACCAGGAATGCCACTGATAAAGACTCATGCTTAATGGGTGTTGGGAAGGATTGCAGAGGTGTGACTTCCAGCACCCTTGGCCATTTGCCATCTAACAAGCCAGTTCTGACCAAGGTGAAGTGAAACCAGTGTGGAGTATAAATTTGACAGTCTCTTACCAACCTTCTTCAGACTGAGGAAGCTACTTGGATGATTAGCAGAATGTTTCAATCCAACAAGATGTCCTGTTGCCATGACTCAAATATATCTCAAAGTGATCGTGTTTAGCATGACCTAGTCAAATCCAGGCCAGGGTAATTTGGCCATCTAATTGCATATCAGTTTTATTCAGCTGTCTCAACCACAAGTTTTAACCAGACAAGGGATCATTATTAATTAGCCTACTATGACAACTCTCTCATGACAGGTTAGATTTGTCATATTCCAGTTCTTTCAATCCTGTATTATGCAATTCCTGTATTATGCAAATTAGGTCTCATCCTGTCAGAATGTAGAAATGTTGTGGCTTAAAAACTTCTAGGTATGCAGCAGAATACATTTGAGGACCTGCAAAGCAGAAATAGCTTTAAGTCTACCCTGTGAGTAGACAACCCCTTATTGGTTTTGTTCTCCTTAATTGGCACATTGTTTTGATAACTCACTCAAATACACTAGTAGGAAGAATGAAAAGTACTTTTATTCTCATATCTGAATGGATCAAACTAGCATATTGTAACAAAATTAATGTCTAGTTACATGTGCAAAGCTTAACTAATTAACTAGCTTCCTAGTGACTAACTATATGACACTACCTTGCTGATGATTCACTGGCAGAAAACGTGGGGAAAGAACTTGCAAGTAGAGAGGTTTAGTCTCTTCAAAATCTGAGGCAGGAAGGGAACAATTGGCTTCTGGGGGACTGGTTGACGTTCATCCTGGTCTAGAAAGGTCCCACATCTCAAAAACCCCTAAGAGGCAGCATATGAAGGTTGCAATAATTCCAACAGTCGTTTGGCATTCTGTGCAAATGTGCATATTAGGCAAACGAAGCCCATAAACTTTTGCACATTCTTCACCAATATGTATCAGCCTTGGCTTCATAGATGTACTAGTGATCTGAGAGACAGTACAGTGTGATTCTTAAGAGTCTTGGACTTTGAATCTTCTGCATTCAAAATCCTGCTCTGTCCCAAATCAAACCTACCTCACGTGGCTTTTTAAGGGATCAGATTTAAGGGGAACTATGCAAAGCAGCCACATAGATTGTTGATGCAGAGAAATAAAGAAATCATGGTCAAAATCCAGTTGACATTTCCCAGAAGAGTAAGGCATTCGGGGGACATATTTTGCACATGGTGGGTGCATAACGGGTCCCACAATAGAAGAAGGCCAGAAGTATGACAGTGTGGAAAACAGTTACCCTCCAACCCTTGCATCAATGCCCTTATACAATCACTGGCTAACAGGATTCCAGCCTGTCATATGATACAAATGATATTTTGAGATATTTTGGGTGATAATTTCATTAGACAGTTTTCAGTTTTTGCCATCAGATGTACTGGTGGTGACCCCTCAACCCTACTCAGAAGAAACCCCTCTGAGATTTCCTTCAGAGGTATGGATTGAATGTTTCATTATAATTGGAAATTTTATTAGCTTTTCCTCTCCCACCATGTTTGACCTTTAATCACTATATCTAGTGATAAAGACACAAATCTATCTTTGAGATAAAACCTCAAAGAAAGTGCTGATCCAGTGCAAGGCTGCCCATAATTGGCTTCCCATGTCTGCTCAAAATAAATTCATCCTCAGTTCCCTCGGTGCACATTCTCAAAACCCACTGAACCTAGTATGACACACATCTGAACTAGCCATTCAGACAGCCATGCCATACACTTCAAACAGTGACAAAGTGCATGGTTCCCCAAACACCTTAATAAAATCATCATGCTTTGGATGGGGATCTAGTTTCGCTACACTCCCTCTAGTTATTCTTAATATGTGCTGTACGTGCTTGCTTGCAGGCAGCTCTGAAGAGTTCCCAAGTATCTAAACCACCTAGAGAGAACATTTCCACAGTTGCCACTAAAGATGGGCATAAATTAAACATGAATTACAAAATTCATTCAAAAGTCACCAATTCATGAATTTGTATTCATAGAAATTGTATTTGTACAAATTGATATGCATAATAAATATGAATTGATAGATTTCAGGGATTTTTGATTTGTTGATTTGTTGAGTTATAAAAAGGCTCCCAAGGCAGTAGAGACACTAAATTTGCAGGGAATCTTCCCCTGACTCATCCAGGTTTGGTGAATATTGGATTTCTGTAAACCAGTTACTAAATGGCACGTACTGGGGGGTGGGCACACTTGAAACAGGGGTGGCCTCTTAACCAAGCCTGTTTCAGCCAGAGGACACAAATACTACATGGGCATAAGGTCAGATCTACATCCAGCTAGTTAAATTATTCCCAACATCCTTAAATTGGCAAGGGGTTAGATGCTACACAACCAGCTGTCATAGGGTTTACACAACAGATCCTCATTAGAGATGGACACAAAACAGAAAAATAGCATTTCATTTTGTTTCATTTCCTTTACTGTTTCATTTTGTTATTAATAATTCTTTAAATAATAAAATCATAACAGAACAATATAAAATGATTCATTATCCTATATGGGTCTGCTCCCCTGGGTCCTAGAAGCACCTAAATTTGTGGGTAGCTCATGAGTCAGGGCAACAGGTTAGAAATTGCAATCTAGATGCAGAGAGGTGGGGCCTAGGAATGGATTATGTACCAGTAAGATATTGTGGTCCATCTGGGAAGAGATGGGCCACCAGGTATGTCAATGTGGAGGATGATTTGATGGTGATTGAGAAATATACCATGCAAAAATCACATGAAATTAAGAGGGCATCGTAAGACCTGGCTCCTTTTACCCATAAACCTCTTTTATTTAAATTTAAAGAGAGAGGATTGGCTGGTGGTGCAGGTACATAGCCACCAAACAATCCTCTCTCTTTAAAGAACCTGGTCATTCCTTACATGGCTGGAGTGTCTGAGAAGCTTAAAAGGATTTCTGACAAACAACACATCCCTGTTTATTTCAAACCCATAAACACCCTAAGGCAGAGACTCGTCCACCCAAAGGACTGAATACCAAAACACAAAAGGAGCAACATAATATATGCAGTCCAATGTAGTGAGGAGTATGCAGACCTCTACATTGGAGAAACTAAACAGCCATTAAACAGAAGGATTACAAATTACCCTGTAGGGTAATTTTTGAACTACAGAGCTGAAAAGGCTCTATGGATCAATGAATTCAGCTCCTGAGAAGTAGGCACAGGGTGGAACTCAACTCCCAACCTCGGGCGCTGCAGCCAGATACTTAAAGGCCTGAGCAGGAACCTCTTGCCAAACTATCTCCTTGCAAAATGAGCCTTTTTGCATCTAGGGGTGGGTGCAGGCAGGGGTGAGTGGCAGCAGGGGGCCGCAGGGGGCCGCAGGGGGCCGTGGCGGCGGCGGCGGGCCACGGGGGCGGGTGACAGCGGTGGGGGGCAGGGTGATGGGGGGTGGCAGCAGCAGGGGGCATGGGGGGTGGGAGCGGGTGGCAACAACGACGGGGGGCAGGGCGACAGGCAGGAGGCGATGGGTGGTGGGGGCAGGTGGTGGTGCCCAGTGGCAGGAGGGCGATGGGGGGTCAGCAGGCTAGCCAACGGTGGGGGGGTGGCACCCCCTGTTCATTTTGGCACCCCCTGTCCATTTTGGCACCGTAGGCAACTGCCTAGGTCGCCTTAATGGACGTGCCAGCCATTGAAGAGGGAACAGGTTTGTTTTCCATGGCTTCAGAGACTAGGACTCGGGGAAATGGTTTCAAACTACAGGAAAAGAGATTCCATTTGAACATCAGGAAGAACTTCATGACAGTTAGAGCTGTTTGGCAGTGGAATATGCTGCCACGGAGGGTGGTAGAGTCACCTTCTTTGGTGGTTTTTAAGCAGAGGCTGGATAACCATCTGTCGGAAATATTGTGAAGGGGTTCCTGCATGACAGGGGTTGGACTAGATGGCCCTTGAGGTCTCTTCCAACTCTATTATTCTATGATTCTATGATTCTATGATACAGGGGTCCTTTTGTCTTTTTGACAAAAGCTCCCTGTAGTAAATATGCTGACACAGACTATTCATAACCTGTATCATTAAAAGCCTATCACTGATGACAAGGAAAATCAGGAAACAATTATTATCCAGATATGGATTAAAACAATGTTAGGTAGATTGCCACCTCTGTTCTCTTAATTGCTTAATTGCTCCCTATTTGAGGCCCTGGTCACATGAGAGAAATGTCCCCTAGTTATGACCCATTTATATTGCTGCACACATTTCAGGTCACATGATGCACGGGCAAGTTCAAAACATTTTCCTGTAATTGTGGAATGTTTCCCCGGGACAGTTGTGCTATTCCCCACCTTACCCCCATGACTTTTCTGATGACTTCAGTATTGCTTGTGTGAACACCCCTGTTGTTTTATTTCCTCCTCTCTTTTCCATGTCCTCCAAAGCTATCATAGGCTGTCTCTGGTGAATCCAGAAGGTTGTGGGGTAGAAGGTAAGGTGGTGTCCAAGTGCACAAGGTGAGGCAGCGAGAGAGACTTGACAGTGTCTCCCCCACCACCACATGCTGTTCATCAGTATGGCTACAGATGATGCTAGGGAAAGGGAGAATGGGGGATGTGGTGAATTTTCCACCTCACATTCTGAAGGATGCCTCCTGCTTCCAACACTGCTCTTGCTGGATGACTGCTTCACACAGTGTGGCTTTGACCATCCTGGGGGGTCCTTCTATAGGTGATTCACAGAATGGTGCCTGAGAGAAAGGAAGGGATTGGAAACCTCTACTACCATGTTTCTTGGACTCCCGCCTCCCCCGTGGTACAGGCTGACTCCACATGTCCTCCGGCCCCCTCAATCCAGCGTGTCTTCCTCTATTCCCTTTGCCTGCCCAGCTCCTTCCTTGCTTTTTCCCACTCTGCCTTGGTGTTCACCCACACGGGGCATGGGACAATCATCAGGATACTTTATTTACTGTGTTGCTTGCAGAGTTGACTGCTCTGCTGGGGACACACCGGTAGTTCTACCTCACCTACTGTCTGCCATGGGGGAAGGTTTGTGGGCAAGAGAAAATAAATCAATTCCCCAGAGTAACCAGCCATAATGTTTCAAATAGGAGGAAGTGAATTGGCAATGTTATAATAAATGGGAATGTTTCACTAGGTATATATACCATGTACCCACGGTTTGTTACAATGGAGATCTAGCATGTATTGTTAAAACTGGGCAACATTTTTCTGGTGTAGTCAGGCCCTCAGTTCGAGCTGTGGTTCCTGAAGATCTAAAGGGTTTCCCAAATTGTGGCCCTGTCAGGGTCTTGCATCTCTGGGCCCTCTGCAAGCTCTTAAGATTAATGTCCATGCCTCACAGTTGTCAGCGTAGCTATCGATAGACCATCTCCTTGGTGGGTTTTCATTAGTGACAAACGCTGCAGTATTATTGTCTTACATTTGAAGCAAGAGAAGAAAAGAAAAGAAAAAAAAAGATGAAGAAGCTTAAGAGGTTTCCTTCCACAGTGGAATTTCTGCTTCCTCACTTGAGGAAAATCTTACTTTGCTTCAGATTTAAAATAATATGTTACTGACTGAGTGGCTGCAGCTAGGGACAGAACCAAACCCTTACTAAATGTTCAAAAGATCTGCAATGGAGATGGGTTTTCTAAATCACCATATCCTGATTCTTTCTACTCTTCATGTTTATGTATGTTGGTCTGTGCAGAAGCCTCACTAATAACATTAGGTTCCGAACTCTTTTTTCTCCCCTTTGGACTTGGCATGTCTCTCTCTCCCTCTCTCTCCCTCTCTCTCCCCCATCCCCATATTTATAGCTTTCTGACCATCATGCTACAAAATAAAGCCTAACATTATATATGCCAAATCAATTTAAAAAGCCTCTTTGGTTTACCAATGTGGGATAGAGTGCTTCTGTATCCACAGTTCAAAAACCAGAACATGGCCAGTTATTACTGTACAACATTGTGCCTGCATTGGCAGCAGGAAAAATAATGCCAAGCATTACATAGCAATGGTCAGCCACAAAGTTGACAGCACCCATGGCTCTAGTCAAGATGGTCTACAACCAAATTATTCCCAGATGTTCTTGGACTGCAATTCCCAGAAGCCTTTACAGTAGGCATTGGTGTCCAAAATCATTCGGTTTTCCAAGTGAGGCACACACTGGTTTACAGGACACCCTCTTGTGTTCATTAACTTCCACAAAGTGACATCAACGAATGGAATATCCCAGAAGCCGACTCCCTTTTTCATCAGTTAACCACGTCTCACCTAAATTCAAACCAAATGTCACCACTGTGTTTTGAATGAATCAAATGTTCATTTGTCAGTTTCAAATTTCTTTGGTGCAGAATAGATTATATCATATAACATGATGGCACATAACATCTTTGAAAAATTTTCTTTAATTACCAGACAATTAAATCGTAACAATATGGGTGGACGGATGAAACTATGTCAGGCTGTATCTGCTAACATCAGATAATATCATCCCCAACTACAAAACAAAATACAAAAGTGGAAGAGTGATACCTTTAAGCTACTAGAAAATTAACAAAGCCGTTGCTAATATTTCAGGGGTGAAACCCCCTTCCTCAGAGCAATACCAAGAGGTTGCAGCATGGCAAAAGTTGGATTTGCTAGGAGTTATTTCTTAGATGTGAGGTCCTTGGCAAGCTGGAGGGGGGAGGAGCCAGGCAGTTTCTTAGTTGAGGCTCAGAGCTTGGATGTTCTTAGACTGCATCCAAAATGAAGGGAGGGAGGTGTTTTTATTGTCCCAGTCCTTCCAAAACAAAATACAGTAATTTCCACAAAAGAGCTTCTGAGAATCTCTATTCTTTTAAAAAATATATATACTTTAAAATATTTTTACAACCAGACTCAGAATCCATTTCACATCACCAATGCTTATTTGTCCAGGAATAAGTGGTTGAGGAACCTGAGAGGATATTTAGTGAGAGCACTCAGGACCGGGACAAACACAACTGCTCTGTGCTTTTGTAATGCAGAAAGACTTTGAATATACCTTACAAAATTTTATACTGATTCCCTGGATCTCTTTCTGGTGGACTGTCACGTTTTTACTTTCTTGACCTTTTTTAAATTCTTCAAAGAAAACATATATTTTGAGACTGTTCACTGCATGCCAAACATCTCCTTTCCTGGTCCATGAAGTGGCTGTAATAATGTATTTACTTTGGAATGCTTTTAATGGGAAGTCTTATCCATGCATGCTCAGTTTATAAAAAACTTCAAAAAGATTATTTTTGAAAGGCCCATTTTGAGCATCAATATGTCAGTCCCTGAAGCCTAGAGTCCTTCTAATTTTTTTTAAAAAGTTAGGTCTTTCCAAATTATTTGATTTGTTTTAAATCTGGGTTGTTGATGGTTATTTCTGCATGAGAAGGTAAAACAGTTTTACTTTTAAAAAAACCATAACTCAAAAATATTTCCCCAATTGTCCCCAAATTTGGCACACAGCAAGAGCACTGATCCAAATCCCAGTTTTAAAGGTATCATTCTTTTGTTTCAAATACCCCCATTTTTAGAATTGTTTTACAGAATGTTGCTTTGCTTTGCTGCACAATAACTTAGTTGCCCTCATGTAGTGATAATTTCTATCATAGAATAATATAAAATCAAAATGCAACACATAATTCATCAAAATAAGTATTGTTTTATACTGTATAATCAAATTAGACATGGGCACGACTTGGTGAAATTCTCGTTTCCGTTTCCGTTCCTCGTTTCTGTTACGTAATGGAAATGGTAACGACAATTACTCCGCCAGAACTCGAACTCGAATCGAAAAAAGAAAAATTGGGTCTGATTTGTCGTTGTCATTCCTGGCATCGCAGTGATCGCGCGATGCCAAGCAGCACAGAAAAAAAGTTTTAAAAATAAAAAACCCCGATTCCCGGCCAAAAAAGCAGGCGAAAATATGCCTGCCTGAGTGAGGGCACCTACCAGAGGGGTGGTTTCTGGGGGGGGTCCCGGCCTCCCCCCTCTCCTCTCCTGGGCTGCTCTGGTGTGGGGCATCCTCGTCATCTCACCGAGTCGCCTCACCATGCCATGCGGTGCGGGCGGGCGATCCAAAATGGGGCGACCGCAGTATTTATTTTGAAATCGTGTGGTCCAAAAACACACCAAAGCACCACAAAAACATGCGAAAATAGCTATTTTAAAACTGCCTGAATCATTTCAGTACCAGCAGTGGGTTTTCCTTGCAACAAAATGTCTCCATTGATTTTATTTTATTTTATTTTATTTTTATTTTTTTACACCTGCACAATGATGGGCTGGCCATGGGAATGGACCATGCAATTTTTTGGAGCCATTCCACCAATTGCATGGCCACTTGGCCAGGTTTTGACCGAGACATCTGGGATGTGCCAGTCGGGCATAAAAAGCCCACTAACCCTAGCCCGAACCAGAACCCTAACCCGAACCCATACGCCTGTACACTGTCCTTCTTAGTGTGTCAGAGAGGCACCCAGAGGTGCACCCCACCAACTCACCCTAACCTTACCTGTAACCCTAAGCCTAGCCCTTGCGCTAACCTTAACCCTAAGCCAGATCTCTGTACTCGCATTGCACTACATGCAAGTACACTTCCCTTCTTAGTGAGCCAGAGGGCGCCCATAGGGGTCCTCTCTCACTTTGTTCCTCTCCATCCCCAGCCCAAGTGCACCGTACACCAGTATGCCAGTAGTGAGTCACAGTAGAGGCACCCAAAAGAAAGAGAGGTGCCTCTGCCTGCCACTGCAACTTGGTATGCATATCAATTGGCAATTGGCAGGCCAGAGGAGGCACCCACACCAGAGAGGTGCCTCCCTTTCCCTTCATAGCAGGCCAGAGGAGGCACCCACCAGAGAGGTGCCTCCAGGAGAGGTGCTTCTCCAGGCAGCCAGGTGCCTATCCCCCCCAAACCAGTAGGTGCCTCCAGGAGCCGACACCCCCAAACCAGTAAACGACAGACGAAAAACAAAACGAAATGACAAATTTTTGAGAAATTTCGTGACAAACGGAAACGAGCCGAAATGGGCCGGCTCTGACACACGACAACTCGAAACGTCATTTTTCCTGGTTGTGCCCGTCTCTAGTAAGTATTATATTTAGTGATGGCAATAAACCACCAAGGTGGCAGTTCATTGTGGTTCAACATTGAACCCTCCGTCCATGAACTCTTCATGTAGGCCTATAAATTGATAAGTTTCCACCTTGGGTGTTCAGCCTTAGAGGGAGGAAATTGGAGAATTAATTTTTGCACAGTTAGAATGATTAGAACCTTCTCCTTTACTGCATACAGAAGGGAAATTTCTGCATACTTCACAGACATCAGTATACTGGAAATCTATGCTAAGTAGATATTAACACCTGCTTAATGATTAATCAAACTGTCTAACCTCATCTAACATGTATCTCTGTTCTTATTAGACTGTTCTCTCTCAAATGTACTGCACACTGTTTCTAACTTATTTTCCTATGCAGACAGGAATAACGAGTCAAGAAACAGTTATTGGGTTAAACTAAGGCCACAACTTTATTTAAACCTTTAACTCTTTAATCACCTTTCATAAGGATGCCTAATGTAGCATGAGCTCCTATCTGAGTATGAAGCACTTCTTACTTTCAGACTAGACTTTCCCAAGGTGAGTTACTAATGCCAAATCATTCTGTCCAAATTACAGCATGTATTCACGCATCCAAATCTTGCAATACCCAGGGGGCCTCAATCTACCTGAGCCTTGTGGCAGTGGGTTCTGTGTTTCCCATTATTTCCCCTTAATTCCCTTCCTCCTTTCCTGCCTTTAAGGTTCTTCAAATTTGGGAAGCAGGATGTATTAAACTCACCATGGCTGTTCTCAAGGAGCACAGTTTGATCTCAACCCATGGCACCACTGTCCATGGCACAAAGGTTACTTGTATGCCTTCTCTCTGCCACCTAAGCCAAGAATTTCAGCATGAAGGCTCCCTTGTAAATCCGACAAAAACATACCCAGGCCCCTGTCAGACAAATGGACCCATCGGGTCTAAATAAGTCAGGCTGCTCCATCCTCAGCTCAGGGTGCCAAACTACCAACCCCAGGTCAGCCTTAACTGATCTGCCAAATTTATTGTTCACTTCCTGCCTGTCTTGGTCAATACATCTGGGGTTGCACTCAGCCCACCAGACCAATCTGGGCAAAATATTAGACTAAATGATCTGCGCCTTCAGGAACTTGGCCTTAATGGCCCACAAGTCATTTCTGTGGCAAGTCATTTCCTCCTGGGTGTATCAGTATAATGTCAGGGGGCCCATCCAAAGAAACAATAAAAAATCCATCCCAGAACCTGCTTCTCCATCCCTTACATTCCAGCAAAGCTCTGGCACCCAATCACAGACTACAACCCCAGATGGTCTGGGTCCTGGCAGTCTGCAACGCAAATTTAGCTCCTCTAATTATAAAACTATGGCCAACCAACAAAACACTATTTCACTCCAATGGGAACATGGAATGGGCAATAGACAAAACCAAACACCATCATCAACTTTGGTAGAGGATGTACATATGAACTATATCTGTATGAGGACCACCTTCCAACTACCTTAATTTCATCCTCATTGTATGTATCAAAGAGCAGCAGCTGTTGATGAAGCCCCTATGCAGAATGAGTGTGTCCCAAATTTCCAGCCGACAATGCTAGCTGCCTTCAGTGAACTCAAAGTCACCCTCCAAAATTGGAACTTCATCAAAGGCAATCCGTCAGTGTGATGGAACAACTGTGCTGCAGATTCTCCCCTCAGTAACATGTAATCTTTTAATGCACTTACTGGGCATAATTCAACCACTGAGCACAGCCTGAGTAAAATAAATTGTCCTTTCCCCACTCGATCTGTTTTTGACTTATGCAAGTGAATAATGACTCAATCTTCAGAGACCCCTGCATCATCCACCTGCAATGCCAATCTGGACCCATATGTTTTTGAAGGGACAATAAGCTCAGTAACCCAAAATATTCCAAGAATGCTACCAGGTTTGCTGCTCTAAGCAAATTTGCACACTTGCTCAAATCTGCATTTGCATATATGGGGGTGGGAGAGTGTCTGCCTATCTAGACTACACCCCCTCTCCTTACACCAACCCTACAGCATTTTTCGAACATGGAAACTTTTAGCATGGTCATGGTACCCTTGGACAAATGGCAGAACTGGAGCACACGGGAGGAGTAATGATGTCACACATTGCAGTTTTAGAGAGTGAGTGGCCTGGTCCTTCTGGGGTAGGTAAACATTAAATCTCTGCAAATGTTCAATTATGATGGGCCATGCTCTCTCCAAACCCTCACTAATGCAAAAAAGGAATAACTCCTCATAAGATGCCACATAGTTGTAGAGGTTATGCCATTTGATGAGCTTTTGCCTGTCTTTGTGTTCTTATGGAAGTGGGGGACCCCACTGCCTCTCTTGCTACTGTTCTTTCGTTCTCCAACTCACTCAGTTTTGCCAGGATTGCTCTATAATGAGGCCATTCCTCCTCATCCAAGGATGGCCTGGCAGAAGGAGATAGCACTGAGCCCTATGCTTTGCAGGCTGCTTGCCTCTTTTCTGGCCCTGTCCAAATTTCTTAGGGCCCATTTTCCTGCCACTGCTATATTCTGTTCTTTACGCTTTCTAAAAAACGTTTTATTATTGACTTATTTTATCTTATTTTTACTCATGTATTTAATTATTATTATTCATTGTTTTTAAAATGTTGGCTAGAGAAGAGACTGAGGCAGGGAAAGCAGAGCCTTAGAATGCTACCGCAATTCCTTGAGCAGCCGCTTTTTATTTTGCATTGCCTTATCTCCTTCCATGGTCACGTGGTCGCTACAGCGGTTTGGCAGTCTGCACTTCAGTGGTTGCTTAGCAATCGGCTTCCCCGTTCACACTTGGCTGAAGTGCTTTAAACTACAACAGGGAAATGGCAGAAACAGGGGGGAAACCGAAAAAAGGTGGCGTAGTATGTCCGCAAATACAACCAAATTGCTTTAAGGTGCAGGAACTGATTTTAAAAAACACCACCCCCAGTGGTCGTCACAAGAAAAACCGACACAGCGGTCAAAAATGGGCATAGCCAAGGGGGCTCTTCAGAAAAAGCAATTTGAAAAGTGGACAGTGATTTTTAAGTCAATTTGTCTTTAAGGAAAAGGCATTTCAAATCTAAAGTGCGGTAGCAGTCTTAAATAGGGTTCCTCTCTCCCCCTTCCATTGGCCATTAAGTCACTTGCCTGCATCCATTGTTTCCAAGCAGGCAGGCAAATAGACTGCACCCCTCACGGAGGAGCCTTTTCATCCCAAGTCCTGCTCATCAATTCTGGGAGCAGATGCATTCCACATACAAAGATAACATGCTACCTCTTCCTCCTTCATCAGCATTTTGTCACAACCAAAAGTGTATCTGTATAAGCAATCCCAGGATCCACCCTCCCTTTATCAGTATCAGAGCTATACTGACTCTCGGCTCCCATCTATGTTGGATCTACTTCACCCTACAATGTTTCTTTGTTCACATCAGAAACATCTTAGTACAATTAGTTATTATATTAGATAGTTTTTATCAAATCAAGATCAAGAGCATTCCAAGAGCTAGTATCACATATTCCATTAAATACATCAAGGGGCATAGAGTACAGTGACTGAAGTGTGACATTGTCTCTTTTTTTCTACACTTACAAAAGACTATGCCTGTGTAAAAGCCCCATTTTCTTAGGCTCACAAAACAGTGTGTTTTGTCAGAAAGTTCATGAAAGCCTATGGTTCATTCATGAATAGTGATGAAGCACGAACTGTTACGAACTGCCATTTTCCTGACAGATGCCGTGAGTTTTTTGGGCTGTTTGGCTGTGATCTGGAAGTTTTTCTTCCTGAACACAGCCAAACAGACCCCAAAAAATCACAACAGCTATCAGATCCCAGCCGTGAAAGCCTTCGAGAATACATTGCCATTTTCCTGTTTGGTGCCCATCTGTAATTGTCACCAAGAACAGAAGCAGGTGTTGGGGTGTTACAGAGGAAAATGCTTAACTAATTAAAGCACCTAAGTGTCACAGTAAACCTTCTCACTTCTGGGAATATGCAGATTAGCTTCTCTGTTTTTTTTTTTTAATTATTATTGGTCTTCAGGTTGTAATGAGATTCTTTTGGAGTCTGATCTGACAAACTCACAGTCACTTATCTTCAAAATGCATTTGTCTTCTGCTCTAATTATGAAATAGCTCTAAGATCTGTTTCTAGTAGATGGGCACAAAACGAAAAACGATACGCTGTTTTGTAACTTTGTAAGGTTACAAAGCATTTCAAAATGAAATGAAACAGCAGACAGTGTTTCATCAAGAAATGAAACAAAACACCATTTTTGTTTCAGAAATGAAACAATTCATCCTAGTGGCAAGAGGCCTCTTTCTTGATCTAGCCGTCTTGAAAACAGGTTTATTTTTAAACTGATAGATGTTTTCCTTCATGCCCTCCCTGCGCCTGAGCTGTTGAGCTTATCTCTCTGATCTGTAGTGTAGCTAGAGTTCTGCTGACTTCTCTTCCCTGCACTATCTGTGTCTGCAAGTTGATTTAAACTGTTTGTTTTCCTGATTTAGTAGCTTGGATCCTGTGTAGCTCATTGTAACTGCTTACTAACGTTAGCAAGCGATAATAGTTCTTACTTTACAATGAAAAGATTTGCTTTCTAATTTTCACATATCAATCCTCTATTGCAGAGGAACAGGTGAAGTTGGCTTTCTTTCCTGGTCAGAATCTTAAAATTAGGTAGGAGATTTTATGATGTTTTCCTTCCTTTCCTGTTTGTTTGTTTGTTATACCACTGATCTGGCAGCTGGGCCACTCTGGGCACTTTATAACAATATAACATCAATCAAACAAAATCAAACAATAAAATAAACAACTTTCAATAGCACAGTTAAATCAAAATACAACCATTAAAAACAATAGGCAGACAATAACAGAGGTCAATGATGTTATTTGAGTGTGTGTGTCATGCTGCTGGACACAAAAAGTTGGACTAGAAACTAGAGACAGGCACAAAATGGAAATACAGCATTTTGTTTCATTTCGTTTCAGTCTTTGTTTCATTTCATTTCATTAATTATGAATTTTCTTTAAAAAAATTACATCATGAAATAAAATGAAATAAAACAGTTCTCTCTGATCTGCAGTGCAGCTAGCTATTAGGTTTTCTGCTTGTTTACAGAGGGTTTTTTTTTTGTTTGAAAGCAAATTGATTGAAAGGTTTAAGGAGGGTCATTTATTTAAAGCTATTTAAACTCAGGCAGTGGGTTCCCCATTATTTATAGGTAAGGTAGGTAAGGTAGGTAGGTAGGTAAAAAGTTTATTGCTAAAAACCATTGGTCACCGCAATCTTGATTTACAACCGAGGAAAAAAAAACTTATGAGGTTACATCTACAACTACGACAAATATAATTAAAACCAATTAAAAAAATGTGTGACACTAACAGAGCAATACAGTCCTCCCAAAGTTAGAGATTGACCCGGATTTTCATAGCTGCCAGTGCAAACTTTGCAACTTGCTGTGTAACAAACCTGTCTGTACCAACAAGTAGCATGCTAAGTTGGGCTCCAGGGGACCTGTCGGCCAGTGAGCCAATAATCCCACCAAGAAATTTGCCTCTGGGTTGGTCGTGGAGGGGGCACGTGAGCAAGTAGTGGAGCACGAGCACGTCATCGACTTCACCTGAGCCACAAGGGCAAAGTCTGTCCAAAACAGGGATGTTGTCACATCTCCCCTCTAAAAAAGCAGAAGGCATGATCTGAAAATGCAGGGCTGTGAAAGCTTTCCTCAGGGGAGCAGAGGTTAAATTGTGGAAATAGCTTTCCAGCCCGAAGGATGTTTTAAACAAAGGATAATAAAGAGAGAATGGCGATAGTGAAGCCACAGCCAATTCCTTCCATTTGGAGTATAAATAAATCTTGTCTTTGACCAATTTTTTGATACTTTTGAAACAAAAGAGGGGATAAATTCAGTATTGATCCCATATAGGTGTAATATGGGTCTGACAAGCTTTGCCCAGGACTCCCACAAGGGGTGCTGGAGTTGTTCTATATAGCATTTCTTTGGCAAGCGGGAATTGCTCATGGCAGCTAGCTTCAACCAATACATTGCTGAGGCGATGTGTATGAGTGTTTCAATAGGAATTAGCCCTGCTTCAGCTCTTATATATCCAGAGGGTGTGCCACGGGGTACAGCAAGGAGAGATCGAATAAAAGAATTTTGAACCACCTCAAGGTGTGGTATTTTAGTATACTCCCAGATTTCGGCCCCATATATTAATTGGGGGACCATCTTTCTTGCAAACACCTCGACTGCAGGAGCAACCAGTTTAACACCTTGGGTTGAAGAGAATCTCAAAAGGGATTGAGTGGAGTGGGAGGCTTTCAAAACTGTTGCTTTCAGATGATGTTTCCAAGAGAGCAGGTTATTAAAATAAAGACCAAGATATCTGAAGTTTTTTAGCTGCTCAATAGGTTTGTTGTCAAGTGACCACCTATGTCTAGTTCTTTTCCTCCCAAAGACAACTACTTTGGTTTTAGAGTAGTTAATGGACAAATGTTCTCTATTACAAAAGTTACCCAGTTTAGCCAAAAGTCTTCGCATACCGACTTGCGCTGTAGAAATGATTGCAATGTCATCTGCATAAAGAAGGGCAGAGATCTTAGTGTCTGCTATAGAAGGGGGAAAATACTGGGCCATTATTTATAGCCTCTTGAACTGTTTGATTTCATTTTATTTCATGATGTAAAACAAACATGTTTTATTTCAATAAAAATTAAAATTAACTTTTAATATACAGTAATACAGTAGGACCCTGGTATCCGCTGGGGATTGGTTCCAGGCCTACCCGTGGATAATGAAATCCATAGATAAGAGAGAACACCCCCCCCAAAAAAACCTGCTGTTTTGTGACAGTAGCTTGCTTTCTGGCTGCTGTTTTATGAGAGCAGTTTGCTTTACAACTGCTGTATATGACAGTAGCTTGCTTTGTGGCTGCTGAATTATTTTATTTTTATTTTTATTTTTTCTGCAAACCATGGATAACTGAATAAGTGGATAATGGATCAATGGATATGGGGGTCCTACTGTACCTTGGTTTACATGTACCTTGGTTTATGATTGTTTTTCGAGATGAGCAATGATTTCATCTAAATTTTTCCTTGATCGTTGAGCAATGTATTGCAATACAAGCACTGGAGTAGGTCACATGATCACAAGTGAGCCAATGGTCTCTCTCTGTCTCTGCATGCTGGATTGTGGGTGGGTGACTGGAAAGTTCCATCTCAGGCAAGCCTCAAAAACAGAGAGAGGAAAGAGGAAGGTAGGTCTCCCTTGCACCAGCCAGGAAAGTTTTCAAAGGAGATTGCAGGTTATATTTATATTTATATTTATATTTATATTTATATTTATATTTATATTTGTGTTCAAAATCCTTTCTTATTTTTCAAGCCTTTTGTAGTCATGGGGCAGCTACTCAGGTGGGTATAGGGCTATATATTGCACTTTATTATTGTCACTAGAGATGGGCATGAAACAAATAATGGTGTTTCAGTTTTTCGTTTGTCGTTGAGAGGTCTGTTTCGGTTCGTTTCCGTTTGTCGCAAATTTTTGGAAAAATTTCATTACCATTTTTTGTTTTTTCATTTGTCGTTTCTACCCGCTTTTTGCGTGATTTTTAAAGCATTTCCGTGTGCCCCAGACCAGAGGGAAAACACTAAAAAATGGATGCTGGCAGAGACACAGTATAGACTAGATATGCAGGGAGGGTGCAAAGGCAGCGGCGGGCGTTGCCCAGGGTGCAAGGCAGCCGCAGACTGACTGCACTGTGGGGCAGGGGAGGGTACTCACCGAGAGGTACGCAGCATGCACGCACACAGGGAGGCTGCAGGACTGAAGCTAGAGTCGCAGAGATAGCAATCCCACTCTAACTCCCACCAGAGACTGCAAGGAGGACGGGGGCTGCCAGAGGGCATGCTATTGGTTGAACATGATCCCATCACATGGCTTGCCTCCATTTTGTGGCTGGTGGCGACATCCATTTTAAAGGGGAAAGAAAAATACATCATGATGGGAGAAGACAAAAACAAACATTTTAAGGACCCCAAGCCCCCTGGTAGGTATTATCAGACAATATAAATAATTATCGCTGCGTTTTTACAGATGTCCAGGGCGTTTTTTAACATTTAAAACAGCTCATTTCATTGCACGTCACCATTAATGGAAACGGAATGTAACGATCACAATTTTCATGGTTCTGTTTGTTTCATTATCATTTTCATCACAATTTTCGTTTGTCGTTTCGTTACATAATGGAAATGACAAACGGTAACGGAAATGAAAAAATGTTTGTTCCGTGCCCATCTCTAATTGTCACATTTAAAACACTGAGTTGTTAGTCCAAAGCAAAGCAGATTAAACAGCCAGATACTTAAACTATAGCATGGATGTGAACTTTTAGCCAAATTCTTTGGTGAGTTTTGGCATTATTTTGTTTACAGTATGTGGTCTATCGGGCCCCAGAACAAATCATCCGAGTTTCCATTATTTCTTAGGGGGAAATTTGCTTTGGTATGCAAGTGTTTTGGTTTACAAGCATGTTTCCAGAATGGATTATGCTCATAAACCAAGGTATTATTGTATATAACTAATGTACCTTAGAATACGAATGAAGTCCAGAGATATGAATTAACTGAGCCAAGGAAAACATAGTTGAACAGCATCATTAATCCACTAAAAGACAGAGGTAGAACCCTATTACTTATGTATGCCAATGTAAATTGAAGGGTATAAATTTCAGCATCAAATTGATGCTAATTGAGGAGTCAACTTGTGTTCTTGGTTTCATGCCACATCATGTAACTAGTGAGCTCCACGGCATATCATGTATGTAACTAATAGGTGATGGAGGAATAAAATAAGTCCTGTAAAAGAAAAAATAGAGCAAATGTTAACTCCAGCAAAATAATAGTTGCAGGGGTAAAAATTCAGGGGGGAAAGAAACTGCACTGTCTTTAAAACAAAAGTGTGTAAGGAAATGTTTGAAGGAGAAGAAGCACCCAGCCTAAACTGTTGGTTACATTCCATTGGGAAGCAATGGTCCCATCAAAAACAATAATGATTGTCATCCTTCTCCACCAGAATACCAATGGCACAATTGCTTTCAAAGAGAGCCCTGTCAGCAGCCATTGATTTAATGGGAACAATGCTGATAAAAAGCATAACATCCACATCGCTTCTCTAGGTGACAGTCTCCAAAGAAAACTGACAGGACCTAAGTTAATAAATATTGCAATTTTTTTCTTTACGTAGGCATTCCCACACTTCCCAAGCAGTGTTATAAAGGGCCTTGAAGAGATACTGTGCATATCAGATGGTGACATGCCACTATAAAGAGCTTTTTTGAGCAGATAATATCTCTTAATTTAAAGAGATAATGAAAAGGAATATAAAGTGTCAGTTTGCCTGAGATTCACACATCAGCAGAAAATCTGTATGCTGCGAGAGGGAGGGAGGGAAGGAGGAAAAAAGGTGAGAGCATTATATTGTACAGTACACACTGTTTTCTTACACTGCGTCATGTGCAGCTCCTTCTCTTTTCCCTGATGTGGTATGAAAACCCCAAAGCAGGGATGTATGAACATAAGGTCATGCCGAATCAGGCCAAAGGCCCATCTAGTCCAGATTTCTATATCTCTCAGTGGCTCCGCCCAATGCCTCTGGGAGCACATGAGACTAGATATCTGTCTCTTGATACCACTCCCCTGCATCTGGCCTTAGAAGTATCCTGTACTTTTGAACCTGGAGATGACACATCCCCATCATGGCTTGTAACCTGCAATGGACTTCTTCCCACCAGGAATCTGTCTCATCCCCTTTTGAAGGGATCCAGGTCAGATGTGAACTATCATGCATTATCCTTCCATGGGAGATGAGGAAATCGAAAATATTTTTATTGTTAGCAAGAAGGCAAGGTGTTGTGGGATTTTTTGTTTGTTGTTTTGTTTTTTTTTAATTGCAATAATAATGTTTGTAGGAGTTATTTCTTTGGCAAAAACTTTTGTGCCAGTTTTGCAATTGCACAACACTATGATGCCAGTGTATATGTTGCACAGACAGTAATGTGCCATTCGGGCCATTTGCTTTTTGACTTAGCAAGTTGTTCTTGTTTGCATGCATTATTTGCTTTTTTTTAAAAAGTGGCAAATATAGCACAGGACTTATTTATGGAAAGGGTGGAGGTCCTCATTGAAAAACAAACTTTAGCACCCCTTGTGTCACTCTCACACATGGGCTGCTATCTCTGCTATCTCACCTGGGCAAGATCCTGATCTTTGGAAGGTCCGGCTTTTCCTCTTCTACCCGTCACATGACTGATGATGTGGGATAGCAGTTCCCAGGTACAAACAATGTGATTGGTATCTGTTGGTACTCTACCACCATACTGTTTACACCAGGGGTGCCCAAAAGTTTTGTAAGGAGGGCCAGATTTGATGGCTGAGAATGTGTCAGGGGCCGGTTGCTCCCCACCCTGCCACCCCACTGCAAGCCCCACTCACTGACCCATAAGCCCCACCCACTGACCCCTTGCAACCCCACCTGCAGGAAAGGAGGCGGGGACCAAGGGAGGGAGGGAGGGAAGTGGAAACAAAAAGAGGAAGGAAGGAAGGTGGGGAACAAGGAAGGGAGGGAGGGAGGGAGGTGGGGACCAAGGGAGGGAGGGAGGAAGGAAGGAAGGAAGGAAGGAAGGTGGGGAACAAGGGAGGGAGGGAGGGAGGAAGGTGGGGACCAAGGGAGGGAGGAAAGAAGGAAGGTGGGGACCAAAGAGAGCATAGGGAGCCGTGGTCAGAGGTCGCCCCTTGGAAGAGGCGATCTGTGCGACCTTGCACCCCCCCCAAGCTGACCAGCGGTGGCGACGGCTCACCCACCAGCCTACCCCAAAGCTCTTTGGCAGTGGCAGAGGCCCACTGGCCTGCCCAGCCCCACACATTCCCCTGCGGTGCCGGTGGCAGCAGACTGCCCAGCCGCCCAAGCTTTCCAGCGGTGTCAGTGTTGGCAGAAGATTTTTTTAAAAAAATGGGGTGAAGGAGGGGTAGGGAGGGGTGGGCCGGCCAGCCACGGGCCACTCAGAATGGCCTGATGGACCTGATTTGGCCCCCGGGCTGGACTTTGGGCAGGCCTGGTTTACACTTATAGGTAATCTCTGTTTGTATTGTTTTAATGTGAAAGAAGAAGAGGTTCAGATTCACTTGTCATATTTGGTACATTATATTACAGCACTACATAACAAAAGAGCTTGGTTTCAGAATCTAAAAAAATGAAGGTAGGGAGGAGAGTCAGAGATATGTTTTAATTGCAGAAGATATGATGGAAAAATAAGGGTAGCATACATCTGTGGGATATTTGAGATGCAATAGAATGGTAGGGTTTAATGATCTTGCATGCAGTGGACTGGTATGGACAGTGCAGTGTGTGTATGGACTTCATATGAATTATTTTGTCCAGACCAGTTCATGTTTGGAGGATTGGATGGTGGACATAGGGACCATTGTCCTGAGGCAAATGACCAGGTGGTTTCAATCAATAAAAAGAAAGTAGAACAAGAGAGAAGTGATAAAGTGATCTTCACAGAAGGTCAATTTGTTTTATAGATCTTATAGATAAAGTGTGTGTGTGTGGGGGTGTCGTTACAGTCATGACCGACTCTTCGTGACTTCATGTCCCTAGAGTTTCCTTGGCAGGAATTTGAAAAGCTATTTGAATATCATATTGATATAGCACATATTTATTCATGTCAGAAGCACCAAATTAAATTGACATACAGACACACACTACTAAGCTGAATATAAATAAGCAATAAAATTATAATGTACGAAAAAGTATACAAAATGAATAAGATTAAAACAAACAAACAAACAAACAAACAAAAATTAGATGACATCCACCCAATGCTGGGTCACATCACAAGCATTTCCTTTTGCCAACATACAATCTTCCTCTGTCCTTGTTGAAGGGTACAGTGTACATTGTAACATGTTCTTCTCCACATTTGCACACTGTGTCTTTCACAGGGAAGCTCCATTTCCTCATGTTATCGTTTGATTTTTCCAACCCTGGCGCACAGTCTATTCAATGCTTTCCATGCATGTCAAAGTTCTTCTTGCCCAGGCCATGGAGAGTCATGTGGTTCTGCCCAGTTACCCAATAGCTCCTTGCTTGCCTTCCATGGTTCTGGGGCAGTTTGGGGGACTGATTGTTGGGAGAGGCAGAGGTTTTTAGGAAACTATACCTTGATTTCAGTCTCAGCTTTGGTGGCTGATGACCAAATAACAACCATGTTTCTGAGGACAATATGGCAGATATGACCCAAATAAAGAAACAGAAGATATGGCAAAGCCTTACTTGCAGTACAATGGATGGGAGAGATGAAAGATAATATATTCTTAAAATTTGCAAGGCAGTTAGTATTATCACAATACTATCTTACAATATTATCTTGGTTTTTAATACTGGAATCCTGTTCTCCCTCAATCCACCAGCAAGCGTCACTGAACACACCAGGAACTATTTTGAACAAACATGTGGAGACAGCAGTTGTTAATAGAAATGGATATGTAAAAACTTAATTTAAACATTAACATCCAAGCTAAAAAAATTTAACCGTGTCTGTCCATATAGTTAAACATGCACTCACTAAAAATGGTCACAATGAAATGAAAATGTAAGTACACAAGCTCCTAAATAAACTGCTACTGGGTTTTTTTAAAGAATAAAAGTAGTATGACGACCTTGGAAAACAAAATGCATGGTCCTTTAAAACATCAAGCACTATATGACAATATCTTTTTGTTCAGTGTTGCTGAAAGAAGTGGAACTGGATTATATCCAATGAATATAAACTATAATGGTAAACAGAACTAGAACTAAACAAACTTTGAAATATGACAAGAATAATAGTGGGCCATAAAGATAGCCTGCCAACTTTTCGACAGCTGCTATTAAATATGTAATTACATGATGATTGATGCATTAAGATTGGGGTTTTAATTACAAAGTCCTCTATGTGCTTCATCTTATGGTCTTCTCTAATTAGCCCTTTCAATTTTAATGTGCCAACAGAGTACAGGAACTCTTCACCTCTCTGTAGAGAAGCGGTGAATAAATCCTGATTGTCTTTCTTCTGAGAATGTAAATCATTATCTGTTGTTGCTTTTGATATAGATGCAGCATATAATTGCTAAATGTCTTCCTTTCATTAAACAGAAGTTCGGCCTCTTTGCTTGATACTAGAGATGGGCATGAAATGGGAAAATCCCATTTTGTTTCATTTTCCATTCCATTTCCCCCCCCCCTTGTTTCATTTCATTGAGAAATGAATTCATTTTGGTTTTTTTTTTTCATTTTTGTTTGTTTTTTAAAATGCCTGATGGGGAAAGCTTAGGCTTTTTAAACCTTTTCTCACCACTGAAGCAAGCACTGATGGTGGAAAAAAAAGTTTAGAAAACCTGTGCTTCCCCTGAACATGCCTGATTTTTTTTTGGGGGGGGGGAGCATGGGCTTTTAAAACTTTTTTCCACCACCAAATGGATCCTTGATGGCAGCAGCAGCCACTGGGGCCTCGCGAGTCTGCCTGGTGCCATGTCCTCAGTGGTAGCAGTGGTGGCGGACACTGGGAGACCTCCCCGGCCTTACAAGGCCGCCCCATGCCAGTTCCTTGGTGGCAGTGGCAGCAGTGGATGCTGGGAGGCCTCCCCAAAGCCTTGCAAGGCCACCCCATGGGGGTTGTCAATGGCACAGGCAGCAGCTGGGCCCAGGAGGCCTCAGGTAGAGACCCCTTTGCACCCAATTGGAGGAGGGTGAAAAATGAAAGGAAACAAATGGAAAATTTCCAGTTCATTTTATTTTGTTTTTCTTGAAGAAATCATTTTGTTTTTCATTTCATTCTGAAACAAAATGAAAAATGAAAAATGAAACAAAAAAGTTCATTTCATGCCCATCTTTACTTGATTCTCAACTATGGGGGGGGGACTTGTTCAGGCTTCAGGATGGTCGGAGTGACAGGCTTGACATGAACAGCAAAAAGGCCACAGACTGCCAATTAGAGCAGAAGAACAAGAGATGTGGGAAGATGAAACCAGGCATGTCCCATTATCATGACCAATCCCAAACCTATTAGATTAGTGGCTTTCAAGTCAAAGAGTCCCTTAGATCAGAATCTCTGGTGCATAACCACAGAATGTCAGGGTCATGGTGGGAAAAAGCATATATGTACCTACAGAAGAAGGGACACCTCTTGCAGGGAACAGGTTAAGGGCAATTATATGGTGCAGCTGGAAGCCTTGGAGAGCAGTATATCCCAGCTTCCTGCACTGTTGCCTTTTGCTTCAGCAATGCAAGTTGTCCTCGTGCCTCTTGTGCTTCAGCCCTTTGTTTCTCTGCTCATAAGAGCTTTGGTCCTTATTAGTATATGTTCTCGCCTTGCTCCTGAAGAGTCATGTATATTCCAGTGGCGCCTGCCTTACTTCTGTACATTGCTGTTCCAGTCCCAGCTCAGCATGCTCCACTTGCACTTGCCTCATAGACCGTATTGCACATTTATTTGCTGGTTGGCTTTAGAGAGAGAGAGAGAGAGAGAGAGAGAGAAGAGAAAGAGAAGAGAGAGAGAGAGAGAGAGAGAGAGAGAGAGAGAGATGTTGAGTAATTTCAGTTCGGCTAGCCCAAGCTAAAGGCTGCTAGATTCCCCTAGTACCCAATGAAAGAAATCTAGCACGAGACAGGTCCAGAGAATTACCAGTTTATTGGGCCCAATAAAGAAATGGTAAGGCCAACAACCCACATCAAGGCAGTGCGTAATCATCGGCCCCGAGGAGAAGATGAACACATATTCTTATACCCCTCTCTTCCCTCCTACAAGGCACGCAAATCCCCTGGGCCAGGCAAGAGGTGGTCCGCAGAGGACACCCAATGGGGACAGTACAAAGGGTCTTCTGGGGGAGGTCCCGAGGCGTTCCCAAGTCCTGAAACAGGATACCAGATTAACCTGTTTGCCAGGTGTGGCCAGGCCTTACATGTTCTTTGATGGGCCATTCAAGGTGTGAGAATAGGGAAAGGGGAGAAAGCATTGTTCAAGAGTCCATGCAATTATCGACTCAATAAGTGGCTTGGAGAGTCAACTAAGGAATCTTGAGCCGTGAGATGGAACTTCCTGATGGCTGTGGAAATGGGACAATGGGTGGTTTTTGGCTGAAGATAATCCGTGTACATGCAGGAATTAGGAATTTGCATCCTCGCCCTATCGACCTTTGGAGGTTATTCTAGAAGACAATGTCCCTTCTCTGGGGTCGCCATATTGTCCTTCTCATGTCACGGTCCCTTGCCCAAGGTAGTGGCCCAAGTGAGGGCAGAAGGCAGTACAGGAACACGTTTTAAGCACATCCAGGGAAAGTGGATTTTGGGAGGACAAAGGAGAAAAGGGGAGAATGTCCAAAGGTAGGCAGAACAAAGAGGGGACAGGGGGAACAGAGGGGCTAGGCCCGGGGGCTTGTCTTGGCATGAAAACCATAACTGTGCCCTGGACGTGGAGGGTGTCTCTGAGTATACTTTTGCTAAGTGGGAACCGGCAACTTCAAACAACGTAGCCTTTTCCTGGCTGTTCACCTTGGATTCTCGACAGCGGGGCCTCCTGGCTGTGAAGCAAGCCACAGGGGTGTTTTTTCCTGATATCCCCGGAACGGAATGGTCTTTTTGGATCGGGTTTCTTCTGTTCTGCTTATGACAGTGTGGGGCTATAGTCGGTAGCCTTGGGGAGCCCCGAAACCCCTCTGGTTATTTTATAATTTTATGTTTTCCATTTCCATTGTGACTCATCAATGTGACATATTTATTATCATAAATATTCTTCTGAGGGCTTAGAACAAAATCCTCCCCTCCCCCCCATCCCCAGTAAAATGAGGAAGAAGGATGGCAATAGTATTTGACAATTAAACACTGGTGCCCTCTCAGCATAAATAAAATAGAAAGTATCCAATGGTGATTCTCTACAAGATCCACCAGGATCAGGAAGAGGGCAATCTCCATAGCAACTCTACCCCTCAAAACTTCTGAAGTTCATTTTTTTGTTACCTCAGAGCTGAAAATCTGAGAGAGGAAAGTTCCACTGCCACTCATAGGACCTTATAGTTAATATTTTGTTTTTTAAAGACACATTGAAACAGGACAAGAGTTTCTTCCTTCACTTTACTATAGAGGTACAACATAGAGATGAATATTAGAGATGGGCACAAAACAGAAAAATTAAATTTTATTTAGTTTTGTTTCCTTTGCTGTTTCATTCCATTAGCATTTTTTTTAAAAAAAATTCATAACGAAACAGCATGAAATGATTCATTATAATATATGGGTCTATTTCCTTGGGCCCTAGAGGCACCTAATAGTGTGGGTATCTTAAGAGTCAGGGCAGTAAGTTAGAAATTGCAATCTGTGTGCAGAGAAATGGGATCTAGGAATGATGTACTAGCCAGATATTGTGGTCTGTCTGCGAAGAGATGGGCCACCAGGTAGATCAGTGTTGAGGATGATTTGATAGTGACTGGGAAAGATCCCATGCAAAATTCATATGAATCCCAGAGGATACAGTAAGATTTGGCTTCTTTTAGCCATAAATCTCTTTTATTTAAATTTAAAGAGAGAGGATTGACAGGTGACTATGTGCTAGAAAAATATGCTGTAGAAAATACTGATCTCAGCTAAAAGTGACAGGGGTAGCTTCCTCAAGTGATTTTAGGGGATCCATTGAAATTTGGAAAAGTTAGGGTTTGGGAGGGCTGAGATATTAAGATCCAAAGGAGGTGTGGAGGTGCTTAAGGGAAAGAATGTGTCCAGCACACTTTACCAATTATAGGGTTAATTTACAGCTTCCCCTCTCTATGGTAAAGTGTGCTGAAGACACTCATTCAATTGAGTACCTGCACAACTCATTTGGAGCTGAATATCTCAGGCCCCAGAAACCCTAACTTTTCCAAATTCCAAAGGGTTCTCTAAAATCGCTTAGGGAATCTAAGTCTGCCCCTTTAGTGCTGATACACAGCTGGGATTATTATTTTTGTGTGCATAATTTTAATGCATACGGACATGCTGATCCCAGCCATGTTTAGGCAGCTTGGCCCCAAAGTAGAAGGGGTACCTTCCTCAAGCAATTTTAGCTAACCCCCTTAAAGGTGAAAAGGTTTGGGGGTCAAGGGACTGAGTAATTAAGTCCACAGGGGTGGCCCTAGGAAAAATGCTTTCTAATTTGAATCATTGGGAAGCTGCAGAAAGAATATTTCCTAGAGGCACCCCCTTTGAACCTTAATTACTCTGTCCCCTGACCCCCTAACCTTTCCAAATTTCAGGGGATGAACTAAAATCGCTTGCTCCCCTGGGTCCTGGGGACCCACGGGAGTATAGCATTTTGTTTCATTTCATTTTCTTTCATAATGAAACTACTTTAAAATTCATTTTGTAACTAAACAAAATGCAGGGTACAAAAGGAAACAAAATGAAACACTATTTTTCCATTTCATGCCCATCCCTAGTTTTCAGTACCAGCATGAAGGGCTTCCCTGACCCCTCTCTCAAACCACCTACAACTTGCTCCTCTTGTGTTTTGGTGCCGGGTCCTTTGGGTGGACGAGTCTCACTCTCTGCCTTAGTGTTTTTGTGGGCTTGAAGTAAACAGGGATATGGTGTTTGCAAAAATCCTTCTAAGCATTTCAGACACTCTAGCCATGTAGGGAATGACCAGGTTCTTCTGTCTGCTCTGGGTCTCAGGTTGATCCATTGTTCTTTTGGGTTAGGATGCTGCCTTGTTGAAGGCCCACATTGGATATCCCCAGGCCTTATTTCAGAGCAGGGTGACATGAGGTCAAAGTGAACTATAAAATGGAGGACACACAACTAGCATTCTTCAGACTGACAAAGCTGTTTAGATGAGTGCCAAAATGTTTCCATCTCTCAAGAAAAGAAGTCCAGTTGCCATGACTCAAATTCCAATTAAACTCACCTGGATGACTGAGAATCTTTACAGATGCTTGTGTATTGTTTGTTTTGTAACATTTTGTAACCTTATGAAATGATAAAATATTGCTGTTTCTTTTGTTTTGTGCCCATCTGGATTACATGTATGCAACTGCTCTGGAATGAATTCACCATATCCCCTCTGGCAGTGAGACATGTCGATGCCTGAGATTCTTCACAATATGAAATGAATAAAAGATCTTTTAAAATTATGTTTTTATTTTATTTTATTTTATTTAAAACTACCCAAAGGTCTCTGGCTTACAACAAGGAATTAAAACAGTTAATACATCAAATATCAATAAATAATTAAAACAACAGCAAAACCTTATACTAAAATCATCACTTTGCCATCAAAGGACCCCAGTCTATGTTGTATCAATTAAAAAACTTCTGGAACAGGAAGGTTTTACCTGGCGCTCTGAAATGTCATCAAATGTTGGCGGATCTCCTGGGGACTTGGGGGAATTCCATAACTTGGGGGCAGCTGCCGAGAAGGCCCTATGTCTACAAGCCATCCCTCTCACCTCCTTGAGGGATGGCTCTTTCAAGAGGGCCCCTGGCTAGATCTTAATTGCCGGGTAGGTTCATATGGAAGGAGGCGGTCCTTCAGGTATCTAGGTCCCAAGCCGTTTAGGGCTTTATATGTCAAGACAAGCACTTTGAATTGGGCCCGGGCAGCAACTGGTAACCAATGCAAGAATCGGCGTGATGTGATCTCTGGCGGCCCCACCACTCACCAGCTGTTTTTCTGAAAGGACCGTCTTCAAAGGCAGCCCCATGTAGAGCGCATTGCAGTAATCAATACGGGATGTTACCAGCGCATGCGTAACTGTCATGAGGCTCTGCTCGTCTAGGTAGGGGCGGAGCTGGTGGCAGCATAGGAATAAGCCCATAGAGTATGGGGAGCAACTTTTGACAGAGTGTGAAGATTTATTTAGCTTAAAAACTATAACTATGCAGGGGAAATTGTTCAGATATCTAAAGAGCAAAATTAGCTTCAAGTCTCCACTTAATATTTCTCCTCAGCTAGCACCTAGAGTCACAATCATTTACTCATAGACACTGATAAGAGAAAATAATAAAAAGCTAAGTTTTTCTCACAGTTCTTCATAAATAAAAACAAACAGTATTCTGAAGAAATTTATTTACTGGTCACATGAACAGAGCTTAATTGATAAACTAGCTGCATGACTAAGCAGACCAACACTGACCACCGACAAACTACATTGCTCTAACTCAGGGCTTCCCAACGTGTCAACCGCAGGCGACTGGTAGCCCGCGAGGTGCTAAGAAGTTATCCGCCAGGTCCCCGCCCGCCTCCCAACCTGGGGGCGCTCCTCCTCATGGGGGGAGGGTGAGCAGGCACTCCTCTGCCGCTGCCAGCACCATGGAGCTTGGTGGTGGTGAGCGGATGCTCCTCCTCCACCAGCGCCAGAGCTTGGTGTGTCATGGGGGGTGAGTGGATGTGCTGCTGCCGCGGAGCTTAGCGGGGGCGAGTGGGCGTTCCTCCTCCACTGACACCATCTGTGCTGGGGAGCTTGGCGGGGAGGGCAAGTGTGCTGCCCTTGCGGAGCTTGGTGGGTGGGGAGCAATTGGGCAAGCCGCCGCCATCAAGCTTGGTGTGGGGGCGAGTGGGTGCTCCTCCTCCCCTGCTGCTGGAGAGCTGGCTGGCTGGGGAGTAAGCAGATGCGCCGCCGTGGAGCTTGGTGGGGGTGAGTGGGCGTTCCTCCTCCACCGACACCATCGGTGCTGGGGAGCTTGGAGGGTGGGTGGGCAAACAGTCGTGTCGCCACCGCGGATTTTGGTGGGGTGGCGAGTGGGTGCTCCTCTGCTGTCGGGAGCTTGGTGGGTGGGGTGTGATTACAGGGGAGTGGGGCTCCTCCTCCAAATGGTAGGGATTTCATGAATCGACCCCTTTCTAATTTCCTACTCTTGCTGTGATTTACTATTGTATTCATGCCGAAGAACAATGGTTTTCTTTTTTCTTGTATTTGCTGTTTTTTTACTCTATGCCAGTACTACTGTTTTATTGTATATTTGTTGATTTTGATAATAGTGATTTTTATGTAACATTTATTTATTTGATTTATTTATTTATTTATTTATTTGATTTATTTGATTTATATACCACAACCATCTAGCAAAAAAGCTACTCTGGGCGGTTTACATACATAGGCAAAATACAAAAACATATTAAACAACTTAAAATAGTAAATAACTAATCAATCAGATCAACATGAGGTAAATCATAATAAAAAAGAACAAATAAGCAAATAAGCACAAATATGATAAATCAAAACCATTTAACAATTCAAAATAAGAACAGATGGAAAAAATAAAGAACTAATAGAAAACAAATGCAAACACTGACTGAAATCCAGACCTGACATGGAACCAGAGAAGGCCCAATGAATTTCGTAAGCCAACAGCAGTAAACTGTAAGTTCCATTGATTCAATGAACCTACTTGAGTGGTGGTGTAGGACTTGATTTCAGCCAATATGTGGAATATAACATGGATGTGCACTACTTTCATTTCTGCAAATATGATTATTGCACATCTCAGGAGGAGTGGAGTGGTAGTAGTAATGGAACTAGTGGAGAAGGAGGGGGATGGTTGATGGGGGCAGAGGACAATAAGATTAATATACTATTGAGTTCCAATAATGTTAGTCAACACCACTGATACCTTATATCAGTGATGGTGAACCTTCGGCACTCAAAATGTTTTGGACTGCAACTCCCACATTCCTTTGTCACTGGCAATACATGCTCAGAATTCTGGGTGTTGCAGTCCAGAACATCTGGAGTGCTGAAGGTTCACCACCACTGCCTTATATTGTCCCTTTTCCTTTAGCATTGTGGAGGATGCCCTGTTTCATGTAGATCTCTTATTTGGTTAAGCCCCTGAAAGATGCACTGTCAGCAGCTTTGATCTGCAGAAAACTCACTACACCTTCTTGTGGCATGCTTGATAGCTCAGTGACTTAGGTCTGTCTCTGGTTGCAGAGGCAGAGGCAAGGGAAGGGAGTTTGATTCTCTGCTGTGCCTCCCTGAGAGGAGCTGAACCCAATGATTCATAGGGTCCCTTTCAGTTCTCCATTTCAAAAGTTGTCACTCTTTCTCAGCTTACACCACTTGCTAGGTGCTCTGCTGGAGAAAGCTGCTAACAGCTCTAGATAAGAGATGCCAATGAATGCTGCCATTGAGAAAAAATGCCCATGGGGACTGTCACACAGCTGGTTTCCAGTGACAAAAATGCCATGCAAAATAGCATGCTTTTGAGGTTTCAAGTAGGACAGGGCAGACTAAGTTGAAAGAGCAACAAACCTGAGCAAATCCTTGGCCAGGGATTCATTCTGTTTGCCCTTTAATATTAGAGATGGGCACGACTTAGCGGTATTCCCGTTTCCGTTTCCGTTACTCGTATCTGTTACTCTACGGAAATGGTAACGGGAATTACTCCGCCAGACTTCGAGCTCGAACCGACGAACGAACAATTTTGGTCTGATTTGTCGTGCTCGTTCCTTGCATCACGTGATCGCGCGATGCCACGCGGCACAGAAAAAAAGTTTTTAAAAGTGAAAAAAACCCGGTTCCCGGCCGAAAAGCAGGCGGAAAAATGCCTGCCGTGCCTCAGGGCACCTACCAGAGGGGTTGTTTCTGGAGGTCCCCGGCCTCCCCCCCATCCCCCGTCCTGGGCTGCTCTGGTGGGACTCGCCGCAGGGTCGCAGGCAGCCAGCAAAAAGCCCAGTCTCACCGGCCGCCGGCCGCCACAATTAAAGCGCAAGCAAGCGGCACGGACGGCACAGGAAAAAACTTTTAAACTCTCCCCCCACCCATTCCCGGGCCAAAAAAGCAGGCGGAAAAATGCCTGCTTGACTAAGGGCGCAGGGCACCTACCGGAGGGGTGGTTTATGGAGGGGGGGTCCCGCCTCCCCCCCATCCTGGGCAGCCGGACTCGAGTCGCCATGCCATGCGGTGCGGGCGGGGGATCCAAAATGGGGCGGCGAACGCAATATTGTTTTTGAAATCGTGGTCCAAAAACACACAAGCACAACAGAAACACGCGAAAATTTATAAACTGCCAGATTTTTCACAGTAGCAGTGGGTTTTTTTCTTGCAACAAAATGTCTCTCCTCTCCTCCTCTGTCCTCCATTTATTTTATTTTATTTTATTTTATTTACACCTGCGCAATGATGGGCTGGCCGAGTCGCCAGCCATGTGGGAATGGACGACCATGCAAATTTTTGGAGCCATCCCACCAAACGCATGGCCACTTGGCCATGGAGACTTCTGGGATGTGCCAAAAAGCCCCCTAAAACCTGCCCTAGCCCCCTAACCCTAACCCTAACCCTTGACTCCGTACCTCTATGTCACAGACTGTCTTCTTAGTGGGTCAGAGAGGCACCCAGAGGTGCAACCCACTAGCCCACCGTAACCTTACCCGTCACTAGCCTAACCCTAGCCCCAACCCTAACCCACCTTAACCTTAAGCGAAATGTACTTGCATTGCACTACACGCAAGTACAATTCCCTTCTGTGTGAGACATGGTGTTGCAAGAGCCTTAGTTAGGCATCTCACCTATGGCTCTGGGTTCAGTGCCATCCATTAGTCTTCACAGTCACTGTCTGCACATTTGCACAACTGGTATGCAATATCCATATGGCTATTGCATACCATTTTGCAGCAGCAGCAGGTGAGGAGGGGAGACCCCCATGTAGAGGGGTCTCTTGGAGCCTGCTTCCCCTTCCTAGTGGGTGAGGATAGGAGGCATCCACGGGTGCCTCCAGGAGCCCACTTTCCCTTTATAGCAGGCCAGAGGAGGCACCCACCCCACAGAGGTGCCTCCAGGAGCCCGCTCCCCCCCAAAAAATCAGTACTAGCGACAACGAAAAAACGAAAAAACAAACCGACTAATTTTTGCGAATTTTCGTGAAAACCGGAAACAACCTGAAACGGAACCGGCCCGACTAACGACAACTCGAAAATTTTTTTTTCAAGTCGTGCCCATATCTATTTAATATTAATACCTTTATTGTCAATGTACAACATGTGCACAATGAAATTGGCTGAGTCTCCCTTTC
Organism: Phrynocephalus forsythii; assembly: GCA_029282475.1. Classification (NCBI taxonomy): domain Eukaryota; kingdom Metazoa; phylum Chordata; class Lepidosauria; order Squamata; family Agamidae; genus Phrynocephalus; species Phrynocephalus forsythii. The sequence continues at coordinate 19,195,135 of JAPFRF010000002.1, forward strand.
CCACCCCCAGCCCAAGCCCACCCCCAGCCCACTAGCAACCACTCAGTCTTATTGCACCCTGTGTACTTGACACAGAATGCGCCAGCCCACAGGTCAGTTCTTCTGTACTTGTCCTGGGATTATTTCCCATTCAGCAGTCTGACAGCCCATGGATAAAAACTGTTCTTCAATCTGTTGGTGCGGCAGGCTATACTATGATATCTTCTGCCCGATGGTAACAAGGTAAAGAGGTGCTGACCAGGGTGTGAATCATCCTTAAGAATTTTTTCAACCCTCCTGAGACAACGATCCCTAGAGATGTTGTCCAGTGCAGTTAGGGGACAGCCCGTGATATATTGAGCTGTGCTTACCACCCTCTGTAATGTTTTCCTGTCAGCAGCTGTCAATCCAGCATACCAAACAGTAATGCAATATGTGAGGATGCTTTCAATTGTGGACCAGTAAAAGGAGATAATCAGTTGTTGTTTCACTTTGTTCTTACGCAAGACCCTGAGGAACTGCAGTCTCTGCTGGGCCTTCCTGATTACTTTGGTTGTATTGATTCCCCAGGAGAGGTCTTCACTAAGGTAAACTCCCAGAAATTTAAAGGAAGACCTGTACTGATATAAATTAGTATGTTGAAGCAAAGACATTAAGTGAAATTTAGTTGTCTGGTGAAATATGAACTTGCCTGAACTTTGAAACGGAGTTTGGTAGTCCAAATTAACACAAAAGAGTATCTAGTAGGGGAAAAGTTCACATTCAAAAATTAACACATTAATTCTCCCAGTCAATGAGTAATTTTAAAATGCTGGTATTTCATTAACCTACAAAATTTCAGTTGGAAAAAGGGCTTTGATAAATGTGTATCCTAAAAATAATATTTGGAGAAGTGCATTTTTTAAAAGACATAAACATATTATTATGATTTTTTAAAAAGCTCACTGTTTGGGATGAATTAAATTTATGTATGACTGGAAAATTTCTCAGAATTTAGAATGGAGTGAATTTAAGTCTGGAAAAGATCTCAAAATGGTAATGGTGGGGAAATAATGAGAAAAATTATAGATTATGGCTTTCCCCCATAGGCGATTATGTTAAGCAAGCTTCCCCTATCTCTGGAATTTTTTATGTTGTACTGATTTTATGTTATACAAGGTGTTTGTTATATAAGGATCCACTGTACAGTATACAATTTTATAAAGCACGCTAGTTACTGCCATTAGGCACAGTACGCAATATAGAATAGGTGGCCCAATTGTGAGATTCAGTACAATATCATCCCCCCTCCAGTTTTTCTGTTGGATAGTTGTTTATTTTGCCTCAGATTCCATGTTTCATTTTTATAATTTATTCTTCTTTTGTTGTTGTTTGTTGATTGCTCTTTTAATATTTGATTTTAATTTTAATCCATAATAGTGTATGCACTAATGGGGAGATTAGATAGATAGATAGATAGATAGATAGATAGATAGATAGATAGATAGATAGATAGATAGATAGATAGATAGATAGATAGAACAAAAGGAATGAATAATGTCATGGATGCTGCTTTAAAGCATTGCCAGTGTTTTTGTTAAAAAAACAGTTACCAGAAACCGATACTTTCTTCACTAACGTTCTAATTTGTCAAATCCAAGAGAACAAAATGATACCCAATATGGTTAGTAAGGGAGTGTGGAAATCTGTGTTTTTTCGTTATTTGTTGGTTGCACCTGCTAAATGTGGGCTGTTATTGCACCAATGTTAATTTACCCAAACATAATAATTTGTATTTGTTTTGGAAGTAATTCTGGTACTCAGTGTCACTGAATCTGCAGCTTGGCACAGCTAAGTATATGTAGGGGGGAAACACAGCATTTTGCACCTGTGGTCCTGATTACTGCAAATTATAACAGTCTGTTAAAATTAGACTTCTCCAAGCTCTTTTATGACGGACACACACAATCCCTCCTGTCACCTGTAGGTACCTGAGGGTGAAAAACAGTTTTCCCCCTCAGTATTGTTTTCAATACACTTTCTTTTCTATTCTTGTAGAAAAAATACGTGTCAGTATGTTTTAGAAAGCTAGCATTCATGCGGCAGAATGTGTGGTGCAAATATATTATGTGAATTTCTCCTGCACTGCTCATGCATTGTGGTGTTTATGAATTCCAGTACTTATTGTCTGGTATCCAGTGGCTCCAGCTCTGTTGCCTAAATGGGCAATGATGTCACTGTCCACCTATGTTAATCTTTATTTTCATCTAATTTAAAATGTCCTATCACCTCCTTCAGGTTTTGAGGCTCTTGCCCTGCGAACACTTTGGGAACCTTGGGATGTAGCAGGAGGAGAATTTAAAATTTGGAAAACAATTACTTGCTCTCCTGCTAGCAAAGTGAGATCACTGATGGCGATCCTGAGATAATTTTCCACACCGACACTTCTGATATTTGACCAGAGACCCAAAGTGTAACTTAGGTCAACAGGATTCCAGCTATAATATAAATTAAAAACTGTTTTATTACCTTATTTAGCTGTCAAAAAGAGGAAGGTCCACCAAATCCCTTTGTACTCTGGATGGAAAGGTCATCAGACTTTCTCGCTTGCATTGGCTACCCGTTGCATGCCGGATCAGATTCAAGGTCATGGTTTTAGTTTATAAAGCCGTCCATGGCTTGGGTCCAGACTACTTTTCAGAGCGGATCGCCCAGCGGTCAACCTCAGCTCAACCAATCCGGACGTTGCGGGCGCACTCGCTTCGGGTGGCCACCCCCAGAGAGGCCTGGGAATCATCCACCCAAAACCAGGCCTTCTCGGTGGCCGGCCCGACTCTTTGGAATAGCCTACCTAGCGAAGTGCACTCTGCAGAGTCCCTGACGGCCTTTCGCAGAGCTTTAAAAACCTTGCTCTACCGCGAGGCCGTTGGTGATCTGGCTTAGGGTTTGTTTTTGTTCCCCCCCCCGCCATCTGATGATTATTTTAGTCTATAGGAACTTTCGCCGAGGGTGCATATTATGTTTTTAATTTGTCCTGTGGAGTGTGTCATATATTGTTATCGTATATTGTTTGTTCATGTTGGGCAGAATTGCTCGGCCTATTGTTAGCCGCCCAGAATTCCTACGGGAAGATGGGCGGGATAGAAATTCAATAATAAATAAATAAATAAATTCTTTGGGGAAATAAAATAATCTGAAACCATTCTATCCTGTTTTACTAACTCTCCAACAACAGCGGCTATATTTATTGTTTCAAGAGAGCATGATTTGAAAATGGATGTCCATCCATTTCTGAAATGGGACACAGTAGAGAAATAGACATGTGCTGGTGCGGCTATACAACCGGGTGGTAAATGGAAAGCCTCTTAGAGGTCTTGAACAAATGTTCTTACAGGCTTTATTCCTTTGTGTTCCCACACAATGTACAGCCATTAGTTCACACACCGCAGGTAACAAATAGAAATTCTGTGGGCTATTGAACACTCCATGTTTTCACTGTAACCTCTGTACAAAGTCATTTAGTGCTTGTGTTTCTATAATTGAGATACATTGGGGTAAATCCATTGCTCAATGGCCCCTAAAATTCAAACATCCCCCGTACGCCGTTTGTACGTTGGGTTGCAATATAGCATATGTAGGACGGATGACTGCCTCACCAAGTTTTGTATTGGTTATTCTTTCTTTAGGATCAGTGACCAGGTTATTTCCTTTTCTTTTTCTCATGCAAGAATAAAATTGCATCTCTTAAAAGAGCAAAAAAATATAAAAAAATAAAGACATGCTTTAGATATGTCCTCAAACACTGAGGTATCATCGCATCCATACCATGGAATATATTTTATTGCATAAAGCATATATTATCAGTTGTTAAATGTTCCCATTTTGCTGAAGGTTTTGTACAATGAGAGATGAGAAATGTGTTTTTATGGTCATTAGCTTGAAAGTGAAGATATTCAGTGCTTTGATTAAGAAAACCTATCGGAAGATGCTATAAAACAAGTAGGACATTATTTATTTATTTATTTATTTATTTATTTATTTATTTATTTATTTATTTTTTACTGCCCTATTAGTGTGAGACACTATTCTAGGCAGTTAATAGACAAAAAAACCCAAACAACAATAACAGAGACAAATGACAATAACAGAAAAGCACAACCGTGCTTAACTTGTCCGTGATGGTGCAGGTATGGCACAACACAAAAGATACATGCATTGCTATCAAATGCTTTAATGAAGAGCTGCATATTAAGCAACTTCTTAAAGGTAGATATGCAGGCCCCAAGTGCAGCTCATCCAAGAGCTGATTCCAAAGGGCTGATGCAACAACTGAGAAGGCCCAGCTTCCAGTAGATGTTTTCTTAGCTTTCATTGGTCTGGCAATGCAGACAAGCATGGCTGGAACAATCTCGTGCCATGGGTAGATTCTCTTGGGTAAAGATGCACCAACAAGTAGTGTGCCCCCAAACCATTGACTGCTTTACAGATAAGCAGCAGGACCTTGTACATGATCTGGGACATTACAGGCAACCAGTACAGGTGAACAAGGACTGAAAAGATGTGATCCAATCTACTCATGCTTCCTCCAGCTTGGTTACTGTATTCTGGACCTGGTGCAATATTTGGGTCAAGCACAATGGAAGCCCCACATAGAGAGCATAGGATATCCTGGATATCACCTAGACAAGGCTGCAATCTTGGAATCCCAATAGAGAGCTGGATCCATGAACATGTTCAGATTTCAAACTTAATCTCAAAGCAGGTCTACCCCACCCAGCTGAGGAAGAATATTCCCTACCCTATCAGAGGGACCTCCCAAGAGGACAATCTCCATCTTATCCAAGTTCAGCTTCAGCCTTATATTATTGGTCCATTCTGAGTCTAGGAAATGCTCCAGTGTCCCGACAGCATCCACAGCAAAATATGTGAAGAAAAATACTGGTGACACCTATACTACAAATCTTATGATGACCTCCTCCAATGGCTTAACATACATACTAAAAAGCATTGGGGAGAGTGAAAACCCCAGGGAACCTCACAACAAGGGATCAAAAATTGCTCCCCAAACTCCACTTTCTAGACATGATCCCTGAGGAATGATTAAAGCCAGCTAAACATCAAACCTCTAATTAGAGATGGGTACGAAATGAATTTTTTTGTTCTGTTATTTGTTATTCATTTCATTAGGTAACGAAATGAATAACGAGCCCCAGAGTAATTTAAGAACGAAATGAAACAAATCGGGAAAAATTGGTTCAGTTAGGTTCATTTCATTCTTCCCTGATGGCAATGACAGTCTGGCTGTCATCACCCACGGGGGAGGACTGTCTAGAGAGAGACCCTGTTCTTGCCTCAGCAAGAGGAGGTGGGACCAGGGTCTCTCTAAAGGGATCTTTCCTGTGGGCAGATGCCAGCCCACCTGGTTGTCACCTGCCCGTGGCGGAGGACTGTTGAGAGAGGACTGTGGTCTTGGCTCCGCAAACAGAGCTGAGCCCATAGCCTTCTCTTGAAGGGATCTCCGCTGCGGGGAAGTGACAGCCGGCTTGTCTGTCCCCTCCCCGCATCGGAGGGTGGTCCAGAGAGGGCCACGGTCTTGCCTCGGCACATGGAGGCGAGATCACGGCCCCCACTCCAGGGATCTCCACTGCGGGTGTATGACAGCCGGCCCGGCTGTCATGCACTCACGGCAGAGGGTAGCCAGGAGAGGCCCAGCGTCTCGCCTCTGTATGTGGAGGCGGGATCGCAGCCCCCTCTCCAGGGATCTCCACCGCAGGAGGGTGATAGTCAGAGTGGCTGTCACCCGCCCATGGCTGGAGAACGATCTACAGAGGGCCCTGGTCTCATCTCCGCGTGTGAAGGCAGGACCGGGGGTCTCTGTAAAGGGATCTTCCCCGCGGCAGATGATAGAGCACCCAGTGCTGTCATCTACCACGGGGAAGAGATCCCCATTTGCGCCTCCGCATGCAGAGGCAGGACTGGGGGTCTCTTTAAAGGGATCTTACCCACGGCAAATGGCAGTGCACCCAGCACTGTCACCCACCGCAGAGAAGAAGAAGAGACCCCCGTTCGCGCCGCCGCATGCGGAGGCTGGACAGGGGTCTCTTTAAAGGGATCTTCCCTGCAGGGGATGACAGTGCACCCAGTGCTGTCATCCACCACGGGGATGAAGGGGGATGACAGTGCTGCTGGGAGAGCTGTCCCATGACTGTGGGGAGCCCTCCTGGGGGCGGTCGCTGCTGGAGCTGCCTGGCAAGCCAGCCAGGAGACCTGTCCCACAGCCACAGGAGCTCTCTCCTGGCCGGCTTGCCAGTGCCGGCGGCACCCCTTGAGGGCTGGGGGTAGATTTAAACAACTCGTTCTTCCCTCCACCCTATGTGGTGGAGGGAAGAACACGCTCTTTAAACTTGTTTCCAGCATTCCAAGAGGCAATTCTCCTCCTCCAGGTATGTTTGGAATTGCTCAACCAACACCTGCTCAATCACCTTGCCCATGAATCTTATGTAGACAACCTGTCTACAATTGTTGAGATTACTATTGCCAGATTAGGTCTTCTCAAAATGGGTTGTGTAATAATTCATTCACTAGCAAGACAACCCTTCCTCAGTAAAGCATTAAGGATGTTAGCATATTGCTGATACGAGTGAAGAGTTTTAAGCAACAGGGTCTCTACTGAGCTTGATTGGGTTTGCATAGAATACATCTATGTTTTGTGACTTTTGAGTTCCTGTCTTCTTCCTTAGTAAAATGATCACTGACGTTCACCCAAAGTAACCTTTTGGGTCTTGAACGCTCCAGCTTGGTGAAGCTACTGAGTCATTTCCAAGGAAACAGGCACATAGATAGAAACAAAGGAAGCAAGGCTAGATACCTGAAGGACTGCCTCCTTCCATGTGAACCTATACGGGAATAAAGATCGAGCCAGTGGGCCCTCTTGAAAGAGCCATCCCTCATGGAGGTGAGAGGGATGGCTTGTCGACAAAGGGCGTTCTCAGCAGCTGCCCCCAAGCTATGGAATGCCCTCCCAAGTGAGATCCACCTGGCGCCAACAATGATGACATTTCGGCGCCAGGTAAAAACCTTCCTGTTCCAGATGTTTTTTAATTGATACAATATAGATTGTGGGTCCTCTGATGGCAATTTTAGTGTAATGATTTTAGTGTAAGGTTTTTATTATTGTTTTAGTTATTTATTGGTATTCGATGTTTTAACTGTTTTAATTCTTTTGATTGTAAGCCGCTCAGAGACCTTTGGGTAGTGGGCGGCATATAAATTGTAAAAATAAATAAATAAAATAAATAAGGCCCAGGATGCAGAGAAATTTTGGGGAAGATAGAAAATGTTTTGATAATACAAGCATGATTTCTCCAGGAAAATCCACATTCAAGTGGTACCATGTATAAAGGAATTAATTCATTCCAAATGAAATTATGTTAAGCAAAATTTCCTTTATACAAATTCCCATAGGAATGCATTGAAAATGGAGTAATCCCATTTTTATATTGTACGGATTTTCCCCATAGGCGATTATGTTAAGCAAATTTCCCCTATCTCCGGAATTTTTTATGTTGTACAGATTTTATGTTATACAAGCTATTTGTTATACAAGGGTCCACTGTATCTCTGCTTTTAAAGTTTTTATTTCAGACAGAAATTCAAGAATGGTATCTTCCCCCTTTTTATCACCTTTACAGCTATGAGAAACAAATGGGTGAATCTTTCACAAAATGGCAATACACTACAAAATTCCCTGTTTATGCAGGTTTCAGACTAAATGAACCCCACAAGCTTCTATCCGGCAAGAAAAAATCCATTCTTGTCTAATTCTGGTTTCCTGGCCAACATATATTTGCAGGCAACCTGTCAGTGGATGTCAATTTTGCCTCATTTTGATGGCATTCTCATTTCAGTGAGAAGCAAATAGCAAAGTAGCCAGACTTGCAAATGACACCCAATTATTCAGGACGGTAAAACCTCAAGCAGACCATGAGATGATCCACAAGGACTGCTCTAAACTGGGCATGTTGGCAGCAGAAAAGCACAGGAGAGTCAATATGAGTATGTGGGGAAAGCAATGCATGTTGGGAAAATGTACTAATAGGGGACAAATTGGCCGTGATTATTACCTAGGAAAGAGACATTGGCCTGATAATAGGCAGTTCAATGAAAACATCAGTTCAGTGTGCTGTAGCGGTGGAAAAGGCAATTCTAGTTTTACAAAGTGCTACATTATGGAACAAAAAGAGAAAAAAGAGCTTCAATGTGCATACAATGGCTACTCATAACATTTCCTCATAGATGGTTCTACCTTCAGATGGACTGCAGTGGCTGCTTGGAGCCATAAATTTAGGTGCCATGAAAAAGCAGTACAATTTTTGGTTGTTCAGTTTCTTAACAGGGGGAACTGGTAAGCAGAAGAACTTATGGAATTTTCGGTCTATAATAATGTCACTAGTCTTGGGCATAAATGCCCTTTGATGTGGAGCAGGAACCATTTACTGCTGTATCCAAGCAGGAGTATCATTGTACCTAATGCTGAAAGGTATAAAATGTGAGAGAAGTAAAACATTTGGCATCCATTATTAATGTGAAAGTGTCACTTAGTGGCTTTGGAGGTTCACAGTACCACTTGAACATGTTACTCAAGTGCACAGGGAATATCAAATTTCAGGTTTGCTGTCTTTTTGTGGAAGAACACAGGTAAAAGGTAATTTAGAATTAATTTTAAGGTATCTCAGGATAACATTTTACTTAGCTGATTGAGGAAGTAATAACATGCTGTGTAAGAAAAAGAAAAATGTTTTCAGATTAGACAGACAAATAAATAAATAGACAGGATAGATAGACAGGATAGATAGAAAGACAGACAGAAGACAGACAGACAGACAGAAGACAGACAGACAGATAGATAGATAGATAGATAGATAGATAGATAGATAGATAGATAGATAGATAGATAGATAGATACCACTCTGTATGCTATTGGTGTCCAAGGAGAGGACTAACACATAGAATAAAGTAAAAAAAAATTAATGTTACAACAGAACAGTTCTGTCACGACTGTTAAATGTATATTTGAACATAGAACTTTTATATCCCACTGTCTTTCATGGAGCTAATAGTGGCACAAACATTTCTATTTCATATCCACTCTATGCCAATCATTCCTATTACAGCCATGTGAGGTGGATTGGACTAAGGCATGCTGACTTTTATAAATAAAAAGATAGAATGTAGGGTGAAGTCTGAAGTATTCTTGTAGGGTTCAAGAACAAAACACAATATCCTATCATATCCAGTTTCTTTTGCCACTTCAGGCTAAGGTACTTACTTAAAAAAGGTTAAAGGTTCCCCCTGCACATGCGTGCTAGTCGTGTCCCACTCTGGGGCAGTGCTCATCTCTGTTTTCAAGCGAAAGAGCCAGTGTTGTGTAAGTCTGTGGCCATGTGGCCGTCATGGCTGAACATAATTCTGCTCATGGAACACTGTTTACCTTCCCACTCTTTCTTTAAAGGGCGGTACCTATTTCTCTACTTGCCTTTATATGCTTTCAAACTGCTAGTTTGGCAGGAGCTGGGGTTAACAGAGGGAGCTGTGGCACCCGGGATTCGAACCACCAAGCTGCCAGCTCTGCAGCCGACAGTTTCAGCATTCTAGCCCACTGAGCCATCACGCTCCCAAGGTATTTACTTACACATCACCAAAAAACAGGAAATCCATCAACAAAAAGGGGAACAAAGATGTCACTGATTTGTATAAAACGAAGAGTTAAGTTATTTGTGCAGATGTAAAACTGAAAATTGTTTTAGATATTTCTCCAATCTGCCTCCTGGTTGTTCTTTATTTTCAAATCATCTTTTAAAAAAAAAGCAAAATGTAGTGCTTATATACTGTCCCATCATGCTTAAAGGGCTACCTGGGCATGTTACAAATGGGGTTAACAGCAGGAGCTCACTCCACTGTGTCACACCCAGATTCGAACCGCCAAGCTGCCTACTTTGTAGCTAACAGTTTTTGGAGCCTTAGTCCACTGAGCCACCAACCGATGTCCACCAGAGAGCTGCTCAAAAGGAGGATGCCATCAAGTGGAGGACTGTCTTCCCTAAAAGAGCATACATGGCCACCCTTCCTGAAGAGACATCATTGTTCCTCATCACCGGTAATTTAATTTTTTTTTTTTTTTTTTTATTTTTATTTTTATTTTTAGTTTTTTGCTATAAGGGTATACGAAATCACTCCCTTTGCAACATCTGAAGTTCTCAGCATCAGGCTGTAACTACCTCTTTCTTCCTAATAGTGTGTCTGGGTCTGGCTATTGCCCTTTACACTCAGCCTTCTGGGAATCACACACTTTGTACAACCACACAAGTAATAATGGTGAGCTGTCATGTCAATTCTGACTTTCTGGATTTTCCAGGTAAAGACTCCTCGTTCCCTTCTTTTGGGCTCACCCCGGGACTGGGAAACTTGCCCAAGGCTACGTAGACTGGCTCTACTCTCAGGAGGCACACTGGGGAATTAAACTCCTAACCTTGGGTTCTGCAGGCAGATACCCAAACCCTAGACCTGTCCAGCCAACATTATATAACCTTAGCAGGAACTTTAACAAAGTTATTTGCCAGACTTGCAACAAAAATGAGTCCTTCCATCTTTAGAAGCCCACTGCTTCTGTGTCTTTCCATCACCTTATTATCTGGCCTTGTGAACCACATGCTTTTGTTCTTGCTCAGGCTTTTAAGTAGCTCACACATAAGTGAGCTTATTTCAAGAGGAACCCCCACCCCCACCACCTAAGCTCAGAGTTTGGGAACAGAAAGAAAGAAGGCTGAAAAAGAACAATCAGCAAAATTTGGCAACTGGGAGGCAGCTGAGAGAGGTCTTGTCATGTAACTGTATCTGCAGAAGTGCTTTCTTTGTGGACCCATAGGATAAATGCTCAGCCCCATTCTTTAGGCCAAAAGGAATCTACTAGTATCTCAACAGCAGGTGATTTTATCTTGCCCTGTAGGTAATTTGGGTCTTTTTATACATCAAACCATCTGCCCAGCTGTTAGGAGAAGAGGTAGGACACTTTGAAAACCCACTTTTGAACACTTGGTTCATAGGAGCTGATTGTTTCACTGTCGTTGCATCAAGCCACACGGGAAGAACCGGAACATTGCATTCAAGCTTTGAAAAGACTTGGAAAAGATATCTTTGTGTCGGAAGAAGTATCCCTCAGACGTCCAACAGTTAACATGTATGTCAGGGAAGAAAAGGCTGGGAAGGGGTAAGAGGCACTTCCATGGTGTCACAGTGACCCGGCCCTTCCCAGAAAAAATACATCTGTGATCAGTACCTGCCTAGAAAGATGAAAGGGGCTTACAAGAGAGGCTGGTACAAGTGAATCCTGAGAAAAGAACTTGCTGACATTGTTGAGAGAAACAAAAGGCCAGGTTTAAAAGATGTCTATACACTTTGCAACTAAGTGTTCAGGGAATAAATAGATAGGAAGAAAGGTTTTTTCCAGTTCATGGCTGGGTTGCATTAGCTTATGGGAAATCCTATAGAAGGAACTGCTCAATCAAAAATGGTGTTTCTCGCTGCATTTTGCAAACCTTATCAATCTGCCCTTAATTGTTTTATTGCTTTTTACTCAGTGTTTGGTTTGGATAATGGACAAGTATGTATTTGTATGTTTGTTTGTATGTATACATGCCTGCCTGCCTGCCTGCCTGAAAAAGCATGTGCATGCTATTTCCCTCCTCTTCATGATGTAATCTAATACCAAATGAAGAATGGAATTACAGTTATACCGAATAACGAATGCCCCAATAACAAAATTTTTGGATAACAAATCATAATTTCCCCCCCCACCCCCAGCCTACAGCCCCAGCCAGGGGCACTTTCTCCAAAGGGCAGGAGCTGTCCTCTCAGCACAGCCTTTCAGTAGGGCTTTCCCCAGCCCATGCTCCCTCCCTATTGTTCCCAACTCTCATCAGGAGCGCTGGGCAAGATGGGGGAGGAGTGCCAGGGTGCCTGCAGCAGCAGCAGCAATGGAGCAGAAGTGGAGGCCAGGTGCCAAGACCCTGCCTGTCACAGAACCTGACTCTGAGGGGTTAAATGGTGAAGAGCTGCTGGAGGAGCCTTGCAGCTCAAATCAGCAGGCAGCTGGGTCTGATGACTCACTTGAAAACATATCTTCTCCTCCTAGAAGGGCCATGAACAGGATTCTGCAAAGATGTGCTACCAGAAGAGCTAGGGAAAGGGTCTTTGATGCTAGATGGGGAATTAGGTCGGCAAGCCCTGAGTACTAGCAGAAGCCTTTCCAGAACTAAGGGTGTGTTCCCTGTTTTGGGATAAAGCTGGTAAGCTCACCTTGAGCTCTCTGTGGGAGCAACGCGTCATTTGAACTTGCAACCACGTTCCTGTCTGTGACCTTGTCTCTGTTTCCTGACTTTGGACTGGCTTCCTGGACAACGGCTTGATCTGTTCCCTTGGGTTTGGCATCTGGTTTCCGTGAGATATTCTGGTTTTGACTTGGACTGTTAATTACTTGGAGTTGGATTCTGTTATTTATCTGGCACTTGATTATTAGCAAAGGACTTGAACTTGCCTGGCTTTCCACTAAAGATCTTGGCAAAGAACTGAACCCTGTTTGTGTGTGTGCTCTATGTGCAGGGCTTGACACCAGGCAAGATGGGGGAGGGAGCAGTAGTGGTACTTCCGCAAGGCTTCGGGAGTGCCCGGTGGTGGTAGCAGTGGTAGAGCAGAGTTGGGGGACAAGTGAGATGGGGAAGATGAGGCAGTGGAGTTGGTGTGGCTTTGGGGTTGTCAGGTGGTGGTGGTGGCAGCAAAGCAGAGGTGGGGAACAGGCAAGATGGGGGAGGAAGCAGCAGTGGTGGTTGTGCATGGCTTTGGGGGTGCCCAGCAACAGTGGCGGCAGAGCAGAGGTGGGTTGCCCAGGGTGCAAGGCAGCCACAGAGTGACTACACTGCGGGGCAGGGGAGGGTACTCACCAAGAGGTACACACACATGCACACAGGGAGTCGCAGAGACAGCAATCCCACCCTAACTCCCACCGGAGACTGAAAGGCGGACGGGGGCTGCCAGAGCTTTTTATGCCCTCTGTGGCTGCCAGACCTGCCCAGTCTGCCACCTGGGCATGCTATTGGTTGCAGTTGTCCAAGAATTTACATGATCCCATCACATGGCTTGCCTCCATGTTGTGGCTGGAGTGGCGACTTCCATTTTGTCATCCTTAAAGGGAAAAGAAAAACACATTGTGATGAGAGAAGACAAAAACAAAAGTTTTAAGGACCCCAACCCCCTGGTAGGTAATAATTTCAAATAATTATCATATTAACATCCGTTTTTATGGATGTCCAGGGCGTTTTTTAACATTTAAAACAGCTCATTTCATTGCACGCCACCAGTAATGAAAACAAAACGTAACAAACACAATTTTCGTGATTCTGTTCATTTCGTTTCATTTTCATCACAATTTTCATTTGTCGTTTTGTTATGTAACAGAACAAATAACAATAACGGAAACACAAAAATGTTCGTTTTGTGCCCATCTCTACTCATGAGACAAAAAACTTGTAGGAAGAAAAAAAATTCTGGGAATAGGCATGTTTTTCATGACAAAACATTCCCTATGGGATGCTTTTCAAGATAAAAAAACCATTCTGCATGTACCCATGAAAAAACCCAGTTATTTTGTCTTTATTTTAGCCTCTGGAATGGATTAATCAGTTCCCAATGCATCCCTATGGGAAATCGTGCTTCATAAGACAAAATTTTCATACAACGAAGTGTCCCATAGCCTCCGGAATGGATTAATACATTTTCAATGCATTCCTATGGGAAACTGCATTTTGTAACACAAAATTTTCTTAAAACAAATTGACCCATAGTATGAATTAAATTTGTTTTAAGAGGTATCACTGTATAGGCTTTTAAAACCTTTAATAAGCTGTCACCCGACCTTTTTCTTATATCTCAGCAACAGCATCTGCCTGTTTTATGTTTTATTACTTATTCATTATTTATTTAAAATACTTATATCCTATTTCAGCAGCAATGAAACTCACAGGGCAAATAATTTTGCTTCCCACAATATTGTTTTAAATGCTCAGAATGGTACATGAATAAGTAAGAATTTAATTTAACCCACCTTTTTTTAAGGAGAGCTTTTCAAGTGTGCATATTGCTTTATAAGTTAAAGAACTGAAGTTTAATCAAGTGCTTTAAATGTGGAGAGAAAAAAGCAGACCAGGAGCATTTGCTAATGCTATTCCATCAGAGGGCATGTAGAAGTCTGACTTTGTATCCCTAGGTATCCAACCATGTTTGCTTTACTAAACTTGGGTGTCACCAATCTCTATTTGTGTCTCTGTCTTCCTTAACAGTTGGATGATAGCTGTGTGATCCTTTCATTTTTGGCAATAACTGTACCTCTCACATTTTATTTTTGTAGATGCTTGAGAATCTTGTTTAGTATACATATACATGCATTACAAAAGAGATACACCACACACACACACACACACACACACACACAAATATAATAAAAAGGAGATATTAAAAAGAGATACATAACTGTACATACTGATATCTCTCTATGAAATGTGACATTTCTGCCTACACAGGTGGTTGGAATGCACATGAACGTAGCAGAAATACAGGGGAGAAAGTGAAACTGACAGATTCACCAATCCTTATGATCAGGGCCGGCACTTCCATTAAGGCAAACTAGGCAGTTGCCTAGAGCCCCAAAAAGGAGACAGGGAGCTGGCCAGCCTGCTGTCCCCCTGCCGCCCCCCCGCCGCTGGCCACTGCCGCCCGTCGCCATCCGCCCATCGCAGCCTGTCGCCCACGCCCATCGCCACCCACCCCCCATGCCCTTTGCCCCTGCCCCCGTGCCCATCGCCATCCCCCACCATCTGCCACCCCCCTGCTGCCACCCCACCGCCCTGCCCCATCTGCCACCACCCTGACCACCCCCGCCACCCCCTGCTGCGCTGCCTGCCTGCCACCCACCCCATCCCCCCTGCTCCTCACCTAGGGCGCAAAAAAAAAAAAAACTAGCACCAGCCCTGCTTATGATCAACCTTCAGGTGTGAGTGGTATTTAGAGCCCTGATATCTCTGACATCCCTGATTTTAAAGGAACAGGGAAGACTTTGTGTCAGGCAGTTATGTTTTGTTTGAGACATCGGGTGATATCTGGTTTGCTCCCTCTGTGCATGGTTCATGTGGATGGACTATTGCTGGCATGCTGGACAGTGCACTTAGAGTTGCATTGGGACTGAGTGGCTGAGTTGTTGATGGTCCGTCCTACACCTCCTCATCTTCTTTTGCAGTGGGTGTACGACATGTCAAATGACCCTGCATCAATATTATGCCAAATGAGCTTGGACCAAATAACTGCTCGGCTAGCTAGATGGTACATCTTCCATGTGTTTCTGCCTCTAAAAACAGCCCATTATTGTGATCAATGGTACAATGAATGAAGCATTCTGAAGGATTTTTAACTTATTTTTGCTAGCAAGTTTCTTCCAATCCCAATATTTGCTTTTTGATTAGGGTAATATGAGATCACAGATGTGTGTGTAAGCAGACTTCATCCAAATACAATAAATATTCCACTTTGAGATGTAGAAAACAGCCTCTGTATTAGCAAGCATTTCAGAAATGTGAGTCATTTATTTTCAAGCTTACCATATGTGTTTTCATTTGTATGCACTGGAAAAAAAGAAAACATTAATGAGGCATTAGCATATCTGTGACGATGAAAACAGCAAAAGGCAAGCTGAATCCTTGACAAGGAACATGATATACTTCTTACCCCAAGCCAAATAATGTAAAAATAATTTCACTGATTACCACGTTGGCCTTGTTTTCCCATTCTGTAATCAGGCAAATGACTCTTAACTCTTTCATTGTAAGTAATATGGATTTGTTCATCTTTTTTGTAATGCCAACAAGCCCTTTTATTTTGGATACCATGTCTGTATTTAGTGGGATCTTAAACTGGAACAGCAGATGATTTTCATTTCTATTATCACACCCTATATAGACAGATACAGTATGTGTTAGCTTAATGTATGAGATGGCATTTTGACTGTTGTTTTAGACATGTGCTCACCAAAACAACAGTCCAAAATGCCATTAAAAGATGTGCAGTTCGTATTTCTGACTTGACAACGAACCTTTCAGTTCTCATTTATTTCAAAATAATCAGCATTTTAAAATTTCCCCTCAGGGAACAAGGGATAGTTTACCTAGTCTACAAAGGAGGTAAAGCCACAGAACTTGCTCTGTCTCCCTGGGCACAGTTACTCTAGGTGTCACCATGATGGAGTGATAAATGGAGCTGTACAGTTAGGTGGGATATGCCCACTTAGATGAGATAGCTATGTTTAAATATTTGAAAGGATATCATATTGAAGAGGGAACAGGTTTGTTTTCTATGGCTTCAGAGACTAGGACTCAGAGCAATGGTTTCAAACTACAGGAAAAGAGATTGCATTTGAATATTAGGAAGAACTTCATGACAGTTAGAGCTGTTCGGCAGTGGAATATGCTGCCACAAAGGGTGGTGGAGTCTCCTTCCTTGGAGGTTTTTAAGCAGAGGGTTGGATTGGATGGCCCTTGAGGTCTGTTCCATGATTCTATGAAACATAAGGCTATGTATGGGGGCTAGACATCTGCCAAATTCTGTGTCAAATGAGGGGTGTTTGTATCCAATTGGGTGTATTCCAAATTGAAGCAAGTAGTCTTGCTTTACTTCTGGTGTGGAAGAGGGCCATTTTGGTTTGCCCAGGAAACATCTGTAATTTGAAGGAAGTGAGGGCTTGAATACATTTTTGAATCAAAATGGGAACTGGTTTAGGTTTTTAGAAATTGATTTAACATGAGTTGCTTTATGGGGCAGTGTATTCTGGGTTCTTTAAGAATTGCCATGTCTCATTTAAATCACATTTTAAAATATTTAATTCTTTTTATGTATTTTGTAGTGATATAGCACTAGAATGATGCAGCACTAAAATGGAAACAGATTGGGGGTGGCGAGGAGGAATTTTGTCTCTAGAGTATCCTACAGGTCAAAATTCAATGTACTTGTGCCCAAAGCTTCGCAAACCCTGCGGAGAGCCATATACACCAAAGAAGGCAATCATTAATTCCAAAACAAGTTTAATGGGTATGATTTAAAATACAGAACCCTCACATGGTTTTTTTTTCCGGGGGGGGGGGACCACACTTAGCTTATAGTTGGAGATTTTTATTGCTTTCAAGTGTGCCAAATCCAGTGCAAATATAGGAATATTCTGATGTGTAATTAAGCCCTTTAACACTAGTTTATAAGGCAAAATCTGTGTTTGCTGTAGATGAGAACAAAGAAGGTGACTGGCAGCTTCACTTCCCAAGAGGACTTTTGCTATGCTATCCAATCACTGAGATTGTGGGGTGCATTTCAGAGTGAGGTCACTTGGAATTCATATTTTCATCCCACTATTAATTCCTAGTTACCTTAGCTACTCAGTAGGTTCCATTAGCTGTTTCCCATATTTATTTAGTTTTTAGGTCTCTCTCTCTCTCTCTCTCTCTCTCTCTCTCTCTCTCTCTCTCTCTCTCTCTCTCTCTCTCTCTGTGTGTGTGTGTGTGTGTGTGTGTGTTTGTGCACATTTGTGTCTCCTTTTATGTCATCTTGAGTGGGCTTTAAGCAAACAGTTAAGCTGAGCTGAGCACCACATATTTTGTGTTTCTTCTCCCATCCACTTCCACTTCCACCTCCAGCAGTCAAGGATGTTCATCCTGGACATCACAGTTTTGCACACTCAAAAATCTGGAATTAACACAAGCATTCTTTCCCAATGGTGTTACAACCAGGCCAAACAAAGAAAGTGAGACTAGAAGATCCCATTGGGAAATAGCTTTTCTTCCTTCTGTGTCCTGAAATACATGATTGTTAGAGTCTCTGTGGCTCCCTAGGCACCTGAATATATTGCTGCTAACAAATAATTCCCATGACAAGGGAAGAAGGAAAGAAAAGAACATGACATATTACTATGCTTTGCTTTCCACATCTCCATTTGCAGGTACATGTAGACCATCCTTCCCCTGAGACCTAAACTTGAATAACAAGATCTCCATTCCTTCAACTAAGCAACGAACAACAGTGTAAAAAAACAGGGGAAAATGAAGGGTGGAGGAGGGAGACAAGCTTTGAAGAGAGTTTCCCCTCAACTCTGAAAACAATATGTGTCTCCAGTTTGGCGTGATGGATGCTTCTTTACATGTCTACTCAACTTTCAGGATGTAGCCTCCCCAAACCGACATCTATTTACATGTCGTTTTTCAAGTTAATGTTCCAGATATTCTGAAACACACATATAGCTCTAAAGCCAGATGCTGAGCAGAGGAACATAGACAATGTCAGTTAAGATCAGAGCCAGTCTGGAGGAGCCATATCAGCACACCCAAACTGAAGCAGAGAACCCATGCACAGCTCTGGCAACATACTGTACATCTGTGTGGGAGCAAACTAAAAGAGACCTAATAAGATTTTCCCCTAAGAGGCACCTTGTAAAATGAACAAAAAGAAAACCATATGACATCTCTGTTCTTTTTATAAAAAAATAATTTTAAAATAACAAAGAAAATACTCAGCTCTCTAAAGAATTTTCTGTAGTATTTCAGATGCAGTAATACCTTGGTTTATAAGCATATTCCATTCCAGAAACATGTTTGTAAACTAAAACACTCTTATATCAAAGCAAATTTCCCTATAAGAAATCATGGAAACTCAGATGATTCGTTTGGGGGTCCCATAGACCACATAATGTACACACAAAATGCCAAAAGAAGTTGGCTAGAAGTCTACCTCCACACCATGGTTTAGGTACCTGGCTGCAGAATGTGCTGTGCTTTGGACCAACAACTGGATATTACTCTGTATTTTTTAATGTGACAATAATAAAGTGCAGTTTGTAGCCCTATACACACTTGACTAGCTGCCTTATGACTAGACATGGTTTGAAAAAATAAGAAAGACAGTGGAAAACAAATTAAAATAAAATACAAATGTAAAGGAAAATAAAACCCAAACCAGCACTCATCTTTGAAAATGTTCCTGGCTGGTGAAAGGGAGACCTCTATTCCACTCTTCTCCCTCTGCTTTGGAGGCTGCCTGAGATGGAACAGATCTTCTGCTAATTTTGGCAATTTGATTGCTGTAACTCACAGTCAGTATGCTCTTATTTGCTGAGGAAATGATTGTATTGCTTATTCTGGAAGAAAATACACTGCCACATTTCTGTCAATGAAAGGTTCCTCTTGATTGCCTTGGTAATACAACACATACTAATTAGAGATGGGCACGACCAGAAAAAATTACGTTTCGAGTTGTCGTGTGTTGGAGCCGGCCCGTTTCGGCTCGTTTCCGTTTTTCGCGAAATTTTCCAAAAATTTGTCATTTTGTTTGTCAGTTTTTCGTCTGTCGTTAGTACTGGTTTTGGGGGGGGGGCTCCTGGAGGCACCTCTCTGGGGTGGGTGCCTCCTCTGGCCCGCCATGAAGGGAAAGTGGGGTCCTGGAGGCACTGGGGTGGGTGCCTCCTCTGGCCCGCTACAAAATGGCATGCATAGCCAATTGGATATGCATACCATTAAGTTGCAGTTGCAGTAGCCGGCAGAGGCACCTCTCTTTCGGGTGCCTCTGTGACTCACTGCCTGCGGTGCACTTGGGCTGGGGAACGAAGTGAGAGAGGACCCCTACGGGCGCCCTGTGACTCACTAAGAAGGGAAGTGTACTTGCTGTAGTGCAATGCGAGTACACATCTGGCTTACTGGTTAGGGGTTAGCGCAAGGGCTAGGCTTAGGGTTATGGGTAAGGTTAGGGTGAGTTACTGGGGTGCACCTCTGGGTGCCTCTCTGACCCACTAAGAAGGATAGTGTACTGGCGTATGGGTTAGGGTTAGGGTTCGGGTTTGGGTTCGGGCTAGGGTTAGTGGCTTTTTATGCCCAACTGGCTCATCCCAGAAGTCTAGGTCAAAACCTGGCCAAGTGGCCATGCAATTGGTGGAATGGCTCCAAAAATTTGCATGGTCTACTCCCATGGCCAGCCCATCATTGTGCAGGTGTAAAAAAAATAAAAATAAAATAAAATAAAATAAAATCAATGGAGACGTTTTGTTGCAAGAAAAACCCACTCCTGGTACTGAAATGATTCAGGCAGTTTTAAAATAGCTATTTTCGCATGTTTCTGTGGTGCTTTGGTGTGTTTTTGGACCATGCGATTTCAAAATAAATATTGCGGTCGCCCCATTTTGGATCCCCCGCCCGCACCGCATGGCATGGTGAGGTGACTCGGTGAGACGACGAGGATGCCCCCCACCAGAGCAGCCCAGGAGAGGAGAGGGGGGAGGCCGGGGACCCCCCCAGAAACCACCCCTCTCGTAGGTGCCCTCACTCAGGCAGGCATATTTTCGCTTGCTTTTTTGGCCGGGAATCGGGTTCTTTTTTTAAATTTTTTTTTCCCGCGCCGCTTGGCTTGTTGGCGTGGCGACTCAATGAGGATGCACACTTTGCACAGCCCAGGAGAGGAGGGGGGAGGCCGGGGACCCCCCCCCCAGAAACCACCCCTCTGGTAGGTGCCCTCACTGAGGCAGGCATATTTTCGCCTGCTTTTTTGGCCGGGAATCGGGGTTTTTTTTATTTATTTTTAAAACTTTTTTCCTGTGCCGCTTGGCATCGCGCAATCGCTGCGATGCCAGGAACGACAACGACAATTTTTCTTTAGTCGGTTCGAGTTCGAGTTCTGGCAGAGTAATTGTCGTTCTTCATTCCGTTACGTAACGGAAACGAGAAACAGAAACGGAAACGAGAATTTCACCTAGTCGTGCCCTTGTCTAATACTAATTAGAGATGGGCACGAAATCCCAAAATGACATTTCATTTCATTTTTTGTTTTGTTTTTCTTTGTTTCATTTTGTTTTTCATTGGTGTTGTTTTTCATTTTTCATTTTTTTATTTTAACTCATTCCGACCAGTCGGGTTGGCATGTTTGTTTGTTTGCTTGTTTGCTTTCTTATTCTTATCTTGCCGGCCAGCTGGTCTGAGGCCGGGTCAGCAATTTTTCATTTTTTTTTTTTTATTACAGTACCGACCAGCTGGCCCAAATTAATTAATTAATTTTTTATTACAGTGCTGACCAGACGGCCTGTGGGCTGGGTCTGCGCCTTTTTATTTTTATTTTTAGTTCTTTATTACAGCATGACCAGATGTTGGTGCTTTTATTTATTTATTTATTTATTTATTTATTTATTTATTTATTTATTTATTTATTTATTTATTTATTACTACAGCACCAATCAGCTGTCCCACGGGCTGGGTCAGCACTTTTAAATATTTTATTTTATTTTATTTTATTTACTATAGCACCAACCAGCTGGCCTTGCAGGCCGGGTCAGCACTTTTTTTTTTTTTTATTTTTTTCTACAGTGCCAACCAGCTGGCCTGCAGGCTGGGTTGACACTTTTTTTAAAAAAATATTTTTTTTACTACAGCGCAAACCAGCTGGCCCATGGGCCAGGTTGGCACTTTTAATTTTTATTTTTTAATTTTTTTATTACAGCACTGACCAACTGGCCCAGGGGCATGGTTGGTGCTTTTAAATATTTTATTTTATTTTATTTTATTACTACAGTGCTGACCAGCTGGCCCACGGGCCGGATCAGTGCTTTTAAAAAAATTATTATTATTATTATTATTATTATTATTATTATTATTATTATTATTATTATTATTATTATTATTATTATTACTACTACTACTACTACTACTACTACTACTACTACTACTACTACTACTACTACTACTACTACATTGCTGACCAGTTGGCCAACAGACCAGGTTTGCACTTTTTATTTTTATTTTTTAATTACAACACCATCGACCAGCTGGCCCACAGGCTGGATTTTCACTTTTTTATCCCCCACCCAATCGCACCCGATTGGGTGGGGGAAATGGCAGGCTTTTAAAAACTTACTTCCCGCTGAAGCACTGTGGTACAGCTGGTCGGCAGCGGCTTCAGCAGGAAATAAATGCCTACAGTTTCCCCCACATTGCTTCAATGCATTCCTATGAGAAAATGAAGTGAACAAAATGAAAATTTCTGTTTTGTTCCATTTTGTTTTTCTTTGATGGGTCTGTTTATTGTGCATTTCATTCCGTAACAAAATAAATAACGAATAATGAAATGAATTAAAAATTCATTTCGTGCCCATCTCTAATACTAATATGTTCCCATATCTGAGAAGGACATGTTGATGTTGATTAGATTTCACAATACCTGTGCACTGATGTGTTTTGTGTAGTTTTTTCTGGTCCTGATCTTACAACTCTTCTGTCTGTGGCTCAGACAGTAGAAACGAACCTAACATATGCAGCTGTATTTTCTAGTGTCACTTTATTTCACCCTTTAATCCCGAGGCTTTGTGACTGTTGAATCAAAACTGTCAATCTGGACGCTCTCCTTTGTTCTCTGATCACCTCAGATTATTAACAGTCAAGATTGTTCTTACAAACTTACTGGTTCCCATCTAGTGTTGTGCATTAAGCTCACATGCCCCTAGACTCTAGGGCCTAGAGGAATCTTGTAAAGATCCAAACATGTAGTGATCTTTGCATTTACTTCTCTGTGTTCAGATATGCATATGTAAGTGAGAGCACTTAACTGACTTTATTTGAAAAATGCAATAGCCTTCAACATGTTCCAGGGACTTTGGGAAGCCACTTAATTAAATCTTACTTAATTAATCTCAATTAAAACTTCCCATAAAGTTATTAGCCTCATTGTTAGGGATATTTCAATATCTGGCATAAGCACATATACACAACCATGGTAGGCAAAATGGCTGTGCTCTGGGTCAATCTTCCGATCCGAGCCATGTCCTTTAATTCACCTCTTCTTCCTACATCAAATTGTGGCTCAAAGCATGACATATCTCCCTGAACCTGCATCCTGTTTTGCCAAGTCACAAAATTACCAACTGTCACACTTATCTGTTAGCGCAGCAAGAGGGCTTCCAGGAATTATAAGGCTGGATGGTGCTGTTGTGTAAGATTGATGCCTTCCCTTGTCAATGGACTGTCAAGATGATTTGTAAACGATGTCCTAACAATATGATGACTATGTGTTTTTTTAGTTTTCTTGTGGGGTTTTCAGTGCCCAGATATATCCTTGTTTTTTATGCTGATAAGAAGGGGCGTTGGTGAATGAATGCTATAAAGACTGTAAAATATTTTTGTTCGGGGCTCTCAGCTATCCGAAAAAAATCGGCTGAGAGCCTCTTTGCAAAGAAGTAAAGCATTTCTCCGTTGCACGAAACTCTGGCGTGGTTATTCCAGCTCTGGCTCAAACGATAAGCGGCAAAGGTGACCTCGGGAGGGAGTCCCTTCATTTGGGGGCTCATCCGGGATTGCCCTCCCTTTAGAGCCAGAGGCCAGACCGAGCGGGGCCGAACAGCCAGCGATTTGGGAAGATTTCCAGTGCGCACCTTTTCATTTTGAAAAGGGGAATTCTTCACTTAACGTGGTGGTGGAGACGGACCGCTCGGGGAGAAACTGCTGATTGCCGGCTGGGGAAAAGTTCGTGAAGAAATTTGGTAGATATCAGACCGGTCCAAAGTGGGAACTTCGGGGGTGAGCCTCTGAAGCGTGTAAAAGGGTAACAGAACGACGGTTCTGTAGAGCAGTGCTCTAACGCCTCAAGGGTTCGAGTGGGGCAGGAGACCCACTTGGTGTGCGGTGGCAAGAAGAAATTCTCAGGTGTCAAAGTTTTAGAATAGTAGAAATAAGGTTCTGGGTAGGCAGTGGGCTCCAGAACAGGTTGGGAGGTTGGTTTGAAATGTGGGTGATTTGAGTGGCCACTGACCCAGTGAATCTGTGAGTGTGTGGAAGGTTGGAAGCTTAGCGTCTTCCCTAACCGAGCGAGTGTGGACAAGCGCAGTTCTCGTTTGGGGCGACCCACCGAGTCGCTGTCAGTATCGAATGGTGTATGCATGAAAATTGTGTAAAATTCAGGTGCGGGTCCAGTGGCAGTGCGTGGGAGAAATATAGGAACATAGTTTAAATAAAACACCCAAAATCATGGGCCACAACACAAGTAAGCCATCAACTCCTCTTGAGAGCTTCCTTTTAAATTGGCACTCTGCAATCAGGAACTATGACTTTGGGATCAAAAATTGAGAGAGAAAGAATGCAGACTTTATGTCAGACTGAGTAGCCAGTGTTGCAGAAGGGACTTTTAATGAAAGTATCATCAGGCAACTGTGGTTAAAAATCCTTAAAAACTGCCCTGAACACATTCCCTAAATTGAAGTTTGGAAAGGAAATGTGAAGAAAAATCCTTCATGGATTCAATTTTGTAGAGAGTTGCAACCCCAAGCTAAGCTATTGGCTTTGAAGAAAAAGGAGGCAGCTTTAGAAAGCCGCCTTGAAGATTATGATGTCTTCACTCCACCATTTCCTTATCTTGCGGCTATCCCTCCTGGGAATCCAGCGGCCCCCTTCCTGCAGCTTTGCCTTTGCAAGGTCCAGCACCCGTTTCCCTTCCAAAAGATAATGATCTCCCCACACCAAAAGATCTTTCACAGCCAGGACCGTCAGGCAAACCTCCAAAAGATGAGCAAGAAACAGGGAAAGGGGCCCCCAAGAGAGATGAGGAAGAAGAAGAGGAATCCTGTCATAGAATAAAAGGAAATATAGAATGGGGAGAAGCGGATCATCAAAGAGTAGCCGATTTAATTAAGAAATACAGAGACTCAGTGATGGAAGTGGGAAACTAGAGGCGGCAGGAGAACGAAATTGGACAGAGAGGCAGCGATATCTTTTAAGAGCGTATGATGTAGCAAGGAGACACGAGGAATTTCTTGAACAAAGGAAGATTGAGGACACGAGCAATGATTAAATGTAAGCAGGGTTAGTGATCCTAAGTGTCAACACAGACAGGACCCAGATGTCCCATCATGTAACAGGCACACGAATAAGAACTTTTAAAATGGGGACAGATCAAAGCAAATCAAACACCCCTTTTGATGTGCTTCATGGCAAACTGGAATTTAGCCACCAGGAAAAATGACTTTGGTATTAAATGAAACAGGAACGAATGTAACTTTTAAGAAGGACCCTACTTATAAGAGAATGCAGGACATTACCAACCTGAGTTAAGATTCCAGCCCTCAAGAAGGACAAAACAATTTTGACCTGCCAGCAAGAGGTGTATGAAGTTGCAAGAATACGATTAGTTAATTAATATAGAGAAAAAAATCCACCAAATCGAAGACCCCGCCAGCTATTTTAAAAGGCCAGGGGAGTATTAACATTAGGAAGAATATTTTTAGGTACTTAGAAGAAAGCAACATCTTATATGTTTTGTGTAAATTAGGCTGGCTTGTTACACAACAAAATTTACCAGCCGAAGGGACATTTTAAAATAAAAACATCATAAGGTATTTGAGAATAACATTTCTTAAAAGATCAAGTCCCGTAATAAAACTTAGGAGGTGAAAAAAAAACACCCAAGAAACACTCCTTTTTAAAGCCAGGCAGTGCTAAAGGGGAGCCACTGTTTATTGTATACAGCACGGACGGATTGGCACAAATATTATTTTTAAATTCTTCACAATCAAGAGCAGAGAATTTGAATCAGAAACCACGCCAACTCTGGCGGCTGGCAATATCCATGAGATATCATACGGAGAGTTGAAAGAATGCCCTTTTCCTTTTCAAAAGCAGCTGAGAACCTTTGAGGAAGAACAAGGTAATTTAATTTAAAGCACGAAGGAAAGAAAAAGTGCCAAGCTGTTGTTTTAAGGACAGGAGAACAAAGAGTGGGATTTTACCCACCAAAATTGGCGTATCCAGCCTCCCGTTTCGGGATGAAAAAGCAATGTGTTAATTTTTAGAACGATTTCCCAGGCTGTTAGACAAAGCTTGGAGGTAAAGCTTATATTTTGAACACACCAGTCAGGGGAATGAGTGCAAAATATAGGAATAAAATGATCCAAAGACAGTCAGGAAGCCATTCTATGACTCTGACCTGTGATAACCATATGTGCCATAAGAATTTTTCCCAAGCAAATATTGAAGAAATTTAAGGACAACAAAATTAGAGACTATTTGTATATTTGCTAAATAATCGGAGACCCAGAAGAAGGTTTTTCCCCATTTCCAGCTAAAAGGACTAACACAATTTTCCGTGCCCCCTTAAAAGGAGAGAGGGGCCTTGCTCATTTAGCACAATCCACACTTTTCTTCATAGGCCTTTGGAAGTTCAAAAGATACAGGGATAATGAATTGACTTGTTATTTTAATGACTCTTTCAAGCTAATTCACCAAAGGAGAACAAAGGAATTATCTTTTTGCTCTAGGCAGTAAAAGGCTGCCTAGCCATTAAAATGTAGATAGCCACGTGCAGTTTTTAACCCACACCTTGCCTCAGGAGCTTCCCTGAAGAAAAAGAGGTTTTTTTAAAATGGACTTAACAGTTTTTTTTCTTCTTCTTTCTTTTCTTCTTTCTGCCTACGGAACTCCATGGCAGGGGTGAAATTTTTGTCTTTCAAGAACAATTTTGTAGTGAACCTTCTCACTTTATTATGAAAATCCAAACTGCAGACTGGAAGCCCAGACGCACTAGTGACACATTGTTTCAAGTTGAACTTGTTAAGAACTAATGAAGGGATGGCGTTTCGCCATGGTTTAAAGTTCAACATGATGGGCAGTAAACATTTCAAGACTTTCAGGTTGCTTGGCCAATTTTGTGTGTTTGTATGTGTGTGTGTGTGTGTCTGTCTGTCTGTCTGTCTCTTTTTACACAGATAAACCCTGGAGGAGACATTTTCCGTCCTGAGTCGATTTGGGTTGGAAGGCTGACAGCTCTGTTCGTGGATGCCAAACTGAGGACCCCTCTGTAAGGCCATTTGCAGCATTGAGTACCGCCGGGGGAGTTAAAGCCAGCATGGGATGAGGCTCTGTGACCCAACCGACATCATCATGATGACTTCTCCCCCTGAATTCACCACATGTGTCTCAAGTTGGAGGCATCAGAACCAGCAGACGAGGAGGTCCACCCCAGAGGCGACCCTGTGGCAGAGAGAGACCAGACCCGTGATGTCCCATCGGCAGCAGACGACTTAAGCCAGCATCAACCGGAACAGAGGGAATCCATGCAAATCAGGTCTGTGATCATCGCACCCTTGCCCAGCTGACGGCTGCGTTTGGCAATTCCGATGGTCCCCAAGCAGCCTGATGATTCACTCTGCACCTCAGGTTGACAGATTGAAATCCTGTCTTCCTGCCTCCTTTTCCTTTTGTGTGAGTGTTTCTTTATGGGGGAGAGACTGGGTTTAAAACAGCCACTGACTTTTATTTTGAAATGCGGCCAGCAGACTTGCAACTTCTGACACCCTCTTCGCCAGAACAGAGACAGGCTGTTTTTAAATCTAGTGAAATCATCAACTGTTTTAAGCCATTGGCAGATCCTAATGCGTGCCAGAGGCAGAGGACCAAAGATGACCAGACCAAACCAGAGGGAATCAGCGCGGACTGGACTTGTGGACTTTGCATCTAAGCCCAGATGACAGCTTGAAACTGATTTCCAAGAAAGCTACTTTAGACATTGGGAGGCCAAAGTAAAATATTGGTCCTTCCTCTGTGTGTGCTTGTCAAGAAGTTCTTTCCAGAGGATTTGACTTTTTACTTTCAGCTTTTAAACTTCCTGCCTTTTAAACCCATCCCCCACAAGAAGAGGAGGGGGCGGCGGTAGATTAAGCGTTCACAGCCATGGCAGCAAATGTGTGCGAGATTTTTTTACCCAAATGCATTGGGTGAGAGAGACTATAACTTGGCTTTATATACAACTTTCCCATGGGTGTTTACGAAACTTTATACCGAAGAACAATGACTTTATAAGTGCCTTTCTACACAATTGTCTTCACCAGAGACGCTGATAAATTGTTTTTGCCTCACACTTACAGGCATTGACTTGGACAGATTTTTGCAAACTGTTGGTTACAGAGCCAATTTTGAGGCTCTTAATGAGGATTATAGAGGACACTATCAATTAGCGATTATGCACCCCACTGTTTTATTATGGATTTTTGGGTTATTGTGTCATGAATGAATTGTCATTATTTGCTGTCATTGAAAGCACAGGGACATGACGTGGTAAAAAGCTTTGTCAGGTGCTTCCAGCAATTAGCAGTTGCCAGAATGCAGGTATGCAGAGGAGGTATCAAGAAACTTTTCTCTGTTTAAAAAGCTTGAGAACTGGTCAGATCTATTAGGCTGGAGTGGCAGCAGCCCATGTCTCCTCTTGCCCAGAGAGTGGGGAAGGCCTTTTTCCACAGTTGCCTTAAAACAAGCAGCTATGCCAGCAAAATTCTGGGTTTCATATGCGCCAAAAGGGTATGTGAACTAGAATCACATTTATGGTTTTATAATGGTTGCAAACACTTATGTCAGCATAAGACACTAGCATATTTCACACACATACCCCCTCTTTGAAGTGTCTCACAAAATAAGGGGGAGGACAGCTATTTTGTCAGTCTGAAACGTACATGGCCAAAAGGGTACATGGCAGAACGTAAAAATGGCAAAAAGGCAGTCCCTTCCACATTTTTACTTGGACAAACACATATGAATTAGTTGGCCACGAATGGCATTTATCCTTATAGGTATTTGGTTCGAAATGTAAACCTGGGAAAATGGTGTTTCACTTACACTCCTATATATTAATGTAAACATACTGGACTCATCTGCTTAGAGTGGGATCCACACACTTTTCACAAAAGATGTGTTACCTTGCTTTTTATGTTTATGTTTATGTTTATGTAATTCTGTATATTCTGCTACTATTCTTTGTTAGTCACTGACCTTAAGTTTATTGTATGTTGAATATTAAGAAGTATATTGTCTATAGACGAATTAATTTGCATACAAATTAATTGTCTAAATTGAAGAGGAGGGAATATGTTAGGGATATTTCAATATCTGGCATAAGCACATATACACAACCATGGTAGGCAAAATGGCTGTGCTCTGGGTCAATCTTCCGATCCAAGCCATGTCCTTTAATTCACCTCTTCTTCCTACATCAAATTGTGGCTCAAAGCATGACATATCTCCCTGAACCTGCATCCTGTTTTGCCAAGTCACAAAATTACCAACTGTCACACTTATCTGTTAGCGCAGCAAGAGGGCTTCCAGGAATTATAAGGCTGGATGGTGCTGTTGTGTAAGATTGATGCCTTCCCTTGTCAATGGACTGTCAAGATGATTTGTAAACGAAATGATGTGATGACAATGTATTCCTTTGATCTGTTTTCTTGGTCAAGATATATCCTTGTTTTTTTATGCTGATAAGAAGGGGTGTTGGCAAATGAATGCTATAAAGACTGTAAAAGTTTTTTGTTCGGGGCTCTCAGCTATCCGAAAAAAATTCGGCTGAGAGCCTCTTTGCAAAGAAGTAAAGCATTTCTCCGTTGCACGAAACTCTGGCGTGGTTATTCCAGCTCTGGCTCAAACGATAAGCGGCAAAGGTGACCTCGGGAGGGAGTCCCTTCATCAATACTGCCTATCATCCTGCCCTATGTATAACAGCAGCTAATGTGGATTGGGGCAAAATGAGCTCCATGAGCATGAGGCAAGGGAGCTTTAAGCTTTAGGTAGAGGCCCAACCTTAAAAGTATCTCCCAAACCTTCAGTGTTTATTATTTCTGCATGATCTTTCATACTTGTTGAAAAACAGCCCTGACAATTGCTTTGTGTTTGGATGAGAAGTTGTTAACTGGTGGAAGAAAAAAAGGAGTCAGCTTCTGGTATTTTTCCTTGTGTGGTGTCGATCTGTGAAGGGTAGTGGGCACAAGAGGGTATCTGGTAGACCAATGGTTCTCAACCTGTGGGTCCCCAGATGTTCCTAGACTGCAACTCCCAGAAGCCTCCACCACTCGCTCTGCTGGAAGGGATTACTGGGAGTTGCAGTCCAGGAACATCTGGGGACACACAGGTTGAGAACCACTGCTGTAGACCATCTTGACTGCTGCCATTAGTGTTGTCATCATTCAGGCTGCCCTTTGCTGTGTAAAGCTCAGCATCCTTTTCCCTGCTGGATGTATGGGCACGATGTTGTGCAACCATATTGGCCATTTTCTGGCTTTTAAAATTGTGAGTAGAGAAGCATATGATACATTTATAAAGTCATTGTTGTTTGAAGAACTGACTTTCTCATTCATGTCAGTGGGAGATTTCCCCACCCCCACCCCCACCAAACAATCTTAGACTGAAGATTGTAGATGCTTTTCTCCTGGAGACACACTGTATTTACAAGACAAGATGAGATCATGGCTTTATCAGGGATGAGTAAATAGGTCTTTACCTCCAGTGCTGAAATCTAGTGGTAAAGCTTTAGGTGAGTTTTAGAAAAATAAACAGCAACACAGTGTCACCTTGTCAATTTCTTCTCTCTTTTTCTAACCATAAACTTTCTCTTTCCTTTCTGGAGGGTTCTGTATTCTGCTCCTTCCTTTCATTGGGAAAGGCAGGCCTAGCCTTCAGAGCAGAACTACTGGGAGACTGCATCTCTGCAAAAGATTAAAAGTTCACTTCCGTCTTATCCTCCCAATGTAGATTAAGCCACTTCATAGGCTATTTGTATACACACACACACACACACACGCCCATAACGGAGAAGTGATATTACTGATATGATGTATAAAATGAGCTCCCCACCCAGTGTATGCTGGAAGTCCCACTCTACCCTTTAAATTCATCATAGAATCTTTATATTGTCCACTTGTCAGAAATACAATGGTTTGTTTTGTTTTTGATTTTGAATAGTCAGTAAAGGGCTTTCATTAGTGTCTAGTGGCATCTCCTAGCCCAGTGGTGGCGAACCTTCAGCATTCCAGATGTTTGGGACCACAACTCCCACAGTCCTTTGTCATTGGCAATACAGGCTTGGAATTCTACCAGAATGTCGCAGGCGCTCTCACTCTGGGTGGCCACGCCCAGGGAAACTAGGAAAGAGGTAACACATAACTGAGCCTTCTCTGTGGCTGGCCCTCTGCTTTGGAACCATCTCCCGAGTGAGTTGCACCAGGCACAGTCCCTGCCAGCCTTCAAAAAAGCCTTGAAGACCTGGCTCTTTCATGAGGCTTTTGGTGACCCTTAATTTAATTTAATTTAATTTAATTCAATTCAATTCAATTTAATTCCCCCCCACCACCATCTTGCTGGCTAGTTATATATTACTTTTTTTCCTTGTTATGGTCATGATTATAATTATCATTTTAATTGTTGACTTGATGTTTGTTCACCGCCCAGAGTTCCTCTGGAAGATGGGCAGTAAATAAATAAATAAATAGATAGATGGATGGATAGATAAATAAATAAATAAATAAATAAATTCTGGGAGCTGTGGTCCAAAACACATGGAGTGCCGAAGGTTCGCCGCCACTGTCCTAGCCCTTATTATTAGGTCTTCAGATGCTGCTGACCTGGCAACCCTAGTAGTGGTGCTATGAGGAGTGAAGTGGAGATGAGTGCCACCCCTAGAGTTGGACACAACTAGCACGCATGTGCAGGGGGAACTTTTACCTTTCTATTTGCAACTTGGAGTCTGAGGCTGCATTTTTACCATCATCCTGATATGGCGGTAATTGGCAAGATGAGAACTAAATGTCTGTAGATAACCTCCAGTAAGCTTTTTATTTGTTTTAAAGCAATATATTGATTTTAAATAAACCGGGCCTTCTCAGCAGTAGGCCCAACTATATGGAACGAACTGGCCACGAGATTCACCTGGCTCAATCGCTTAGAGCCTTAAAGAAAGCTTTGAAAACCTGGCTTTTTGAAGAAGTTTATGGCATCTGCTAATGTTTGTCTCGTGCTTTTTTGTGATTTGTTATTTATTGTTACTATCTGTTCTGTGCCCTTGCCAGTTTCTTCCCCGCCCCCACTTTTTCTGTTGTTTACTATTTGATTTGAATTATAGTGCTTTTAAATGGTTTATTTGTAAACTGCCCAGAGTTCCCTTTGGGAACATTGGTGTGGTATATCAATTTAAAAATAAATAAATAAATAAATAAATAAATAAATAAATAAATAAATAAATAAATAATATGATGGGTTTATCTGCAAACAGGCACAAAACCACTGGAAACAAACATCCTGTTTCAAAATACCGGCAATTCCTTAGATGAAACCAGGATGTTAAGCAGCCGCCTACTCACCAGTGCGGGGAAGCTTCCTAGCTACTGACAGTGCTGATGTTGTGGCAACAGCTTGCAAGTGAAGTCTCTGAGAATTCAACATGTTTTTTTTTTTTTTTTTACCAAGTGTAGAGTTATTGCCCAAGTAGATATTTGGAGACTGTAGGTAAAAGGGCATTCTCATTGATCAAAAACAGGTTGACCCAGTCTGTCCCTTGGTAGGTGAAAAGCCTGCAGAGCCAAGAGAGCTTTCCGTTCTGATGCTCAGGAACAGATCACAATGTGTTGCGTACAAGTTCAAAAACTGGGATGGCATGAAAGTTAGTTGCATTTAATAAGCCTAGAGGAAAGAGTAGGGGGCCTTGCAATAATTCAGCAAACGTTAAATAAAGAAGCAGTTAAGAGTTTTATGAGAAGGAAGGACTCCTACTGGCTCCTGCCTTGGCATAACTACAACCAAAGAGGAGAAAGAAATGAAAGCAATTATTTTTGCCTGAGAGGGGATATTTAATTTGATAAATTCTAGCCTGCAAGAAATAAGAGATTTATTATATCAGAACAGGCTCAAGGGCCTTAGATTACTGTGAGTAATTTTTTTAAAGACAAAATAAACAGTTAAATAAATAAATGGAGGCCAAGGAAGGCAATTGTTGCAATAACACAACCCACTGGTTGTTTCAAGGGGAGCAGCAGCATGAATTGCTTGGGATCACAATGAATGAATAGTAAAGTCAACGAAAACATGGTCATGTCAATGTTCGCCCAGGAACACTTGAAAGCATATTCTCATGAACAATAGCCACAGTATTTGACATAACTCCATTTTCTTGTCTCCTATGCCCATCTCTTTGTAAATAGTGACAATGGTAGAGAAAATGGCTCATGGGAGAAGACCCAGCCTGCATGGCCTTGGGCAAGCTCCTTAGTGGGCTCAGGTCACTCCAGGAAGAAGGGAATAGGAAACCACTTCTGAGTGCTTGCTATCTAGAAAACCCAGAGAAGGATCACCATAGGTCGGAAATAACTTGATGGAACACAGTTATTAACAAAGATGTGTGTGTGTTGTGCCGTTACAGTCATGATTGACTCTTTGTGACTCCATGTCCATGGAGTTTTCTTGGCAGGAATACTGGAGTGGTTTGCCAGTTCCAACTCCAGGCACCTACAGCCGCTGGTATTCCCTGGTGGTCTCCCATCCAAGTAGTAACCAGGGCCGACCCTGCTTAGCTTCTGAAATCAGGAGAGATCGGATGTGCTTAGGGCATCTATACTGCAGGCATTAACAAAGATAGGGAATGAGATAAAATGTTCTAAATCAAGTATCTGCTTTGTGGAGTTTTTGCTCGACTACATGAATTATGAAAACAACAATGTACCACTCTATACTTGGAGTTGCTGAATGGATCAACATCACCGGTGGGATTCTATGTATATGAGGTTTCACAGGCTATGCTGCTTAGTCTTCCTGTGTTCCTCTTTCATCCAGGTACTGTTGCTATAAGTATTTGATGAAGGGCTTTGAATTCTGAATGAGCAGATGTTTGCACTCCAGACGTTATGCTCTCTGCTGTGGTGATTTGGCACAGCAGTTCTGAGAAAAGGGATTGTTCAATAAATAATTAATAATGAGGATCATTCCCAGGTACACGAGAGGCAGATTCTATTTAAAGAGATTTTTTTTTTTGTCACAGTGGTTGATCTGCCTAACTTCAGGGTTATTTCATCCCAAGTTTGTCTCAGTTCCGCTTCAATTAGCATTTTCATCCCAAGTGGTGCACTGTTGATTAATTAGTTATTGTTCAGTAACTTCATCTCATGGCTGTGTCTTCAGCCTTTCGCTAAAAAGCCCGAGATATATTGATTAGTTGCTAGACTTGGAACTCCGTACTTCTTAAATTTTCTGAAAGATCTTTGGTGCTTCTTTAATGAGCAAGCAGAAAAAAATAAATTGATTTCATTCTGACCCATTTTGCATGAGAACATAGAATATGATAAAGTCACTGGCCTAAATAGTGTGTCCATAAATCATAGGTGGAACTCAAGAGTCACTTGAACTGGAGATTTAGACTATGGAATAATGTAATATTCAAAATAATCAGATGCACAGAGGAGTGAGATGCAATTAAACACTACTTTCAGGAACCTTCTGACAATATATCCAATACCAGTTAGTGCAGAAAAGAGGCCAGTCTTAATGTAGGGCATAAGGGCAGTGATGGTGAACCTTTGGCACACCAGATGTTTTGGACCACAACTCCCACAGTCCTTTGTCATTGGCAATCTAGACTTGGAATTTTGGGAGTTGTGGTCCAAAACATCTGGATGACCAAAGGTTCACCACCACTGATATAGGATAAATAACACTTTCTCAGCTTTATCTAACTAGTTACAGGTCTGTTTTATGAAGGAAATAAAAATCATTCTTGACATTACATGGATACTCATATCGCTGGAAAATTTCTCTAAGAAGTAAACACAAGATTTGATTCAACCTGGTCCAGAAACTAAATGTCCCAGTCCAGTCTAGACCTATTTGGAGGCTGCCCAATTTTACATAACCAAATTCAAATCTTAGTCTGGAAATCCAGGTCTTTCTGCTGCCTCCTAACTCTCATGGGAAATCAGTAAACAGATATACTCTTTTTTTCTTCTTCATTATCACAACAGGGCAAAGCCCTTAGATACGGTAGCCCCTTGTGAGGGAATAACAGACAATTCATTTCAGACATATTTTAGATAAATGGGAGTGCTTTTTTGCTTTTTGCTTCTTTCTTTGCATGATGTATCTTAATTATTTTATTAAAAATAGAACTCCTTGTAACCTTCTTATTCCTTAACAGAACTGTATTTTGCTTTCCCAGATAGTCTGCTAAGCTTCAGAAGAAGAAAAACCACTGACCAAAACCAGTCATTATCGTCGTCGTCGTCGTCATCATCATCATCATCATCATCATCATCATCATCATCATCATCATCATCATCATCATCATCATCATCATCATCATCATCAACAACAACAACAACAACAACAACAACAACAACAACACAGCATTCACAGTTTGGGAATTCTGTTAAAAGGCAACTTTATTCTTTTAATTTTTTGTGGATTGTCTGTAAAAATAACTGTATAATCAAAAAGAACCTATTGAAGATTTTTTTACAATTCAGGTGATTGATGCATTTTTAAAAACTAGAATTATGGAAGGCAATGTGGAAGGAAGGGGCATCTTCTCCTTACACTTATTTCCCCATATATAAAAAGGATATATATTGAGATGTCTCTCTCTAGGCAAGGAACCCCCCCCCCCCCAAATTCAGAAGGATAAGGTTTGGGACAAGGGAGTTATGATTACCAAAAAGGTAAAGGTAAAGGTCCCCTCCCCACATGCATGCAGTCATGTCCAGCTCTAGGGGCAGTGCTCATGTCTGTTTTCAAGCCAAAGAGCCAGTGTTGTGCAAGTCCATGGCACGTGGCCAGCATGGCTGCAAGGAAACACTATTTTACCTTCCTGCTTTTTACGGTGGTACCTATTTAGCTACTTGCATTTTACATGCTTTCAAACTGCTAGGTTGACAGGAGCTGGGCTTAACAGCGGGAGCTCGCTCTGCTGCATGGCACCCGTGATTCGAACCACCAAGCTACCGACTTTGCAGCCAACAGTTTTCGGAGCCTTAGTCCTCTGAGCCTCCACGCCCCTCCAAGCTGCCTGTAAAACAACAACCCACTGTTAGACATCTTTCCTCCTCAGATGGCACAAATGACACAAGCCATCAATGGGGTCTATGCCCTTCGGGGGACCTGTCAATGGAATAATGGACATGGGATACTGATGGAGTAGTTACCCCAGGGGAACCTACAACTACATATTTGGTGTTCCCAAAAAGGACAGTAGGGAATGGGGAAGCATCTAGGGGCAGGCGGGCTCCTTGATACATTGGATCTGACCCAATGACTAAGCCAGAGTACTGCTTGTGTAATCAATAAATTTGTGGCCTAAAGATTACCCAGATATATAATGGTCATGTCTTATTACTTTACACAAGAAATAGTAGGCTCAGCTGTAGACAACAATGTCCAATAGGACAGGGATGGAGTTTGGATATGGAGATTGTAATTTGAGATGGGCACAAACTGCAGTTTTGTAGTTCAGTCCAGTTTGGTGGGCACCCAGACAGGTGTTCCATAGGTGCTGCACACTCTTCTCTCCCCACTTCATCTATATGCACTCACTTATTTTCTGGCTAAAGCACGCTTACCTTGCCCTCCTCAGCATGATTGCCCACTTACTGATCACTGTGTGTGCTTTGCTCCTCCACCTGCTCTGACAGCCACCATTGAGGCGAGGAGAAATGCCTGAGGAACACCTGGTTGGATCCTTTACCAAACTGGGCCAAACCTCCAAACTATGGTTTATGTCCATCTCTAATTGAAATAGTAGGGACAGAAGAAGCTGAATGTTCTGTAAATGAGTGCCTTCTGCATCCTAAAATCCATACCTGCCACACTGAAACCCCACCCTTTAACAGTTCTACTCTTTGTACAGGGAGCAAGCAAAGATCACAGAGACAGACTTGCTATATATTACACATTCCCCCTTTAAAAGTTGTGGGAATTTAGAGTGGGGGTGAAGCATTGTGTACTGTTGGTAGAGCTGCCAGTGACAAAACAACTAGAACTTAATATATGTTCTCTCCACCCTGTTGATTTCCTTCTGTGGAGATTTCAGGGAGAAATAAATAGATTCTTTGGAAATGTACTGCTGATGTCACTCAGTCGAAATCACTAATGAATCTTCAGGAGAATTCATGTTTTATTCTGTCCATAAAAGTACAATCTCGATTTGGAAGTCTCCTGGATTTGTTTGAATTAGTCAGAGTCACTTCTGGATCTGGAACTCATCCGAGTCTGCAACACATCCCTAATGAAAATTAATAACAAAGACCAAAAACAGATACAATGCATGATTATATTCGGTTATTCTTCAATAAAACCTAAGAAAGTATGTCTGGATGGATGAGCAGCTGTTTGGATGAGCAGTGAAACGTTTCTGTCTCTCAAGAAAAAGAAGTCCAGTAGCCATGAATCAATTTCCAGATAAACTCAATTGAATGACTGAGAATCTTCACAGACCTAAGAAAGTATGGACTCTCCCTCTATAGAGGCTGAATAGCCACTTGCCATTGATGTCTTATCTGTGGGTTTGCTCCACTGACAGGGAGCTGGGCTCAATTACTCTCCCCACAACCCATTTCTGTGGTTCTGTGGTTCTTTGTCTTAATTCTGCAGGCATCATCCAGAACAAAGTAAACATTGTATAACAGAAGCCATAACAAGTATCCATATTGAGTGTCCTTTCAATGTTTTGACTCCATGGATCAAGATTACAAAGTGTCATTTTTTCTGAAAACTAAACAGCATTACAGTCTGTGTCACTGACTGTTGTTGTTAACAGAAATAATGGTGTGTTAAGCAACCGTAGTTAAAATTATGACTCCAGTGAAGAATGTTTTATGCGGTTTATTTATGGCTGCTGTTAAAATCCAACAAGATGTTCTAGATAAAAAAGTCATGCTGATTTAAATCACTGCTACTCAGCCTTGAACTTAAAAGAGAGAGAGAGAGAGAGAGATACCCTGACATAAAGCAGAATCACTAAAGAATGGAAGAATATATTGTACCAGTTTATTATACAAAAATATGCCCATGAATTTTTTATTACAAAATAAAGGTGAAGGCAGTAATTCATAACCGCAAAGGCCACAATCCAGAGCTCTTGAGGAGTAGGAGTTTCTTATTCAGTTTTAGGAGATGGAAATATTATCTGCATGAAGGATTATGGAACATGGCTTGTACTGGGGAGGAAGAAGAACTACTGAGAGAATTCCCTGAGCTGGACAAGAGATATTGTCTGACTGTATTCTGACTGGTTAGGCATGCAACACCACTAAACCTATTTATAAGAATATAGCAAAATTCACAAGTTTCATGCTGGGGATGGAAAGAACTTGCTCCACCACTACTCTTGAGGATCTCATCATCTTTGTTCTGGAGTTTAACACTTATATGGCAGGCAGATATTGTAAGACACCTCAAATGATAAAAATAGTAGAATTTATTTCATTTGGTTTATATGCATGTGGGACAATTCTGTCTCAGTTGTTTTTCATAGAATTTGCCAATAACTTCATATTTAAAATAGTTTTTTTTTTTAAAAAATCTAAGGAAGAGTACAACTATTCAAGCTGAAGTCTATGAGTCTAAAACAGACAATAAGTTTACCATATTTTTGGCATCCTTATTAGCAAAACATAACTGGTTGTGATTTTTCTTAAGTGCCTAATTTACTATTAAGTGGATTTTGTTTCATGCTTTTTTAAAAAAAAATGTAACTCTATTTTAAATTTTAATTTTTATAATTTAAAACTATAAAATAAAACTATAATATAAAACATGACATTTATGCAAATGAAATAAGAATTAATCAATGCACTACCAAACATGACAAAACAAGCCCAGTGCAACCGACTCAGAACTTGCAACAAATGTGCATATCTTAAGATATTGACCAACCCAGTTCACTTCAAAAATACATTTGAGTCTTCTTCTATTGTATACTCTTTACCCTTTTGAATTATCCCATATTCAGTTGAAATCATTAGCCTTTTACAATCCCTTCCTAATTCTAATTTCACAAATCAGTTTATCATTAAGAGCCATATTCCATAAATCCTTATACCATTCCTCCAATGTTATTTGGTTGTTAGATTTCCAGTATTTTGCAAATATTAACCTTGCCACCATTATCATTACAATTACCAATTCCATTTCCTCTTTCTTCAATTGTTTTTTGCTGTTACAGAAAAACATGAAAGTCTGAGGAAAACCTTATGTTGGATAGATAATAAATTATTGGGAGGAAATATGCATTTGCTTTATTATCTAGCTGGACCTTAAGGTTCTATCTGCTTGTCAGCTTTTATAAGAATCCATTAAATATAATGGGATGTTCCTAGGAGCAAACATGCAGATGATTTTTTTTAAAAAAAACCAATTCTATAAATGTAAGTGAGCGAAATATATTCAAGCTGAAATTAGCTCTGTCTTTAGAGGAGCATGATTTAGAAAAGTGAGATCACAACAGCATGAGCACAAGAAAGTAAGGTCATTAATGGTGGTTTTATTAATTGACTGCAGAGACTCTCTTGTTTAATTCATAAAGGTTAATGTGATGCAGGATTCTAGAAATCTGTTAAACCAGCAGCAACTTCACTTTTTCTCATTGACTTTGCAAACAACAGGAATGGATGAGGACACAGAGGTCCTACCCCAAGGATCAATACTTTCTCACATTTTTGCTAGATGTGTAAAATTATACAAATGGGTGTCAATGGTTACATAACTTGGTTCTATTCTTTCCACATGTCCCTGGATATGGGAGTTTGTTTGCAGGCCCTATGCGATTGCAGAAGGTACAGAGTGGTAGCTTTTTTCATGCCTTGCTTCCTGCTGAAAAGA
Source organism: Phrynocephalus forsythii (assembly GCA_029282475.1). Classification (NCBI taxonomy): domain Eukaryota; kingdom Metazoa; phylum Chordata; class Lepidosauria; order Squamata; family Agamidae; genus Phrynocephalus; species Phrynocephalus forsythii. The sequence goes on from JAPFRF010000002.1 coordinate 19,234,860, forward strand.
ACATGAGATGGAGATAACTGCAGTGGTGGTGAGCAAAGACACTCTATGTCCTGATGACCCACAAAAATATTTCCCACAAACTCATTAGAATCTGTGTCCAGGCCTCTTTGAAATTCATATATATATATTGCAATGGTCTCATTTCACAGTTAGCCCTATCAAGTGCTGGCGATATATATTTTTTAGTCAGAAGGGCTTCCCATAAAGACCTCTGTTGGGTTCTCAAGTAGGAGTTTTCAACCTGCAACCCCCTAGATATTCTTGAACTGCAGCCACCATCAGATCTAGACAGCATAGCCAATCGACTTGGATTGCAGAAGTTTTCATCACGCAACTTCTGGCAGAGTCAAAGTTGACCAAAAACCTGCTCTAGATACTATAGGACCAGCTAACAGAAGCATTGTACTTCCCATACTGCTCTTAACCCTCTGGACCAGTGGTTCTCAACCTGTAGGTCTCCAGATCTTTCTGGACTGCAACTCCCAGGAGCCTCCACCACTCACTGTGCTGGAAGGGATTACTGGGAGTTGCAGTCCAGGAACATCTGGGGACACACAGGTTGAGAACCACTGCTCTGGACAAAGCTCTGGCAAAGGAAAAGGAACAGGGAAGTGGTAGTGAAAGTGGGATTGTGATGAGAGTTTGACAGTGGCAATACAGTATCAAGACCTTCCTGTGTTCCTAGTCCCTTCACTGAGTGTGTGGCAGGGCAATAGGACTGATCTTCAGGAATTAATTCTTATCCAGTCTGACTTGATCCCTAGTCATTTGATGTATTCAGGTCCCTTCCAAATCAAGCTGTAGAATTCATATCTTTCAAAGTGCATTTTCCCCTAAAAGGAAGTGATGCATCTACCCTTGAAAAGGATCTTGTTACATGTTAAGACAGTTTTACCTATGACTAAATACTAACTCAAGATAACCTAATTTATAGGTTCTGGCCTGATGATATGCTCTGATGAGTGTCATGATTTATGCTTTCTTCAGACTATGTGGGCCTAAGTATGAGTATGACCCAAGGAGTCAATTTAATTAAAATACTCATTGCCTGTATGGTGGCCTCTCGTATATATGCATCTTTACTCTTTCACTGACAAGGAAGACTAGAATTAAATGAGATAATGGAGTTTTGAAGGTGCCTCTGGTTGTTAGATGATAAGCAAAAATTCATAGAGGAGCAATCTATAAAGTATGTCAGATATCAAAGAGGTGAGGGATAGAAAAGTTGTCACAAGGAGAGAATTGTAGTTTAAAACAGAGAAAACAAAGGACAGCAGAGAGGGGTCGCAAAGATCTTTAGGATTGTGACAAACATTTTGAATGGCTTCAAATTAACATATAGACAGTGAAGGATAGCTAAACTGAATATTATTAAATTAGGGAATCAATTAACATAGTCATGGTGTTTTTTCCTAGGAAACGTGATATAGAGATGTAAAGGATCAAGTAGAATAAGAGAACCAAAGAATACCAGAAATTTCAGCATAACTAAAGGGGTGTGAGGGGTGTGTGTGTGTGTTGTGTCGTTACAGTCGTGACCAACTCTTCATGACTCTATGTCCATAGTTGAACTCAAATAACTTACACTTTTCTCACATGGATCAATACTCAGTGTCTCAACACTAAACCACCAAGTATCTTTCAGGTAGTTATTTTGTGATACGCAGGACAGATAAGGGGTAGGCATGCTTTTCCCAATGTCTATAACAAAGAGAGCACAATGAATGTTTAATAGGTTCTTCCTTACACCACCACTACTATACACAACTATGAACAGCCATTCCCACTACAAACTCCCTTCTTTCCCCAGGTAAGCACACAACGGGACAGGAAAATAGAAAAAAAGAGGTTGGTGATGAGCGACCTGGTCCTACAGCTCTCTTTGATCTAGTAGCTGCAGTGCCAACACTGATGCCACATAATCACACTCATATGTAGTCTCAGCAGGAGCGTCAGGAGCTAACACAGGTCAGCAGCACATCCAGAAGCCATCACAGCACCACTCAGTCATGAGCTCCGTGTCAACACCACTCACATATTGCTGCCAGCCAGAGAGCAACTATAAACGTTTGCATGGCCCCAGGCTGTTGCCCAGTTCAACATATACCCAATATGTGACCATCATAAAAAAAAGAGGCTGTTACCACCACCTTCATAGGCTGGGAGAAGATCTGACAGTATGAAAGGAAGGAAGAAAGGAAGGCAGGAAGGCAGTTCATGAAATTGTCTTGTCTTTAAAAACTCATCCGTGGCTTAATTTTATCCCCATTCCACTGAAACAACAGTGTGAGAAAATCTGTGGTACAGTGCTGTCCACAAAACCAGCATTCTAGCAGCATGGATCATCTGTCATGATGTCTGGGAAGGAGGATGCTGAATACGAGAAGGGATTTGCTGTTGGAATAATGGTGGGAATGCTGACTGCATTCTTACTAGAAAGATTTTCATCCAAATCCTGGGCTCTAGCCAGTTGGCCCTCTGGATGGTGAGGGAGGAAAAGGGGAGGTTAAGGAGGACTTGGACATTGCAGAGAAATTTAATGACTTCTTTGCGTCTGTCTTCAAGACAGAGGACCTTGAGCGGATTCCGCTGCCTGAGCCGCCCCTCTTGACTAAAGAATTAAATCAAATACAGGTTAAAAGAGAGGAGGTTTTAGGACTAATAGATAAATTGAGGATTAACAAGTCACCGGGCCCAGATGGCATCCATCCAAGGGTTATTAGGGAACTGAGAAATGAAATTGCAGATCTCTTAACGGTTATATGCAACTTGTCTCTTAAAACTGCCACAGTGCCGGAGGACTGGAGGATGGCAGATGTCACACCAATTTTAAAAAAGGAAGGAGGGGGGACCCAGGAAACTACAGGCCAGTTAGCCTTACATCTGTCCCAGGGAAGATGGTGGAAAGCCTCATCCAAGAGAAAATCTTAAAACACATAGAAGAACAAACCTTGCTGAGAGAAAATCAGCATGGCTTCTGTAAGGGTAAATCTTGTCTGACAAACCTTTTAGAATTTTTTGAAAAAGTCAACAGGCACGTGGATTTGGGTGAAACGGTGGATATAGTCTATCTGGATTTTCAAAAGGCTTTTGACACAGTCCCTCACCAAAGGCTGCTGAGAAAATTGCACAGTCAGGGGATAAGAGGACAGGTCCTCTTATGGACTGAGAACTGGTTGAGATCCCGGAAACAAAGAGTAGGTGTCAATGGGAAATTTTCACAATGGAGAGAAGTGAAAAGCGGTGTGCCCCAGGGCTCTGTCCTGGGACCGGTGCTTTCCAATCTGTTCATAAATGACCTGGAGACAGGGATGAACAGTGAGGTGGCCAAGTTTGCAGATGACACAAAACTTTTCCGTGTGGGGAAAACCAGAGAAGATTGTGAAGAGCTCCAGAAGGATCTCTCCAAACTGGGGGAATGGGCTGAGAAATGGCAAATGTGTTTTAATGTAACCAAATGTAAAGTAATGAATATTGGGGCAAAAAATCAACACTTTATCTATCAACTCATGGGCTCTGAGTTATCCGTGACGAATCAGGAAAGAGATCTTGGTGTGTTGGTGGACAGCTCCATGAAGGTGTCTCCCCAGTGTGTGGCAGCGGTGAAGAAGGCCAATTCCATGCTAGGGATTATCAAAAAGGGGATTGAAAATAAAACAGCCAACACTATAATGCCATTATACAAAACAATAGTAAGGCCCCACCTGGAGTATTGTGTACAATTCTGGTCACCACATCTCAAGAAAGACATAGTGGAACTGGAAAAGGTGCAGAAGAGAGCGACTAAAATGATTACTGGGCTGGGGCACCTCCCTTATGAAGAAAGGCTAAAACATTTGGGCCTCTTTAGTCTGGAAAAAAGGCGATTGAGGGGGGATATGACTGAGACATACAAAATAATGCAGGGTATGAGTAAAGTGGATAGAGGGAAGCTCTTCTCTCTCTCCCAAAATACCAGAACTAGGGGACATACACTCAAATTGAAGGCTGGGAGAGTAAGAACTGACAAAAGAAAATATTTTTTCACCCAGCGCGTTGCAAGTCTATGGAACTCCCTGCCACAGGATGTGGTGATGGCATCTGGCCTGGATGCCTTCAAAAGGGGATTGGACAGATTCCTGGAGGAAAAGTCCATCACAGGTTACAAACCTTGATGGAGAAACCAGGGTACTTCAAGGGCCAGATGCAGGGGAGTGGTATCAGGAGACAGATATCTAGTCTCATGCGCTCCCAAACACATCTGGTGGGGCCGCTGTGAGATACAGGAAGCTGGACTAGATGGGCCTTTGGCCTGATCCAGCATGGCTCTTCTTATGTTCTTATATTCTTAATTCTATTCTCATGGTGTCAAGCAGGGATGGAAAATGCATGGTGCAGTGGCTAAATGCCTGTACTGCACGTAAAACTGTGCTCACAACCTGGGGTTCAATCCCAGGTAGCCGGCTCATGGTTGACTCAGCCTTCCATCCTTCCGAGGTCCTTAAAATGAGTACCCAGCTTGCTGGGGGGGGCAATGTGTAGCCTGCATTACTGTAATTAAAAACTGTAAACCGCCCAGAGACTACTTGAAGTGGTATAGGGCGGTATATAAGCAGAACTCTTTGCTTTTGGGAATATTTGAAAAATGCATATCTATAACTATGCTGGATTTTGTATTATAAATCATTAGTCAGACATTTCCCAAGCATTTAGGATGCTGTGATGTATTGGCGCACTATGCAATCAGATCCCAGTAAGGTGGATTACTGCAGCTGACTGATGGTGAGTTTGTCAACTCCAATTTCTTCTAAATACTTGCTTAGCTCTTTAGGCACTGCACCCAGTGTGCCGATTACCACTGGGACCTCCTGTACTGGTTTATGCCAGAGTCTCTGAAGTTCAATTTTCAGAACCTGATATCGGGCAATTTTTTCAAGTTGTTTCTCGGTGACTATACTATCACCTGGTATAGCAATATCAATGATCCACACTTTTTTCTTCTCCACAATCACAATATCCGGGGCATTATGCTCCAAAACCCTGTCTGTCTGTATTCGGAAGTCCCAAAGTAATTTTGCATGCTCATTTTCAATCACTTTTTCAGGCTTTAGGACCTGATTTGCTATGGGCAAATGATAGTTGTGACACAAATTCCAGTGGATCATTTGAGCCACTACATTATGACGCTGTTTGTAATCAGTCTGAGCAATTGAATTGCAACAGCTCAATATGTGGTTTCATCTGCCTCTTTACAGAGTCTAGATGTGGGGAACTCAGCTGATTTTTCTATTCTAGCCTTAACTGCATTTGTTCTGATAGCTTGTTCTTGAGCTGCAAAAATCAGGGCTTCTGTCTCTTTTTTCAGTGTTCCATTGGTGAACCATAACCAGGTCTTATCCTCATCTACTTTTCCTTTGACCTTTTCGAGGGACTGCCCATGCAGTGCTTTATTATGCCAACTATCAGCTTGTATTTGCATTGTTGTTTTCCTGTATTGAACCTTTGTTTGCTTTACTTTAAACACCTCCCTTTTCTTAACCTCTATACTGTTTTTTACATAATATGCCAATACATGTTTCTCTTCTTCAACTGTCTGCTTCACTTGCAAAAGACCTCTACCACCTAATTTTCTAGGTATTATTATTATTATTATTATTATTATTATTATTATTATTATTATTATTATTATTATTATTATTATTATTATTATTATTATTATCATCATCACACAGCAGACAAGATAACTACGCTGGATTTTGCATTACAAATCACTAGTAGGACACTTCCCAAGCATTTAGAACTATGTGATGTATCGGCTCTATGTAAAGTTGTAAAAATAAATAAATAAATTATGTGAGCAGATCCTAGTAAGGTGGCTTTCTGCAGTTGACTGATGGTGACTTTGTCAACTTCAATTTCTTCTAAATACTTGCTTAGCTCTTTAGGCACCACACCCAGTGTGCTGATTAGCACTGTGGCCACCTGTACTGGTTTAAGTTGTTTCTCAGTGACTCTGCTATCTCCTGGTATAGCAACATTGATGATCCACACTTTTTTTTCTTCTCCACAATCACAATAGCTGGGGTATTATGCTCCAAAACCCTTTCTGTCTGTATTCGGAAGTCTCAAAGTAATTTTGCATGCTCATTTTCAATCACGTTTTCAGGCTTATGATCCCACCAGTTCAGTCTCAGCAATTTTCTTGCAACAACTTAATATATGTTCAATAGTTTCATCTGCCTCTTCTTCTTCTTCTTCTTCTTCTTCTTCTTCTTATTATTATTATTATTATTATTATTATTATTATTATTATTATTATTATTATTATTATTATTATTATTATTGTTGTTGTTGTTGTTGTTGTTGTTGTTGTTGTTGTTGTTGTTGTTACTACTACTACTATGCTCTAAAGAGGTGAATATTTGTAGCTGCCTGAAAAATAACCTATAAGGCACCCACTCTTGAAAGTATATTTTGTGAAGGGAAACATTCTTTTTCCTTTTTTGAATTGCTGTAAATATAATTCAGAAATTCCCAGCTATCTGGAGTGGTGGGGGTGATAATTTGGCTTTCTCAATCAACCTTATAATTTAGGAGTGCTGCATCTTTTTATTGGCCTAAACACCAACTCTAGTTGGATGATTTTTCCTATGAACTGGAAATTGAATGCAAGTGAATCTGAGAGTATTCAAATATTTGAAATCCCATTTGAGACAAACATCTAGTTAAGTAAATCAATTAAGCAACTGCTGATTTACCAAGTTTGAATTTACTGCTGTCCTTTTTCCTTTTTGCCATCTTCCAATGCCTGTTGTACACTTGCTCTTTACATTTGTAATCATTACCATTCTGGGATGTGTGAACATCTCCATACAGAGGTCTCTGGGGTGTCTGAATTGTTCTTTGTTTGACATTTTCTTCTGCAGTCTATGCCATTGTTGTGTTGTGTAAATAAAGGTTGGAAATATAACTCTTCGTGTCTCAACCTTCACTGAGATTCCAGTTTGGTAAGTCATGATCACAGTATGTGAAATTGTTGCTAATTGGTTTCATTCTGGTGTTTAACTGGGAGTTGAGTCATGGCTACTGGACTTCTTTTTTGAGAGATAGAAACGTTTCGCTGTTCATCCAAACAGCTTCATCGGTCTGAAGCTGTTTGGATGAACAGCGAAACGTTTCTATCTCTCAAAAAAGAAGTCCAGTAGCCATGACCCAACTCCCAGTTAAATGAACCTGGATGACTGAGAATCTTCACAGACGTATTCTGGTGTTTACTACCGCCTAATTTCTACAACATTAAAATTTGTGTTTTTATTATCATCGTTCTTTCAAAATGCTCTGTTCTTTCTCTTACCCCAAATAGCATTTGTTTTCCTCATGACAGTCTAAGTACCATGTGTGTTTCTAGTAATTTTTCACATTTACTTGTCTGTGTAAATGTAGGAGAACAGAGAACCTGTGATATTATTTTTCTTGTTCTCTTTTGCAGTATAAAACTTTACTCCATTTATCCACCCTGACTGTATACCTCCTGTAGCTTTTTCTTTTCAGCCATCACCAGTCAATATTGCTTGCAGGCCTGTGTGCATCTTAATATGCTGTTACACCTTAGTATTAAAAAAATAACAAGCAATTGCTTTGCAAGTGCACATTTTATATTAGCTGGAAATGTGGAGATTGTGTCCCTATTCAGCAGAGTTAATTTACTAACTGGTTTTAAAGATTTCAGTTTAACTTCCCCGGAATGAATATTTATGAGTATGCATTATTAACTACCTGTTGAAAGCAAGACAGAGAGAACTAAATATGGCCAAGAATCCTGAGATTGCATTGCATGTCCTCTCCTTCTTCCCTTTTCAAATTAAACATAATTATTCAGCTGCATTTGTAGGATGAAGAACAGAGTAGCTCTGAGACAGACCACAGGGAATCACACACAATGAGCTCTATTTCACATCCTCTAAAAGCCACTTTTTTTTTCAGCAAAAGAGAGACACCTCCCAAAAAGTGCCCTCACAGGGAGCTAACTTTTCTGAAAAGAATTTTTAAAAACCCTCAGCCAGGATCCCTGAAGTGCAGTTTCCTGGAACCAACTCTGGGGGTTCTCTTTTTTTGCATCAGTAAAGAGGCACCTTTTTAAACGAATCAAGGAAGGCAAAGGCCATAAAACAGGCCTGCCCGAATTCTGGCCCGGGGGGTCCAAATCTGGCCCGTCAGGCCATTCTGAGTGGCCCGTGGCTGGGTGGCCTGCCCCTCCCTCCCCCTCCTTCACCCCATGTTTTTTTAAAGAAAGTAGGTGGGGCTTGCAGTGGGGTGGCAGGGTTGGGGAGCAACCGGCCCCTGACACATTCTCAGCCACCAAATCTGGCCCTCCTTACAAAAAGTTTGGGCACCCCTGCCCTAAAAGGTGCTTCTTATCTAGTTATTTCCCATGAATGGAGTCAGCCTGCTTTAAAAAATGGACATGGATCTTCTGAGAGTGCGAGGGTGAGAGTAAACAAGCAAACGAGAGAGGGGGGAGGGAGGGAGAGGGAGAGAAGGAGGGAGGGAGGGAGAGGGAGAGGGAGAGGGAGAGGGAGGGAGGAGTGTGATGTGTGTGAGAGTGTGAGTGTCTGTGTAAGAGAGGGGGGAGCATGCGAGAGAGCGAGCAAGAGGGAGAGAGGAACAGAGGAAGCAAGGGTGGGGGGGGAGGAAAAAGAAGATGTTTTTCTCTGAGCTCACCTCCTGTCCCAAACTTTATTTCCCTCTTGCTGCAGCAGCGGTGGCACTGGCTTTTCTTTCAATGTTCATTGGGACAATGAGAGAGCTCCTTTGATCATGTGATCGCAGCAGGAGCAAAGTTGCTTTTTAAAAAAAAGGGATATAGAGCTCAATGTGTGCCAAGAGGTTTCATATCCTTCTGGAGCTGCATCTTATATTTTATACTGGTTCCTGGGTTGAAGGCCTCAAAATGGGGGTTCCTCCATGGCAGGGGGTTGGACTGGATGGCCCTTGAGGTTTTTTCCAACTCTATAATTCTATGATTCTATGAAATATATGTAGTAAAGTACTGGGGACAGCTGCCCATTAGTCCTCCCAAGTGTTATTGCCATCTGTCATCATATTCTTTCTTCCAATAGTGAAACAATAACATGTTGTGATTGCCATTTTAATGCCTGCACTCCTTTTGTTTAGCAATTGTTTTGCCTTTAACATCAGAGGCAATATCACACAGTAAAGCAGTTTTTGGAGAATGAAAGTAAAATCTTTCAGCAAGTTACAAAAAGGATTTGATATACTGTAAAATTTATTTTTTCCCAAAGAAGAACAAGAAGGCAGAATTAATTTGTGCCCCATTTGATTCCATTTGGCTCCAGACACAGATTGTTTTGTAAATTCACCTTGCATAGTCATTGAACCCAGTCTGCCCATTCCTCTTATGTCCAGAGCTTTGGCAGATAATTCAGGATTTGTCTAAATCTGGGGCACAGCCATACCTGCAGCAGAGGGATGGTTCACAGCAAAAAGATTCTGAGCAGTTCTGAGCTGTGTGTGCGCGCGCGTTGCGTGCTTTATGTCTCAAAATGAAAGGATACTGTTTTTGTTCAGAAGTAATTTGTGCAAAATATGGAGAGTTTGACAAGAAAAAAGCCCTCTTTCTCTCATTCTCACATGAAGACAAGGAAGTTTCCAGGGCTTTATAAGTTCTCATTGTCTCCTTCAGTCAAGAGGGGCTAAATCAGTGATGGCAAACCTTTTACAGACTGAGTACCCAAACTGTGATTCAATACCAGTGGAATATCTAAGGGGGATCTGCCCTGGGTGCAACAATCTGGGGGTGCCTGGAGGGGGAGCAGCAGGAGGAAGCCGTGCACCCTCCTGGTGCCCAGCAGACCTCCTTTCCCCTAAGGCTTGGTGACAGCACCCCCTCCGCCACCTCCCACGCCATACGCTAGGCAAGCAGTGAAGCAGGCAGGCAGGCAGGAATGCGGTGGCCAGGGCGCCCTCCTCCTCCTCTTCCTCACCTTGGTGGGAGAGGTGTAAGGCACACACATGCTACCACACACATGCACCCATCCACCCATCTGCCTGTGTGCACACACACCCACCCCACGCACGCAGGGCTTGGCCCCCTGTTGCTGGGTGGGTGTGATGTGGTGGGGAGGCAGGAAAGGTGCCAAAACAAACTTTGTCCCCAGGGGCTCCAAATCCTGGCTACGCCTCTGATCAAAACCCACTAATTTTTCACAAAGTGCCATACAGGTGGCTGTGAAGGGGCAATGTCACGTTCCCACAGAAAGGGCTCTGAGTGCCACTTTTGGCACCTGTGCCATAGGTTTACTAACACTGGGCTAAATGAACCATAATAATAAATTTAATGAGTATCCTTTCTGTCCCTAGTGATGAGACATTAGAAAAAAATTCTGCTTCCCTACGACACTTCCAATTTAGCTGTTAAATCACATTTCCTTCTCTCTCTCTCTCTCTCTCTCTCTCTCTCTCTCTCTCTCTCTCTCTCTCTCTCTCTTTTGCCAGATGCTGGTGATGTCATTCAGGCAATAAGCTGAGATGCCAAGTAATTTATTTAATTAGAAGCAAAGACTGTGTTAAATGATATTACTTCACCCAACAATAAATTTGCTTGAATATTTTCTAATAGCAAGTCTAATAATAGGTTTGCAAGGGATTTCTATCAGATACTGTGCATGAAGGCTACTGGGTCAGCAGGCAGCATTGCATTAAAGAAACGTGTTAAGAAGTCTTGCAGCTTGATGTATAAATGAAACAAGAGCATTTAAAAAACAATTTGGAATGAGGTGCATGCAGCTGGTCCTCAGATTCTGTCTGTGACCAGACTGGTGCCCAGGCCACCCTGCACTCTTTTAGAGACTCTTCAGTTTGAACATTGTCCAGGTCTGGTACTCCATGAAAAGTACCATTCCAGCAAAGGCCAGATCACAGATTGAATGGTGCAGGCAAGACAATTGTGCTTCTATTCAGACAGTGCCAGCTGACAGAGGTGGGAGTTCTGTTTTCATTACCACCCCCACCCCCAGCTGCCTGTAGAAAGCTCCCATATTACCTCTGCGCACAATGGTTTTCTAAGACAGCTAAAAGGGAGGGAATGAGTGAGAGTTTTAAAAGGTACAATAGGATGATCCTCTTTGGTTCCTTCTTAAGGCACTGTACCAAAAACCAGTCCTTATTCAAGCCGAAAGAGCCAGTGTTGTGCAAATCCATGGCCACGGGGCTGGCATGGCTGGAAGGAAACACTGTTTTACCTGTCTGCTTTTTACAGTGGTACCTATTTATCTCCTTGTGTTTACATATTTTAGAACTGCTAGGTGGACAGGACCTGGGGTTATCAGCAGGAGCTCACTCTGCTGCATGGCACCCAGGATTCGATCAACCGAGCTGCTGACTTTGCAGCCAACAGTTTTCAGAGCCTTAGTCCGCTGAGCCAACCCACCTCACTTTATGTTGCTCAAATTGTTCAGGAAGTTCACTGAATTCCACAAAGCTTACTGCCACAGTCTTCTCAGTTGTAACTAGATCATCTCTAACCCTAAGGTGTTCTAGATGCTGCAAATTCTCTTCGCTGTATGAAGAGATCAGGCCACAGAGGACACATATCTCTTGCTTAGCAATTAGGAGATAAAGGTACAAAATCATAAAAGGCAGTGGCAATGGGACAAAAGGAACGGAGTAGGTTCTGTCAATCTGTCTATCATATTTTTGCCCAGAGAAAAACCTATAATCTCACCGTAAATCTGCCAGTCTTTGGAAGTCACATCCTGCATTGCAAAATGAGATTTTTTTTTAATAAAAAGGTCTTCAATGGACTCCCAAATGTGAGGATGAGATAAAAAGTATAAAGTAATTGGCATCATTTTCTAAGTAAAAATGTTTGTGTGAATATTGATCATTAGCACATTTTAAATTGGTTTAACATTTTAATTCTGATTTTTCTTCCCCTCCAGTGATCTCAAGATAGAAAAGTATCGGCATCTCATTTCATCTTCACAACAGCCCCACCAGGAAGGCTAGGCTGAGATATCTCAGTAGACTCTAGAGGAGTGGTTATCAACCTTCCTAATGCCGTGACCTTTTAATACAGTTGCTCATGTTGTAGTGACCCCTTGCTCTGCTTGGAAGAGGCCACAAGCCCCCTTTGGCAGGCCACTGACACATGCACCATAGAGAACTTCCCTCTACAGGCACCCTCAGCCAATCGCAGCCTCCGGTGCCATTGACTGGCACCCCCTCCAACCTATCAAGCCATAACACACTCTTTTCCCCACTTCCTCCGCCCTCCTCCAGAACCAAGCCGTTTGTGCCTTTTTCTTCACTGGCTCATGGCGACCCCTGTGAAATGGTTGTTCAACCCCCAAAGGGGTCCTGACCCCATGTTGGGAATTACTTCTCTAGATGCATTCCCTCAGCTTCATCGGTAAGCAGAGATGACAAAGCAAACTCTCCTAGTCCATGTTCAGATAATTTCCTTTGTATCACAGGCATAATCTTTGTTCATTCCATGAAGGTTTAGGCCAACCTAGTCAATACATAAAGCAAGCCACAGATTCTCATTTGACAAATAGAGATACATGCTTTCAACTCCCCATGTTGTGCTAAGTTTGACTCCAACCTCTTTGATATCAGTGATGCACTCTTTCATTAGACAACTGATGGATGGTCTCTGCAAACCAGGCCTTCTTTAAGTCACTTGTGCAGAAAAACTGAAAAATCTCCCAGTGGAGCATGTGATGGAAAAGTTGAAAATATCCCAGCGCTTCAAAATCACACCACTGGTCAAGCAGGAAATTGAAACTTTTACAAGAAGAAGTATCAACAGAACATGGGCAGTATACCTAATGTAGAATTTGTACCATACATTATAGGCTGGAGACAGATGAGGGCTCAGAAGAAATGAAACGGATCTAAGACACAATAGAAAAATAACATATGCTGACATGGAAATACAATTTTATTCATAATACTACAATTGTGTGTTGTGTCATTACAGTCGTGACCAACTCTTTGTGACCCCATGTCCATGGAGTTTTCTTGGCAGGAATTCTAGAGTGGCTTGCCAGTTCCTACTCCAAATACTACAATTACCACTTTGCAACTCAGACACTGATACTATACTTTTGTATCATTTGCTTTGCCCACCTCGCTTGGAAAAAAGAGGCAAGACAAGTTTGTGGGAATAAATTTGGCCACAATTTATTCAAACAACGTACTTACCTTTAAACTGTTCACTTGCCCTCCTTACAAGGAGGTCTGAGTGTAGCGCAAGTAGGTTTGGGCCTCAGTTCCTTCTGACTTCTAGCCCTTTCCTGAATTCAGTGAGTCTCTATTTTCAAGATGGTGCTACCCACCTTGTTCAGCACCCTCCTCAAATGTAATGGTCTGACTATCCTAGGGCAGCCCTCCATTGAATAATCTTTTAGCAATTTCTTATTGCTATCTTATTATTCCTAACTTCCTACTCCTTCTTTTTAAATTTAAAATGAGGGCTGCTGAACACTTTATGGGTGTCTTACCATGTTGCACACAGGAATTCTATTGCCTCTTGCACTACCCACCAATTGTGAATGGGAAATTAATTGAAATCTCCTAAAACCCTAGTGAGAGAATGGGATGGGCCAAAACTCACTGTCATTCACAGCAAATCATCCAGACCTTACACGACCACCTAATTCCATTCTCTCTGCCTTTAGGGTGAGAGGGCAAGAAAATTGTCAGAGCTAGAGAGAGGCCAGGAGCAATGTGGGCAGCCCTTATAAGGGTTGCCCAGCCCCTGCAACTCTTGCCTCATAGCCAGCAAGTTCTTTGCACCAGTCTGTGTGTGTGGGCAAAGAAGTTCTGCCCAGGAATCCTTTGTCTCTTCAGAACCACCATTCTCTGTGCTTCTCTTAGTCTTTCAGCTTTTCTTTGCTGCTGTCTTCAGCAGAAATGGGAAATGGGAACTACAATTCCCATTGCCCATACCATCACTGCTGGATTAGACTGAATTTACAATCCAGCCACACCTAGTGGGCTGCATGGTCCTCAAACCCAGTTCTACAGATAACATGGCTCTGAAGTCTTCACTGCCATTTTCATTAATATGTTTAACACCTGAAAGCAGAAGTGAAATATTGTCTTCTGGCCCCCACCCTTATCTATTCACATCCAGCAGACAAGACCTGAAAGGGATATGAGATGTTGGGAAACTTTCTTCGAGGAGTATGTTTCCTGGAGGAGTTTAAGTGCAGAGCAAGCTCTCCTGGCTTTTCCAGTTGCATCCCTGAGAGGAAGTTACCTTCTATTTCCTTTTCACCTTTGCTTATAAGGCAGGACCAAAAGGCTTAAAGAGCACTTGCTCCCTATTAGAAGCAATGTTTTTAAAAATGCTCCAGTCTCGGTTTATGAACAGTTGATGCGACAAACAAGCCTCTGAGAGGAGCTCATGCACTTCTTTGTCCTTTGTCTGCTCAGAGCTTCTCTCCAGCTGTTTGCTAGAAAAGCAGCTTGTCTCTGTCTCTTTCTTTCTATAAGTAAGATCAGTTTGTTTGGAACTTTCCCAGCAAACTCCCACAATGAAATATATAATTTTCTAATGATATGTATGATACAATATGGTATGATAAATATGATATATGGGGGATTTAATTGAATGAGTTCAGTCTCTAGATTGTTTATAATCTGGCTATCCTAAATGCTATCCTCTTCTTATACACAGTAAGTTCCAAAAACACCCATTGTAACATTGAAACTCCAGTCTGCTTTTATGGGGTAAAAATACTCAAGTATAAGCCGACGTGGGTATAAGCCAAGGGCCTAATTTTAACCCCCCCCCCAAGCTGGAAAAACTTATTGATTCAGATATAAGCTGAGGGCATTTTTTGTTATACTCAAGTATATATGGTACACCGGCCAAGCTCTAAAGGGGCTGAGGGTAGTTATTGGCAACATGTGCTAGAAGTGTGGCAGCAAATAGGGAGTTAATACCATAGAGTAAACTCCCTGATTGCCTCCACAGTCCCTGCCAATACTAATGTATGCGCTCAAAGATTACTTACTTTGGGGGCACACCAAAGTTGCAGGGGTACCTTCAGAAAGTGATTTTAGGGAATCCCCTGAAATTTGGAAACATTTTGGTGTAAGAGGGCTGAGTTATGAAGCTCCAAAGTGGGTGCCCCTAGGGAAAAAAACCTTCTAATTGGAATAATATAGGAAACAGCAATAGCCTTATCTCCCACCTGATCGGCTTCAGAGTAGAAGGCTTTTTCCTAGGGGCACACCCTTTAGAGCCTCATAACGTATCCCCCTTATCCCCAAATGTTTCCAAATTTCAGAGGGTTCACTAAAAACGCTTTCGGAAGGTACCCCTGCTACTTTGGAGTCCCATGGTAAATAAATTTTGATTGCATAGTTTTGAAGTAATTTTTGAGTGCATATATAAATATATTTAAAAAACATGCATTTCAAACTTACTTAGCTTGGGGGCACCAAAGTAGCAGGGGTACCTTCAGAAAGCTATTTTAGGGAATCCCCTGAAATTTAGAAACATTTGGGGGTAAGTGGGCTGAGGCACAACACTCCAAATAGGGTGCCCCTAAACCTTCTTAATGGGATCATATGGGAAATGGAGGCACCACTATTGGTCACCCAGTCAGGACTTGCCCTCCACCACCATCCCCAGGCCATCCAAGCACCTAATTTTACCCCCCAAAACTGGGTAACTTATTGACTCGAGTATAAGCCGAGGACGTTTTTTTTTTTCCAGCCCAAAATAAGGGCTGAAAAACACAGCTTATACTCGAGTATATACAATATGTCATAAGGAAAGACATATATCCTTTTTATTTCCTTCATTTGTATGCCTTTTGTGTTATTTTTCTATTTCTGCTTCATTTGTTTTGAGCATCAACATATATTGTTCTTGCCATTTTTTACTGAATAAATTATGGACCAAATGAATTTTTGGCTCATCTGTACCTTGGGGTCAAACTATGCATTACAGGGCAGCATATCACCGGAAGAAAAGATTCTTTGAGTGCTAAAAGATTGTGACAGCACAAACTTTTCATAGTTTCTGTAGTTTGTAAATGAACTGACATTGTTTTGTACTGGGTTCTGTGGCAGTGAACATAGACTCCATTTTTAAGCATGATTGCTTGTATACAAGTCTGCTGGAATCATGTCTCTGGAATGTCAGCAACATGTTGGCTTCTCATAATGCTCCATAATACATCATTTGACCTTTCACTTTAAAATCTTTTGTCCTTGGAACAACAGTGGTACCTCTGCTTATGAGTTTAATCCATTCTGAATGCATGCTCTTAAGTCGAACAACTCTTAAGTAGAGCAGCCCTATCCAAAAAAACAATAAAATAAATTTACAAATTGGGAAAAATTGTAAGTAGAGCAGACCACATCTAAAATTTGCAAGGCAGCAGTTAAAATGCCAACAGTTTTTCGCTCTTAAATCAAATTGCTCTTAAGTTGAGCCACTCATATGTAGAGGTACCACTGTATGCACCTTTGTGGCTTGGTGCTGTCCAGGGTGCTGCATGAAATCTGAACTTTCACTGGAGATTAGGCCATCAACTGGTTCTGAGTGCTGCCTAGAACAGAAGACTTCCCTTGCCTACCAGTGTTGCATGAGCCTAATTGCCACCTCCCCCTGGCTTATTTACTTTTGGCCCTAAGTGTGAAACAGATGTTCTCCATAATGGGCATGCATATAAATGCTTTCCTATCGACATTAAGGTACTAGGCATGCACAGCCTGATATTTTCCCTCCAGCTGTTGCTGGGATGTATTTTGAGCATATAAGCTGATCATCATGCTTTCCCAATGTATTGTTAACCAAAAGGTCAACCATTCTGTCAGCTTAAATCAATACTGAATAAGATATTGAAGATGATACAAATATAACACCCAGCAGAAATAACTAGATCTTTCAGCCATGCGTAGAAGGGGGGATTCACCGGGATGAGAATCGAGGGGCTGCAAGCATGTCCTGGTTTCATCTGTGAAATGTTGCAGGGTATGCAAATATTCTGCTATGGAAATTTGATCAGAAAATTCAGACAGCTGGCCCAGCTGGATCAGGGATTTTGAGAGATTTAGGAGAGCTTCTGGTCTAAGGTGCTAATTACATGGTACAAGGAAATGTTTGTGTGACAGGCTCTGTGCTGGATTTAAAAGAAAATCAGCTTTGGGAAGGGAATTTGGAGGAGAGAGAGAGAAAAAAGGGGGCTGCTTAACTGGCAATCTGCTTTTTCTCCACTCCAAATTGGCATAGTGGAGCTGGGTATGTTGTGTGCTGTTCTGTATTTTCCTCCCCGTGTGCAATGTTGAGATGTGGAACAGGCCTCTGTGTGATTTTCTGTGTTCAACCGACAGACACAAAGCACAGTGGCAAAGCCTGAGGTGCCCCTATTTGGGGGGGACAGTGGTCCTACAACTTGGCTATTGAAGAATTAGTAGGAAGATTCTGGAAGTCAGAATAATTGTGCATAGTGTATTAGGTATGAAAACTGAGATGCAGTCTGTACAACTAATGCATATATAATAAGTATTATTGTGACCAGTAGTGATAATGTCGTGATATGAAGCTTTGCATTTTTAGGGCTCTATGTTCTTGGAAATAAAAGCTGCATTTTAATCTATTTCTAATGTTTACATGAACTGGGATCATAATGTAACTGAATAGGACAGAGGTATACTAGTCTGCATTCAGTATAAGATAGTTGTGGTTGCCTTGGTTACAGTTGCTATGGAACAGAAGCTTCAAAATGAGCATTTGAACATTATGACAGGGAGGATCTATCTGCATTTTGATTGGTCAAGGGTACCAGCAAAAGTGATGGTAGTTGTAGATGCTACGGGGAGCATGATTGATGAGGGGGCCAGAATATGGAGAGAGAAAAGTCAATTGGATTGGTACTTACTTGCATACAAACTATCTAATGGGAATTGGGCTTATCTATGTAAACACTTGCTTGTTATAAGAGAGGACCAGGAATTATAACATTTTCCTCCTTCTCTATATTTAATCGTGGCCCATCTGCTGGCTAAGTGCATACTAGAGTCCATAGCAGGTTTGGGATCACTGTAATGGTGTGTAGTATGCTCAAGGGCAGAAGCAAATGATCTGCCTGAAAGACAGAATGGAGCATCAATGTCCATTGGCTCACTAAGGCTGTTAGCAGCAGCTCTGATGATCATTATGTTTCCAATAGGTCATGCCTTTCTTCTTCTTCTTCTTCTTCTTCTTCTTCTTCTTCTTCTTCTTCTTCTTCTTCTTCTTCTTCTTCTTCTTCTTCTTCTTCTTCTTCTTCTTCTTCTTCTTCTTCTTCTTCTTCTTCCTGGGTTTCCATTTGGCAAGAAACAGAAGAAAAACACAAGAGACCAAGAAGAGAATCAAGTTTAAGTAGCATCTTTGGTCTGTTTCCCCACCCCATTGGTCAGCCCAGTATGTCAATCCCTGCACGTGCTACCCTAAACCACAGCCAAATACAATTATGTTACATTCCTATCCTTTCTAGTGGAAAATAAGGGAGGACAGAGATTCTTTACTGTCAGAAAAGCCAAACAATTGAGCATAATAGATGTATTCTAAAACAGAATGGGTGATGTATGGTCTTCAAGCTCTAAGCTGCTCCTCCAATCCATTATTTTTATCCACCTCCTGCTCTTTCTGCCATATTTTCCATTAAAATTCAAAGGGGAAATATCTTCCTATGGGATCTAGAAGGGAATTTGCCCCTAGATCCATGAAATATGTCCACTCTGGTTTATTTGAAAAGGTGTATTACAATAGCGGGTAAAACATTATGATTAGAGATGGGCACGACTTGGCGAAATTGTCATTTCCGTTTTCGGATATCGTTTCCGTTATGTAACGGAAACGGTAACGACAATTAAGCTGTCAGAACTCGAACTCAAACTGAAAAAAGAAAAACTGGGTCTGATTTGTCGTTGTCGTTCCTGGCATCGCGCGACAATCGCGCGATGCCAAGCGGCACAGAAAAAAGTTTTAAAAATAAAAAAAACCGATTCCCAGCCAAAAAAGCAGGCGAAAATATGCCTGAGGGCACCTACCAGATGGGTGGTTTCTGGGGGGGGCTCCCCAGGCTTCCCCCCTCCTGTCCTGGGCTGCTGGTACCGGGCTGGGAGGGGGCATCCTCGGCGTCTCCATTTGCCATGCGGTGCGGGGGGATCCAAAATGGCACCCACAATATTTTTTTTGAAATCATGGTCCAAAAAACCACCAAAGCACCACAGAAACATGCAAAAATTAGCTATTTTAAATGCTTGAATTTTTACAGTAGCAGCAGTGGGTTTTTCTTTTCGATTTTATGGAGCCTTTAGATTTCAGTTAGGCAGGCAGGGAGGGAATTGATTCAATTGAATTTTTAGGAAATAATAATAATTCCTTTCATTCTCTGTCTGCTGTGGGGAATAGCAACACAGTTTATTCTTTTTTATTCTCCTGCAGTTTGTTAGGATTTCTTTTATGATAGTGCTTCAAAGGGAGGGAGGTTTGAGTGGGAGGGGAGGTGTGGATTTATTTTAAAAATTTCATTTGCTTGGTGGCAAGCCAAGGTCCTTTCATACCCTGCCTGCAGCTCTGCTGTGGGTGCACTGCCCACTTTGTTTGCAAAAATTGCAATTGCTTTATTCGATGCAGTCTTGTGCAGCAAGTCAGTTTAAAGTGTTTTCCGCCTGCTCTGGGTCATTGCGGGACCCGCACCCGCCGCCCATGTGCCCGCGCATCTGCCCCTCCCCCCTGCCACTGCCGCCGCCCTCCCATGCCCCCCCCGCCACCCCACCTGCCGCCTAGGGTGCAAAAACACCTAGCGCCGGTGGGACGCCACTCGTTGGGACGTCAAATCGTGCGAAATTGCGGTGGCGGTAACGTCAAACGACACGATGAAATGACAATTTTTAATTTTTTTTTGCAAAAAACGGAAACGACCCGAAACGGACCCGTCCCGAAAAACAACAACTCGGGGGAAAAATTTTTCTGGTCGTGCCCATCTCTAATTATGATAGAACTACTAATTTTTAGAGTAAAGCAAAATGTGTGGCAAACATGGATAACCTGAAGTTATGTTAATCCTACTGAGCAATAAACCCCAATATTGTGTAACTAACCTTAATACAGACACTTGAGATGCAGGGATTAGTAAATGTTATTTACTGCATTGAGAGGTATCATCTGTTGACCGATGCAGATAATATTGTCCTTGGAACTTTGGAGCGTGTGCAGGTCTCAAAGTGGTTTTGAGCATTTAAAGGATAAATGTACAAAATGTTAATGTGTGATCATTGTTGCTTTACTGGATGAGCAAATGAAAGAAATATCATTAGATTTTTTTTGGTGTGTCTTTGAACTCAGTCTCACTTTCCTTTTGTACTAGATGTGTGTGTGCACGCACGTGCTTGGTTTAGCAATAGGAATAAATGCTAGTTTTGTTCAGAGCTATTGTTCTAACAAATTGTGAGAAATACAAACTTTGAAAAATGCTCTTGATGCCTAGCTCTCACAGCAGAAGTAAGTCATCACATGGATTTTGCTGGGATTGAAGATTTTTTGCCAACTGTCTCATTATGTTAGGACAATCTATCTCGACTGAAGTAAAAACAATGCCAATATTTCTTGACATTGCCAGCATCGACAGGGCTCATGTAAGAAAACAAGTCTTGAGCTGCTATTACTGTTTTATTTTTTGTTTCTTTCTTGGTAGGCTTTTCTAATTTCAACTAGCTCCACAGGAGATCAACTGCAGCTTTTCTGGGTATTGGATACTCAGATGGGAGATCCTCAGCTGAAGATGACCAGATGGTGGGGACGTTGGGCATTCTGGTTTGTGCTTAAAAGATTCTTATCTTTGGTGTGATCTATTTTAGCTCACAATTCAGCAGTTCTTTCATTCACATGGGATATCTTTCTTCTCCTGTAAAAAGCTGACTAGATGCCCTGAGCAGATTGGATCTTGACTGATCTCGGAAACTAAGCAGAGTCAGGCCTGGCTATACTTGGATGGGCCACGATCAGGGAATGCAACGGTACCTTGTATGAAGGAATTAACTCATTGCAAATGAAATTATGTTAAACAAATTTTCCTTTATACAAATTTCCCATAGGAATGCAGTGAAAACGGAGTAATCCCTCATCACAACCATTTTTATGTTGTACGGATTTGCTCCATAGGCGATTCTGTTAAGCAACTTTCCCCTATCTCCAGAAATTTTTATAACCGTTTGTTATACAAGGGTCTACTGTACCAGGAACTGTAGGCACCTGGAGTAGGACCTGGCAAGCCACTCCAGTATTCCTGCCAAGAAAACACCATGGACATGGGGTCACAAAGAGTTGGTCACTCACGACTGTAATGACACAACAAGAAGAACAAAGGATATAAACAGCTCTTCAGATCACTCCAATGTGTTCCCTTTTCAGTTGTTGATGCCCTCATTCCTGCCCAACTCAACCTTTTTTGAACAGCCATCATTCCACAGGCTGTGACAACATCCTCCTCACTTTTTTTTTAAAGTAAGTGACACAGTTCTACAGTGATGCATCAACCTTGCACAGTATACATATTAATCGTATTATATGGAAATGTGCCTCCAATGTATTAGAACTGTGTTGCATCAGTTAGGGAGATATTGTTAAAAGAAAACAAGGCCAGGTGCCGAGAGGCTTGGAGGCTTGAGAAGCAGTGACCGGCATGCCACTGGCAGATGAAGCAGTGGGGGCAAGTGGCCTTGCCAAAGATAATGTCTGTCCTGCCTACCCCACTCCTGTATCTCCTCCTTTTGTTCCACACTACACCAGAGAGACTAGTGTGCCTCTTGAGAGGATCGCCACACCTATAGGGTGCCTGGCACCAGTGGATGACTTAGAAAGCATAGCAGCAGAAGGAGCTCACACCACAGTCCTTCAAGGAATGCTGGCTGACTCACCTCTGTTGTGGCACTCCGTGCCTGGCTCACCTGAGCGGTGTCCTCAAACTGGAAGAGGAGGCCGGGTTCCGCTCCTCTCAGAGAAAGACTTCTAAGGCATTTCTCTTCCCTGAAAGATATTGGGAGTGAAGTCAATTTCCTGGTACCCTGAAGTTACTATGTTTTGTAGTTTGGCCCTGTTGGTCCTTTAAGGAATCCCATTGCTTTAAAAATAGCTTTTTTAAAAATGCAATCATGTGTTAAATCATTGTGGAGGATATGTGGTGGCCGCTCACACCCTCTGATTACCCTCTGACTTAAATTCCCTCTTGTAATGCATGTCAGGCAAAAAACAAAACAAAAATAGAAAAAACATTAAGACAAAAACACCTTAAAGGTTTGCTTTAAGGTTCTGGCACCTTAAAGGTTCACTGTAATATTTTAATGTGAGGTTTTGTAGGCAAGTCCACCTCTTCAGACATGCAGAAGTTCTGAAGTTGTAAAGGCAGAATCTCTGCCAGAAGAAAAAAAAGATGGTACATTTCTCTTGGTCTGATTCCATCCCCAGCCAGGAAATAGTTTAGTTTAGAACTTTAGAATCTATAATTTTCAGCCTCTCCTTACTTTCATAGCATATTGTGTCTCTTGTGGGCCCCACAGTGTGTTAAATTGCCATCCTAGGAAAAGAGGCATTTAAAGGCTGCTGTTTTATTTATTCATCACTGTGATAAACTGGAACAGGATTAATGAAGTCCCTGCAGTAAAACAAGAGGGGTCAAAATCTGATGGCCTTAAAGCTTCATAATCTTGATGTTATTAATAATAATGCAACACTTTACATCTATGAAATACTCTGTAAGCAGTAATTAATTGTCACAACATTTCTCTGGATTCTTTCGCCATTACAACAGCCACCACTCATGCTCTCTAATTAATAGCCCAGATAAAGACAGCTAATGACTTATATTCTTAAATTTGCCCCATGAAAATGTGGCAAATCTCTCTCCCGGGGCCATCTTAAAAGCCAAATGCTCTGTTCTTTCAGGCTACTTCAGACACAACAGGAGAAAATAGATTTGACGTTAGAAGCTGAGGTGACAGAAGGGTTTGAAAAGAAAGCACAAAGCAAGGACTGAAATTACTCAAGGTTTCTCTTTTAAACCATTTTTCCAACAAAAATGCTGGATATGGACCAAGCACAGACCTCCCATCTATTACTCCAGGCATTCAGATAGTTTTTGAGACACGTCCCCTCACTACCCTTATACTGTACTATTGGCATTTCTTGCACCCTTGTGTCTGTGAAGATTCTCAGTCATTCAGGTGAGGTTATCTGGGAGTTGAATCGTGGCAACTAGACTTCTTTTCTTGCAAGACTGAAATGCTTCACTACTCATCCAAGCAGCTGGACTGATGAAGCTACTTGAATAAGTAGCAAAACATTTCACTCTCACAAGAAGAGAAGCCCAGTTACCATGACTCAACTTCCAGATCAAATTCTTGATCCTATAGATGGAAGGAATTGTGCACAGCATTGGAGGGGACTCTGGCTAAACATATCTACCACCCCATCCTTTTTTGCATGTATAACCGCACCCATTTTTGCCCACGACTCACCCCACCCCCTTTTGGGTGCACACACACCGTGGAATACAGATGTTGAAGCATGTTTGTTGAAGTAACGTCAAGCTTTAAAATATTCTTTAACTTATTCTTCATTTTAAAAAGTCAGAATACACTATACCAGTGATGGCGAACCTTTTAGAGAATGAGTGCCCAAACTGCAATTCAAAACCCACTAATTTTTTTGCAAAGTGCCAATACAGTAATTTAACCTGTATATATAGGTGGCTATGAAGGGGTGAGGTCGGGTGCCCACAGAAAGGGCTCTGAGTGCCACCTTTGGCACCCGTGCCATAGGTTCGCCATCACTGCACTATACATTAATTCTCAGTTCTAAGAGATTGGCAGCATATTTTGACAGTGCACAATTTCTGTATGCATTTACTTGGGGATGGCTGGCATCCAGCAGCTATGTGAGACATGACATCAACGACCACAGCAGTTTGAAAACTTCTGAACCTCCCTACCTCAAATGGTTCCAAAGTTCTCTAGGGATTCCTCTCATTGTAAGGAAGCAGTTGCAGGCTGATGGCTCGGAGTGTGTGTTCTAATTTCCAAACATAGCCACCACTGATATAATCAGCCAATGTGTCCAATTGAACCAATGAATATTTAACTCTTAGCAGCCTGGCATCGGTTTGTGCTGCAGTTGGTTCCTCCATGGAAAATTAAGAGTTTTGGAGATTGAGGAAAATGGTGGCTTCAGTGCAATCAGTTCTTCCTTAGGAATGTATTTGAGGGCCTCAGCACTTTGAAGGCAAAAGCCTGACACAGTTGTGTGCCAGCTCACAGTGTAGACTTTGTGTTTATAACTACTTACAATGATGTAGCTTTAATGTAATGTTGTCTATTAAGATGTCCCCCAATTCCTTGTTCTCAGTACTTACATAAGAACATAAGTAGAGCCATGCTGGATCAGGCCAAAGGCCCATCTAGTCCAGCTTCCTGTATCTCACAGTGGCCCCACCAGATACGCCTGGGAACATATGAGACTAGATATCTGTCTCCTGATACCACTCCCCTGCATCTGGCCCTTGAAGTACCCCAGTTTGAACATGTCTTAATTGTATTGGACTGTATATTATCCCTCATTACTGTAAGCCGCCTTGGGTCCTTTTCCAAGAAGAAAAATTCTCTAAAATAAATAAATAAAATAAATAAAACTACACATGTGCTTTAAGCCAGGCAGAATGCAAAGTGGATTTTCATTGTTTCATGGGACATAAGCACTACTGCGCTTTAAACACTGCCCAGTAGAGATGGGCACAAATCGAAAAAATGATGTTTCGGTTTTTCATTTTTCATTGCGGGTCCCATTTCGGTTCGTTTTTGTTTTTTGTGTTTTTTTTTTGAAAAAAAATGTTTCATTTTTTCATTTTCGTTTTTCATTTTTACCCGATTTTTGCATGATTTTAACCATTTCCGCTCGCGTGCATCCCCCAACGCCCCAGACCAGAGGGAAAACACTAAAAAAATGATGCTGGCAGAGACACAGTATAGACTAGGTATGCAGGGAGGAGGCAAAGGCAGCGGCAGGCATTGCCCAGGGCATAAGTGGGAGTATTGATACAGGCTGTAGAGTTTCAGCATGATTCACTATGTATGCCATAAAGCCCGCTACTTTCTTCACCCTGTCTTCCACTTGATCATTTAGCATTAATTGCATTATTCCTGCATCTGGCCATCCCTTCACCCTAGATAATATTGGGCCCAGATATTGCATACGGGTTTACTGAGTAGCGAGGGCAGTACAAACACATGTGTGCCAGCTATTCAATTCCTCCCAACTCGCACGAGCAATTCCTCTTGTTATACGGAATGCCTTGGAACCTACCTGCTAATAGTGCTGAAGGCATTACATTAAATCTAGCCAGAGAATAAGCTCTGCGTTTTTGTGGTGACTGCAGTAAATGAAGATATCTAGCACTCTGGCCTTGCCTGATTGGAATTAAGTGATTTAAGGGTGAGCAAGTCTTATTTGCTGAACTCAGGAGATCCTGGAATTCAATATCTAGTAGTCTGCATTTAATTACATGAAATGCTTCTTTTTGGGGCAGAGAGCCAAGTTGTTCTAATGATAGACCTATTTTTGAAATTTTCTTTTCAATGTAGTCAAGTTCTTGTGCCCTGACCTGTTCTTGGAGAATTTGGTGTATGAAGCTACCCTCTTTAAAGTTGTAGTGGATCTTTTACCAGTATTTGATTGCTCTCAACCATGCCTGAGTTGCTACCATATTTTGGCCTGTTTCTAAACAAAGAGCCGCATATGGTACACATGTTGGTACTTCCAAGATCTTCCGTAGGAACATAGATTGCACTTGTTCTAGCGAATGGTCCCAAGCCTTGATCCATAATGGTATACCGTACAACAACTGAGGTACAATCTTTGCATTAAACACTTTTAGTGCGGAGGGTACATATCTGTTTCCTGTATTATAGAAAAATCTGCAAACTGCCTGGGTGGTGCCTTTGGCCCGTTGTATTGCCACTTTGCGTTGGAGCACCCAGGACTGTTTGTAGTGAAACATGATACCCAAATATTTGAAATACTTAACCTGTTCGATCTTTCTTCCAGCAAAGATCCACCTGTACAATTTCCAAGATTTAGCAAATACAACAATTTTAGACTTATCGTAGTTAAGTTGTAAGTTGTTGTTACCTAGGAACGAAAGGCATTTATACATCAAACGTTTTAGGCCAGGTCTGGTACGAGACAAGATCACGGCATCATCCGCATACAGAAGTAGATGGACTGGAGTGGAGCCAATTTTAGGGGGATGTCCTTCAGTTTCCAACAATAGTGGGGCTAAATCATTGAGGAACAAGTTAAACAGGGGGCTAGTAAACAACCCTGTTTAACACCTTTGTTGGTAGTTATTCGCTCAGTTAGGATCCCTGAGTTAGAGCATTTAATTTGGCAGGAGGTTGCCAAATGCAATCTCCTAATAAGAAATATTAATCTTCTGTCAATTGGGAGGTTGGCTAATTTGTCCCACAATTTCTCACGGTCCACTGAGTCAAAAGCCCCTTTCAGGTCTAAGAAGGCCACATATAATTTAGATTTAGCCTGAGTTACATATTTGTTTACCAGATGTGCTAGGGTAAAGCAATGATCAAGAGTGGATTTCCCCTTCCTAAAACCTGCTTGTTCTGGTCCAATTACTGATGTCTGCTCCTCCCAGTCAGTTAGTTTGTTTAAAAGATGTTTTGTATAAAGTTTTCCAATGACGGATAGGAGACTAATTGGTCTATAATTACCTGGGTTTAAGGGGTCACCTGCTTTGTAAATTGGGACAACTATTGCATTGGTCCAGGCTTCTGGTATCAAGCCAGATTTGTCTACCATGGTGAAAAGGGCAGCCAACGGTGCCATCCACCAGTCAGCATCAAACTTCAGTATCTCTGGGGGTATTATATCAGCCCCTGGTGATTTGCCCAGTTTTAACTGGGAGATTAGTTCTTTTATCTCTGCAAGAGTGACTGGGGGCCATTCTGGAAGACCCTTAGGCATGGTTTCCTCGCTGGCACTGCTGGCGTTACCTCCATTATCGAACAGAGATGGAAAATGTCTGCGCCAAATATTGGGTTCAATGTTGGCTGGGTCCAAATAATTATTTCTGTTTGTGTTGTTCACTATGTCCCAAAATTATTTGGATTTTTTAAGGGATATTGCTGTGAATAATTGATTCCATTGGTTATGGATGAAGGCTTATCTTTTGGCCTTGTACAGCAATTTTAACTGATTCTTTGTTTCATAGAATTCCTTTGGTATATATGCTAGCTCCTGGTCCTTATAATGCTTGTAGATCTTCCTTAAATAATTTTCTGTTCTATACACTCACGGTCAAACCAGTCTTGTTTGATATGGTTTGTCCTGCATTGCTCTAAAGTTGGATTATAGCTTAGTCAGTGTCTTAGATAAGAGTGCTGTCAATCCTTCGTAGGCTCCAATTACATCCCTAGGATCATTAGAGGTCGTAATGGAGGATTTAAGGTCTAGAAGTGTTTTAGATTTTAGTAGCTGGGCCAGTTTAAGTTTTGTTGTTGCATTCCATCTTATCTTATTGAGTACCTCCGAATTTTGGTTTCATCTTATCCGCATTGATTTACCCTCAGTTTTCAAGTTCAACGTAAGTAACAATGGGAAGTGATCACTACAAATGTTATCCCCTACCGTGAATTCAGCCACAAAGGGTTTCAGGGGTAGGGACACCATGATGTAGTCTATAACACTAGCTCCTCTAATAGAAGAGAAGGTGAAATCTCCTGAATTGGGATATTCTGTTAAGCCGTTTAACCATATGGAATTATGTTGGATACAGAATCTTGCCATATTATGCCCTGCTGCATTTATGCTCTTATCCTTAGAACATCGCTTATGATTGAATGGTAATAGCATTGAAGAGTCTAGATCTATTTCTGGGGTCATATAAAATATGTCCATGTCACTGGTCGCTTCTCGGCCTTTTGGTTCTTTTCGGTTCGTTCCAATTTCATCACAATTTTCATTATTTGTTTCGTTACATAACAAAACAAATAACGAATAACAGAACAATTTTTTTCATTTCGTGCCCATCTCTACTGGCCATTCTCTGTGCCAGGGAAGTGGAAGGGTGGGTGGGGGTGCTGTCTGGTGGGAAAGAGGTGGGAAGGAGTGCAGACCCAGCCTTTAAAGGCTTGCTTTCTCCACACTCCTGACACCCCATGTGACTCCCTCTTTTGCGCCAGTTCTAACGGCTCCTGTGGTGGACAAAGAAGCCTCATGCAGGGACAAGCGCACATGGAGCCGCCATTAATGCTGTAAGATGTCCCTCAGTTCCTTGTTCTCAATACTTGAACATGTCTTAATTGTATTGGACTGTATATTATCCCTCATTACCGCAAGCCACCTTGGGTCCTTTTCCAAGAAGAAAAAAGGGGGGGGGTAAAATTCTCTAAAATAAATAATTAAAATAACTAAAACTACACATGTGCTTTAAACCAGGTGGAATGCAAAAAGGCTTTTCATTGTTTCAATGACATAAGCACTACTGCACTTTAAGCATTGCCCAGTGCATACTGTTTTAAAGTACAGTAGGGCTTCAGCCAAGTGAGAGAGCCTTTTCTCCTCTGTCACACCTTCTTGTCCTATGGATAGCTAGGCAGCAGCAGCAACAGCTGGAGAGCACAGTGATAGTGATGATGACAGCAGCAGGGGCATTTTTGGCAGATAGGGAGATCTCCCCCAACACACACACACATTGCTGACATCATGGCCATTATGTGCCCCAGGCCACTGCTATCCAGTGGCCTACTGGTCAGGCAAACCCTGCAGAAAAGAAAAAGCAACATGTTGCCTTCTCAATATGTGATGAAAACAGAGCTACTGACGCTAAGCCCCAGGCACAAACAACATTGCTGGGCAGACAGTGCTGGGAAGTTTCCCAGGCACCTTAGCTCCGGCTGACTCGTATTGTGTTTAGCCCCATGGGGAAGAGCAAGCAGATCAATTTTCTTTGCATTAAAACTGGTGAGTGATTGGAGCAGCTTCACTCAGGCTTGCAGGGAGCCCATAATACAAAGCTTATTGAAGGTGTTTCAGTCCATGTAAAGGGTGTTAGCTCATAACTAGTTACTTTAACTTTGTCCAAATGATTCTGCCAATGAGCACTTTGAAAGTTGATTTACAAATGTCATTTTCTGTATCCTATTTTGTTCTTACCCCATAACCCCCAATCATAGACACTGTCTGTACACAGCCATGGCCGGAATTTTGTACCCTGGGCAGCTTAAATGTTATAGCTGTAATAATTATTTTACTTGCAAACTGCTGTTTTGGTCACCCGCTCCAGAAGTTGATGTCTCTCATCTTCATTGAAAATGTGAATACCTGAAATGTTACATGTTGGTACCCAACTGTTGCTTAGAATATAGAGTGGAAAATAAGGAATTAGAGAATAAAAGAAGTGACATCATGGCTGGTTTTTGTCTTGTTTTGTCTTTTGGCCAAAAAGAGGGGAGAGGGGGAAATGAAACGAAGGGTTTGTTCAGAGCTGCAGATAGTTGTTTACCCCTTTGGCAAGCTCAGTTAAATAACTACCTCTGTGTTCATAAATAATCCATTACACTTGTCTGACAGACAATTGCAAAATTAATCAGGGAGGCAAACAGGCCTGATCTACCCAGTTCCAAACTTTGGCAACCTCCAGGCCCAGCCTTATCCTCATATGTCTTCAGTCTGTCCTTCATCTCGTTCAACAGCTTCATCAGTCATTCACCCATGTCTTCTCTGGCTGTTCAAAGTGCCTCACCTGTGAAAGGCCTTCTGAGTTTCTCCCAGCATTTGTTTTGCTGCTCAAGCTATTTGGGCCACATGGGCTCCCTGGTTTGTCCTCTACTCACCCTCACCTTTCCTTCGTCTCTGGTGTTCTCAAGTTGTTCAAACTCTTCTCCGCTTCTGTGTTGTCCCTATCAATTTGTAACTCTCCCTTTTCCTGCACCTCAGTTCAGTAGGACATTTATATCCGTGACAGATTGGTTTGAAGGTCCACCTCTATGGATGCCAGAAATAATGAATCAGCATAGCCCTTCTAGTTTATTTAGTGTCTATGCATGGTTGAGAGAGGGAACCCTGCTCGGTATTGCCAAAGGAGTGGAGTCCCTGACCTGCTCTTTGCAAGGGAGTTCTTTCCAGAAATGAACAGTTGCCACCTCCCCCAACTCCTAAAATGCACCTTGTTTGTTTCAGTGGCAGCTGCTTCTCTCTGATTTGTCAGACCACATGGGCATTTACCTTAAGGCACCTACATATACCATAGATTCTATTGACATCCAGTGTCCCATTCAGACCTTGGGAATGTGTATTTTGGGGTTTTATTTTATTTTTCAGGCAGCAGATAAGTGAAGACACAGGTACTGATCCCATGAATATGGTGGTCCTACTGTTTTCCATACATGATGAGGACCACCTATTTCTCTGGTTCCGTCACAACAGGCTTCACGCATCAGGTCAATCAATTTGACACTATGTAAGAGAAATTGTAATAACAAATACAGTTGTGCTAGTATGGGAGTGCTACCGCATGAAAGATATTCAAATGTAGTGGATTTTGTTTGTGCAAGGGAGAATAAAAACAGAATTAAAGACACATTCCTTCCCAGCTGTACTTCAACATGATTCTTCTACCAGATTAAAATGATAAGCAATGTATTGCCAATCCACAGTATGAGAACTGTAGAGGCTCTTATTTAATTTCAGACTAATGGTTGGTTCCATTAGATATGTACTTCCAGACTGTTATTTGCATATTCTAATATGGAAGACCAGAATCTCCAGCCTCATTTCAGAGTTCACAATAGTGTGTGGAATTTATTGTAGTCCAGATGATTAATAAAGCTGGTGATCTATGGTCTCATTTGATAATTAAACAACATTATAATTGTGCCATCCACCTACAAAGGTTAATCAACTCTCAGGAACAAAGGAGTTGCCGCTTTTAATTTTTTTAAAAATAAACTATCCATGGAATTTTTAATTTGACTTTTTCTATGCACACAATTAATTAAGAAGAGTTAGATCGTGCTCCCACGAAAGTTAAAGACAAACCTCCTACTGACTGTGGCAGTGCTGCAATTATTATTAAATATGAGTGGGAGGTCAATGATGTGTTGAGGAAAATGAAACCAAAGACTGTGGAAAAGTCAGATTGGAGTCTTTAAAACAAACATAATTTTGGCCAAAGGGTACAAATTCAGCAATGCTAGAGCAATGTTAACTTGTGAATTTCATTCCTTTGAGGCTCAGAATGATTACCTGAGCACATTTTCCACTCTGTGAAGGAATCATATCCAGACTTCTTTCTGAGAAAACAAGAAAGCCTAAAGGTGTTCTTTAAAGAAATACACTTGGGATAGGATAGGTGATTGAAGTTCTACAGTAGTTCTTGGCAGCCAGGTTGAGGATGCAGCATCCCATGGCTACCCCTCTTATTTCTAGAGAAGAAAGGCAAGGTGTCTCCTCCGTGGAGAGACAAGAGAGGAGTGAGTGAGAAGGAAGTGACATCAGCAATCCTAAGGCTGATAATCAAAGGTTGAAGGAAGGTCAGCACAGAGCAGGTGAAGAATGGTCATTTTCCTTCTATTTTCTCTCACATAAAGGCATGTCTCCTCTTGACTGTAAACCAAATTGCATCCAGACACTTCCAAAACCTTCAACCTATTAAAAATGTCACCCGTGCCATGGAGCAGGGATGGTTTTCTAATATCTTAGGTAGGTGGTGGAGAAATTAGGAACTGGGTTAGAACTAGCATGGCTTCTGGATCAGTTGGTTTTGGAAATTGGAACAAAAAGAGTAGAGGCAAATGGGCCCAGAATCTGGAGGAAAAAAACAGGTAGGCAAGACACATGGCAATCTAAAGGGAATTTCCTAAAGCGACTGGTAGGTTTCAAAAAGTGTCCAAAAGTTTCAGCAGTTACCACCATTCCTGTGATTAGTCATACCCTATATCCAGATGTAGCCAAATTATTCTGGACATGGCTTGAGGAATCTACCCATGTCCCTTCTTAGTTCCTGCCCTGAATGATGCTTCTGACTACGGAACTGAGGTCCAGCTTCTCGCAAGGTCCTGGGGATTCCATTGTTGTTCCCATGACGTAGATAAAACATACCTTCAAAGGGGATGGGGAGTTAAATAGTATATAAAACAGGGATTTTGTTGCATTTTGTCGAAATTGGTATCTATCTATCTATCTATCTATCTATCTATCTATCTATCTATCTATCTATCTATCTATCTATCTATCTATCTATCTATCTATCTATCTATCTATCTATTTTATGTTAAAAATAAAAATAAAATTTATTATACTGGTTAAAATCACTTTACTAGAAAACACCATTATTTAGTCAGCTGGCCTAAAGTGCCAAGCACACAGCAGGCATTCCCTCTTTGGACAGCGATTGAGAGCTGTTGCCTCAGGAACATAGGTGCTCGGTCATCTTGAGGAATAATGGCTATCCTGCGACCTATTATATATATAAAGGCCTTGCCTGGTCTGAATGACAGGAGAAATATTGAGCTTATCAGTGGAAAGGAAGTGCATTCAACATGGCATCTAGATGAGTCCTCTGTCTCAGCAGCAGATATATAGCTCTTTGTCCCCCCATTCCCCGAAATAAAGAGGCGACACACCAATAATTTGGGTTTTTAAACTGGGCCACAACTTTATTAATAACTTAATCATAACTTTATTTAACTGTAGCAGCAACTATAAATTCGGATGGGCCTCCCGTAGTGCAAGTTAGATTTTACCACTATTTACAATTAATTTGGGTCTGATTTTATGACGTCATGTGCTAGCCTATGGGAGTGCCCTTTGTACAGCATGGCAGTCCCCGTTGGTATATTTTGACCTGTATCTCACAGCGGCCGTGCCTGTCCTGCCATTTGGTCGTACTCTATTTGATGGCCTGGTGAGGCCCTTTTTGTTCAGCCTAATTCTTGCACGACCGCCCGGTTCCTTGCAATGGGAACCTTACACATGACGTCTCGGGTTCTGATTTTATTGCACTACCTGCCACGGCGAAGGAGCTGCTAGGCATGCTCCTCGCCCGCCAAACAACAGGCCAGCTCGGCCTGGAGGCCCATCCGCAGGTCCCTGAGAAAAATTTTTAAGCCCTCGTCAGACAGGTGTACACCATCAGGTCTGAACAACTCCGGGCAAGCAAATTTGATGTCTGGGTGTGGGACCACTGCTCCCACACCCCGCTGCATGGCCTTGAAGATGGCCCGGTTCAAGCGTTTCCTGGCCCTTTCGACCCCAGGCGGGTCCCGGGCCCCAAGCCACACCCGCCGTGGCAACATCTCTGACCAGACCAATCTGGTACAAGGGGATTGGGCCTTAAAGGCCTCGAGATCACGACAGATCCGTAAGCTTAGGCTCTTCCCCTTAGCCCTGGTCAGATCGTTCCCGCCCAGATGGACGAGCAGGATGGCAATTGGCGCCTCTTGGGCACAACGGGACGCGACCGTAGAGAAGCTGTCCCAGCTCATACCACGGGAGCCTCTCCACTCAATGCTGATGCAGTCACTGAGTCCAAGGTGCTGACCGAAGGCGGAACGCCGGGCGTATTTCACTGCCCAGAAAACAAAACTGTGGCCGCAAATAACCACTCGCAATCTGCCTCGTGGAAAGGAACCTGTAACACAGAACAGTTAGCGAACCGCGCTGGCAGCCTAACATTTAGGGATTGGGCGGACATATGACCTAAAACGATCTGAGGACCAGCGGCCCAGTGCTCTTATCTCTGTTGCCCCAAATCCCATAGCCGCCGCAGTGGAGGCTGCCCCAATGCGGAATGAATGCGTGCCAAATTGTCGGCTAGGTAATCCCGCCGCCTCCAAGGCGCGGCACGTGACCGTCCAGAATTGATAACGGGTCAACGGGGTGTTATCTGCATGCACAAACAGGGGGCCGGTATTGGTGCTACGTCTAGCTAGATAGGCCTGTAGTAAAATCAAGGGGCATAGTTGCGGCTGTGCACAGCGCCCCAACGTCACCCGGGTACCCCGGCCCCATTGATCCGTTTTGGACCTACGCAATTGCAACACCACCCCATCCACGGTCATTGACACATCTGTACGTTGAAGGCAGGCCTTGGCGTTGTCCTGCTTAGAGGCTGCCAGTAACTCGCTAATCCTAAAAGCTCCAAAGAAGGCTACTGACACTGTCGCCCGGAATAGCAACACTTCAAACTCGTCGCTACACGTGGTGTGCCAAATATCATGCAACTTTAACAAAATCCCGGGTGTGATGGGCCTGCGCGTGTCACTGATGCAACCCCTCTCTTTGGACCACCCCTCTAACATCTTCTGCAAAACAAAATCGTTATTGGGGTGAGGGAACCTTTGGGCCTTTGCAAAATAAGCCAATGCGGACAGCTTACCTTGTATTGAACGTGGGGCCAACCCATTCCGATACAGCCGAACCGCATATTGGATCAATTGATCGGCGTGGGCTGGCCATGGCTGCAGGTTCAGCTGTGCACAAAAACGCTGGTAGTCCCTGCAAGCTGCCGCATAGGTACGCCTAGTGCTTGGCGCTAATGCCAAACCCACGGCTCTAATGGCCTCGGCTCTCCAAGATTCCAAACCTCCTGCGGCAACACCTCCTGCTCCGCCCTCGCCCCCGGTGCCAACAGTCGAAAACGCTCCATATGTTGACGGGATAAGGCGTCAGCGATCTCGTTGTTGACCCCGGCGACGTGGCGTGCATGAAAAACTATGTTATAACGGAGGCAGCACAAGGTAAGCGCCCTGACTAACCGCATCACCCTAATTGATTTAGAGGACAGGGTGTTGACGATGGAAACCACTGCCTGGTTGTCGCACCAGAAAGTGACCGCCGAATTTGCCCATAAAGGTGCCCAGAGCCATAGGGCTCCCACAATTGGAAAGAGTTCCAGGAAAGTAAGGTCCCTAGTTATTCCCCGGGGGGGCCAGTCGCTCGGCCATGTGCCCTTTGCCCAACGGCCCTGGAAGAAGATGCCAAAACCGTGTGCTCCAGATGCATCCGTGTGGACTTGGAGTTCTGAACCTAGAATAAGCTCGCTCCTCCAGAATGACACGCCATTAAATTCCTGGAGAAAAATCTGCCACACCCTCAAGTCTTCCCGCATTTCCCTGAGACCTTTCGTCTATGATGAGGCCTAGTAAGGCCCGTCATGGCGTGACAAAATTGTCGCAGAAAAGCACGCCTGGGCCACCACTTTGCAAGCAAAGTTCAAATGACCCACAGTACTTGCAGTTCTCTCAGTGTGACTTTTCGCCGTGCGAGAACCTCCTGTAATCTTGTCCGTAAATCAAGTAGTTTTTCTAGTGGGAGGCGACTAGCCTGCGCCCGCGTATCTAACTCAATGCCCAGGAATGTTAGGCAGGGCGCTGGGCCCTCAGTTTTTTCCTCCGCTAAAGGGATACCAAAGTCATATGCTAGTGCTCTGAATTGGTCCATTAAGAACTGGCATTGTTGTGACCCGGCTGGGCCACAGAAAAGGAAGTCATCTAAATAGTGCACCACAGCTGTGGAGTGTGTCCTAACCCTGAGTGCCCATTCGAGGAATGTACTGAAACATTCGAATGCTGCGCACGATATCGAACAGCCAAAGGGCATGGCCCTATCCATATAGTAAAAGTCCTCAAAGGCGAAGCCCAAGAGCTCAATGTCATCTGGGTGAACAGGTAACAATCGGAAAGCGGACTTTATGTCACATTTTCCTAACAGTGCACCCGTGCCTTCACGCCGAACCATGTGTACTGCAGCGTCAAAGGAAGTATACTTCACAGTGCAAAGCTCCGGAGGGATCATATCGTTCACTGACTCCCCATCGGGGTACGATAAATGATGGATGAGACGGTATTCCCCAGGAGCCTTCTTGGGTACGATCCCTAACGGAGATACCCTGAAGCGCTCAGATGGGGGGTCAGTGAACGGACCCAGGACCCGGCCTTCCTGTCTCTCCTTTTGAATCTTAGCACGGACAATATCTTCCATGCCCCTTATAGACTTTAAATTATTTGCCCGATAGGGAGCCCGGGGACCCTGTGCCGGAATCCTAAATCCAAATTTGAAACCGTCCCTTAAATAGGCTGCTGCTGCCATGTCTGGGTAGCCGTGGAGCCACTCCAGCATAGCAGGTAATTTAATGGGACTATGTGCTTTTGGGAAGCTGACCCCCACCCGGGGCGGGTTGCTTTTTAGTGAGCTGGTCCCGTCCTCCCTGTCTGCCTTGGCGACCCTTTGGGCAAGCGTAGGATGCATGGGGCCCATTGCAGTTGCCGCACAGGTGCTTAAATTTACAGGGTCTGCGGGTGCAGAATCCTTTGGCATTGTACTCCCAGCACACCAGTCGTGGCTGAACCGACTGGCCCGCGGTCACGCGGGCAGGGCTGGTCTGGCCAATTCGGAAAATCAAATGCCCGCTATCGGTCCGGTCACCAGTTATTGGGCGCTGGGGCACCATCAGTCGCCTCCACAATGGGTCCAGCGGAATGTCCCAGCGGAGGTGCGGCCGCAAGGCCCCCCTCATCCGGAATCCTCATCATAAAGCATCCACCCAGTTCCCGGGAACTCTGAGTGAGCCCTGTAGATCAGGTCCAAATATTGAACCAAGTCAAAGGCACGCTCGGGGCGGGCCTTGACTATAGTAGCAATATAAATAAGGAAGGCCGGGAGCCAGTTAGCCCAGCAGTGGTCCGGACGCTTTTCCGAATCCGCTCCTTATCTTGAGCCTCCATATGCTTCAATTTCTTTTCGTCTACTTCCCGATTCATAAGATCAAATATGTCCACATATTCCCCCCTGAGGATCCTCTCGACCGTTGCCGGCAAGAAGTGGTCACCCAGGGGCGTGGATTGGTCTGAGTCAGGGTAGAACTGCGGTGGGATCTCCCTGTCCCCCTCACCCCCCTTGGCTGGTCCGGGGGTAACTGGGACCGCCGGCAAGTGGGAGGACTCCACATTGCCGTGGGGCGTTTTGGTAGGATCTGCACTCGATGCCTGCGGTGATGGACTTACCATACTCGGTGCAGCCGGGGAGCGGTGACTCTGAGGCAGGAGGCTGCAGGGGGCTGCCAGTGACCGTGTAGGGCCACAATGGCCGCCTCTCCGTAAATGTGCCTGGCCACGGCCAACTCCCTGGTGGGTTAACGGTCCTACCCGACGTTTGTGACTCACCCAGGTGCTGGGCCAGTCCCCGCGTCTCGGCTGCTCGAGTTGGCGTGGATAGGTCCAGGGCCTGTACTTCCACCGTCGCTGGCTCCACCGCTTGTAGTGCTGCTGGGGTTCAACAGCTGCCATCGTCTCCACTCGCTGTGCGTCCTGGGCCACCAACTCTCGCTCCTGCTGCAACTCTGGATTTACAATTAATTTGGGTCTGATTTTATGACGTCATGTGCTAGCCTATGGGAGTGCCCTTTGTACAGCATGGCAGTCCCCGTTGGTATATTTTGACCTGTATCTCACAGCGGCTGTGCCTGTCCTGCCATTTGGTCGTACTCTATTTGATGGCCTGGTGAGGCCCTTTTTGTTCAGCCTAATTCTTGCACACGACCGCCCGGTTCCTTGCAATGGGAACCTTACACATGACGTCTCGGGTTCTGATTTTATTGCACTACCTGCCACGGCGAAGGAGCTGCTAGGCATGCTCCTCGCCCGCCAAACAACAGGCCAGCTCGGCCTGGAGGCCCATCCGCAGGTCCCTGAGAAAAATTTTTAAGCCCTCGTCAGACAGGTGTACACCATCAGGTCTGAACAACTCCGGGCAAGCAAATTTGATGTCTGGGTGTGGGACCACTGCTCCCACACCCCGCTGCATGGCCTTGAAGATGGCCCGGTTCAAGCGTTTCCTGGCCCTTTCGACCCCAGGCGGGTCCCGGGCCCCAAGCCACACCCGCCGTGGCAACATCTCTGACCAGACCAATCTGGTACAAGGGGATTGGGCCTTAAAGGCCTCGAGATCACGACAGATCCGTAAGCTTAGGCTCTTCCCCTTAGCCCTGGTCAGATCGTTCCCGCCCAGATGGACGAGCAGGATGGCAATTGGCGCCTCTTGGGCACAACGGGACGTGACCAGAGAGAAGCTGTCCCAGCTCATACCACGGGAGCCTCTCCACTCAATGCTGATGCAGTCACTGAGTCCAAGGTGCTGACCGAAGGCGGAACGCCGGGCGTATTTCGCTGCCCAGAAAACAAAACTGTGGCCGCAAATAACCACTTGCAATCTGCCTCGTGGAAAGGAACCTGTAACACAGAACAGTTAGCGAACCCGCTGGCAGCCTAACATTTAGGGATTGGGCGGACATATGACCTAAAACGATCTGAGGACCAGCGGCCCAGTGCTCTTATCTCTGTTGCCCCAAATCCCATAGCCGCCGCAGTGGAGGCTGCCCCAATGCGGAATGAATGCGTGCCAAATTGTCGGCTAGGTAATCCCGCCGCCTCCAAGGCGCGGCACGTGACCGTCCAGAATTGATAACGGGTCAACGGGGTGTTATCTGCATGCACAAACAGGGGGCCGGTATTGGTGCTACGTCTAGCTAGATAGGCCTGTAGTAAAATCAAGGGGCATAGTTGCGGCTGTGCACAGCGCCCCAACGTCACCCGGGTACCCCGGCCCCATTGATCCGTTTTGGACCTACGCAATTGCAACACCACCCCATCCACGGTCATTGACACATCTGTACGTTGAAGGCAGGCCTTGGCGTTGTCCTGCTTAGAGGCTGCCAGTAACTCGCTAATCCTAAAAGCTCCAAAGAAGGCTACTGACACTGTCGCCCGGAATAGCAACACTTCAAACTCGTCGCTACACGTGGTGTGCCAAATATCATGCAACTTTAACAAAATCCCGGGTGTGATGGGCCTGCGCGTGTCACTGATGCAACCCCTCTCTTTGGACCACCCCTCTAACATCTTCTGCAAAACAAAATCGTTATTGGGGTGAGGGAACCTTTGGGCCTTTGCAAAATAAGCCAATGCGGACAGCTTACCTTGTATTGAACGTGGGGCCAACCCATTCCGATACAGCCGAACCGCATATTGGATCAATTGATCGGCGTGGGCTGGCCATGGCTGCAGGTTCAGCTGTGCACAAAAACGCTGGTAGTCCCTGCAAGCTGCCGCATAGGTACGCCTAGTGCTTGGCGCTAATGCCAAACCCACGGCTCTAATGGCCTCGGCTCTCCAAGATTCCAAACCTCCTGCGGCAACACCTCCTGCTCCGCCCTCGCCCCCGGTGCCAACAGTCGAAAACGCTCCATATGTTGACGGGATAAGGCGTCAGCGATCTCGTTGTTGACCCCGGCGACGTGGCGTGCATGAAAAACTATGTTATAACGGAGGCAGCGCAAGGTAAGCGCCCTGACTAACCGCATCACCCTAATTGATTTAGAGGACAGGGTGTTGACGATGGAAACCACTGCCTGGTTGTCGCACCAGAAAGTGACCGCCGAATTTGCCCATAAAGGTGTCCAGAGCCATAGGGCTCCCACAATTGGAAAGAGTTCCAGGAAAGTAAGGTCCCTAGTTATTCCCCGGGGGGCCCAGTCGCTCGGCCATGTGCCCTTTGCCCAACGGCCCTGGAAGAAGATGCCAAAACCGTGTGCTCCAGATGCATCCGTGTGGACTTGGAGTTCTGAACCTAGAATAAGCTCGCTCCTCCAGAATGACACGCCATTAAATTCCTGGAGAAAAATCTGCCACACCCTCAAGTCTTCCCGCATTTCCCTGGAGACCTTTCGTCTATGATGAGGCCTAGTAAGGCCCGTCATGGCGTGACAAAATTGTCGCAGAAAAGCACGCCCCGGGGCCACCACTTTGCAAGCAAAGTTCAAATGACCCACGAGTACTTGCAGTTCTCTCAGTGTGACTTTTCGCCGTGCGAGAACCTCCTGTAATCTTGTCCGTAAATCAAGTAGTTTTTCTAGTGGGAGGCGACTAGCCTGCGCCCGCGTATCTAACTCAATGCCCAGGAATGTTAGGCAGGGCGCTGGGCCCTCAGTTTTTTCCTCCGCTAAAGGGATACCAAAGTCATATGCTAGTGCTCTGAATTGGTCCATTAAGAACTGGCATTGTTGTGACCCGGCCGGGCCACAGAAAAGGAAGTCATCTAAATAGTGCACCACAGCTGTGGAGTGTGTCCTAACCCTGAGTGCCCATTCGAGGAATGTACTGAAACATTCGAATGCTGCGCACGATATCGAACAGCCAAAGGGCATGGCCCTATCCATATAGTAAAAGCCCTCAAAGGCGAAGCCCAAGAGCTCAATGTCATCTGGGTGAACAGGTAACAATCGGAAAGCGGACTTTATGTCACATTTTCCTAACAGTGCACCCGTGCCTTCACGCCGAACCATGTGTACTGCAGCGTCAAAGGAAGTATACTTCACAGTGCAAAGCTCCGGATGGATCATATCGTTCACTGACTCCCCATCGGGGTACGATAAATGATGGATGAGACGGTATTCCCCAGGAGCCTTCTTGGGTACGATCCCTAACGGAGATACCCTGAAGCGCTCAGATGGGGGTCAGTGAACGGACCCAGGACCCGGCCTTCCTGTCTCTCCTTTTGAATCTTAGCACGGACAATATCTTCCATGCCCCTTATAGACTTTAAATTATTTGCCCGATAGGGAGCCCGGGGACCCTGTGCCGGAATCCTAAATCCAAATTTGAAACCGTCCCTTAAATAGGCTGCTGCTGCCATGTCTGGGTAGCCGTGGAGCCACTCCAGCATAGCAGGTAATTTAATGGGACTATGTGCTTTTGGGAAGCTGACCCCCACCCGGGGCGGGTTGCTTTTTAGTGAGCTGGTCCCGTCCTCCCTGTCTGCCTTGGCGACCCTTTGGGCAAGCGTAGGATGCATGGGGCCCATTGCAGTTGCCGCACAGGTGCTTAAATTTACAGGGTCTGCGGGTGCAGAATCCTTTGGCATTGTACTCCCAGCACACCAGTCGTGGCTGAACCGACTGGCCCGCGGTCACGCGGGCAGGGCTGGTCTGGCCAATTCGGAAAATCAAATGCCCGCTATCGGTCCGGTCACCAGTTATTGGGCGCTGGGGCACCATCAGTCGCCTCCACAATGGGTCCAGCGGAATGTCCCAGCGGAGGTGCGGCTGCAAGGCCACCCTCATCCGGAATCCCTCATCATAAAGCATCCACCCAGTTCCCGGGAACTCTGAGTGAGCCCTGTAGATCAGGTCCAAATATTGAACCAAGTCAAAGGCACGCTCGGGGTGGGCCTTGACTATAGTAGCAATATAAATAAGGAAGGCCGGGAGCCAGTTAGCCCAGCAGTGGTCCGGACGCTTTTTCCGAATCCGCTCCTTATCTTGAGCCTCCATATGCTTCAATTTCTTTTCGTCTACTTCCCGATTCATAAGATCAAATATGTCCACATATTCCCCCCTGAGGATCCTCTCGACCGTTGCCGGCAAGAAGTGGTCACCCAGGGGCGTGGATTGGTCTGAGTCAGGGTAGAACTGCAGTGGGATCTCCCTGTCCCCCTCACCCCCCTTGGCTGGTCCGGGGGTAACTGGGACCGCCGGCAAGTGGGAGGACTCCACATTGCCGTGGGGCGTTTTGGTAGGATCTGCACTCGATGCCTGCGGTGATGGACTTACCATACTCGGTGCAGCCGGGAGCGGTGACTCTGAGGCAGGAGGCTGCAGGGGGCTGCCAGTGACCGTGTAGGGCCACAATGGCCGCCTCTCCGTAAATGTGCCTGGCCACGGCCAACTCCCTGGTGGGTTAACGGTCCTACCCGACGTTTGTGACTCACCCAGGTGCTGGGCCAGTCCCCGCGTCTCGGCTGCTCGAGTTGGGCGGATAGGTCCAGGGCCTGTACTTCCACCGTCGCTGGCTCCACCGCTTGTAGTGCTGCTGGGGGTTCAACAGCTGCCATCGTCTCCACTCGCTGTGCGTCCTGGGCCACCAACTCTCGCTCCTGCTGCAACTCTGGAGATAACTGTGCATGTCTGGACGTGCCGGCGCGCTCACCTTCAAGGACAGCAATTCGAGACATGAGTACCTCAACTGTGCGGTTTAGTTCAGCTAATTTCTGGGTCTTGGATTCCCTTGCTGGTCCCTGCACCCCGAAGCACCC
The DNA here is from genome assembly GCA_029282475.1 of Phrynocephalus forsythii. NCBI lineage: Eukaryota > Metazoa > Chordata > Lepidosauria > Squamata > Agamidae > Phrynocephalus > Phrynocephalus forsythii. Next base: position 19,277,026 of record JAPFRF010000002.1, read on the forward strand.
CGCCATGCCCCGCTGCAGGACCCTCCTCTGCTCAGTGGCACTGAGCTTGTCAAATGTTGACCTGAAATCGGTTGGGTCATCATCATCCTATGATGATAAGACAGGTGCGGGCTTAACAGCAGTGCGGCGCTTTGCAGGCTGCTTGCCCTTCCTGCTTGGAGGGCGTTTGGGAGCCATGGAATTATTGTACTTCGCCGTATGCTTCCCAAACTGAGCTTGCCTAATTTTTTTGTGTGTGTTTGGTTACTGTATTTTGATTCTTCCTATTTTACTTTATTTTATTCTATTTCTATTTATTTTATTGTATTTTATTTTTATTTATTTAATTTTTTTTTAATTTTTCAGGTAAGTGCAGCTGCCCGGCTGGCCAGCAGGTGGCGCTGTTGCGCAAGGCCTGCTGCTGAGCAGAGAGCCGGCAGCCGGCTCGAGTTCCAGACGCGTCGGAGAAGCACGGAGCTGGTCGGGCCAGGTAAGTCTGGGAGGGTAGGCTAACCGACGGGGGATGGAGCAGGGGAGCCGGCCTTGCCGGAGCCCCTGCCTAGGTTTGGGGCGAGGGAGAGGGGAGGAAAAGTGGGTGCTTTGTTTTTTTTTTTTTTTTTTTAAAAACAAGCGAGGCTTTTCCGCTCTCTGTTCGGCTCCCGACGAACAGCTGGGGAGCGGAGAGCGGGACAAGCGGGGTGTTGGGAGACTTTTTTTGGGGGGAGGGGCCCAATGCCACCCCCCCAGCACCTACGAGCCCGCGGGTGGCCGCTGGCTTGGATCGGGTCCCCCCCCGCACGTGTTTTATTTTATTTTATTTATTGATTTTAAATCCAGAGAGCGGGTTTTCCGCTCTCCGATCGGGAGCCACGTGCGCTGGCACCGGCTCCCGACCAACAGCCTCCCGGCCCCTGCCGGGACGGAACTGGCAAATGGGGGCCCTGAGTGGTTTGTTTTGTTGTTTGTTGTTGTTGTTGGTGTTGGTGGTTTTTTTTTATTAAGGCGCGCGCGGCGGCGGCGGCGCGCCCGCGGCTCCGCAGGGTTGGGACCTGCAGTTAAGCTGCAATAGGTCCCAACCACAGATCACCTAGGGCCCGTCTGACGGCACGGGCCCAAACGCTCCTTCCTCCCAGCCGGAACGGCGAGTCCTCCCCCGTTGCCGGTCGGATCGAAGAGAGGCCGGGGACACCGCGTGGTGCCCTTATAAGGGCCTCTCGCGACAGTTATCGCGAGACATCCCCCGCGCCTCTCCTCGGTCCGACTACGGAGTCCGGCAGGGACAAAGCCTCCCCACTCGGACCTTAGCCTTGTGGAGCGGCCATTCTCCTTATGTGTGGTAGCAGGCATGAAGCTGCACAGTACTGTATCTAGCACTAGAAAGATGAAGCAGTTGTTGCATCACAATTTGGCCCCCAAAGTTTCATTTCCTCATGAAAAAGGTGTCCATTCCTGCCACGTTCTTTAGAATATCTTTTGTGGGTATTTTTTTTCCAATTTGCTGCAGATTTGCATAGAAGTTGAGCATGTTTCGCTTGCTTTTTCTTCCTGTTATACATGTTTTGTTGCTTTGCGGTTTCCTTGTGTGTCCTTACATCCCAGTCTGAATGCACCATATAAAAAGAACACCTTCCTCCACGGGGCAAGGAAAGAAATAACTCTTTATAGCACATCTCCAATCATTTCTCTGAACTCTCGAACTCTCTCCCCATTTTTAAAAGGAGATTTCTTCTATAACAGACTGAACCAAAATGCTTGACATTATCATTGGGGGATTTTCAGGGCTGCACTAATTTAATGGACAAAAGAAAGGGGGAACATCTTAGGGAGGGGAAGCATAGCCCTTGCAACTATGAAAAGTCTGAATTCTCTACATATTAATATATTTTGGAATACAGTAGGACCCCCGTATCCATTGATTCATTAACCACTGATTCAGTTATCCACGGTTTGCAAAGGAAAAAATTAAATAAATAATTCAGACACTACAAAGCAAGCTTCTGTCACAAACAGCAGCTGCAAAGCAAACTACCTTTACAAAATAGCAGCTGCAAAGCAATGTACTATCACAAAACAGCAGTTCTGGGAGGCTTTTTGGTGTTCTCTCTTATCCACATTTTTTTGTTATCCATGGGAAGGCCTGGAACCGATCCCCAGCAGATACTGAGGTCCTACTATATATACAATGTAGCTTTGTTAGATCTTAAGAATAAAAGTGCTGTTTTATTAAGAAGATTGCAAAATATATTAATTTTGTACCACATATTCTCATATTTGTATTTTGGAGTGCAAATGGACTGGAAACAATTGATTTTTTTTTATAATTCTTTGATATCATTGCTTCCTGACTCATCTGGTTCTCCAGGGCAATCTCCCATTGCTTATGTCTTCCCTCCTTTCTTAAATGATTCCAGACCAAGGAAGATAACATAGTCAGGATGGGACCCTACCTGTCAAGGTAGCCACAAGCAAGGAGATGAAAATGGAAAAAGTTTCATCAAGCAGTTATCTTAATCATGGTGGTTTAACAGACATTGAGTGTGGCAAGTATGTATTAGCATACAGAGTCAGTCTACATGTAGTAGAGTCTACACATATAGAATTGCTTTTGTTCATTCCAAACAGAAGAGATAAAATTTACCCTATAAGTAGGCCTAAAAGGACTAGACATGCAAAGGCTACAGTCAAAATTGCAAGGGAGATAGAAATGAAAAAAATGCCTAAATAATGATCATATAACAAACAGTGATTTAAAAAAAGACAAGCCTGCCTAAATGGGCCAAGTATGTGTAGTGACAGAAGAAACCTTTGTCTCTATCAAAACCACAGGTGATTTAATTGAATTTTATGATGAAGTCATGTTCATCTGTTTCCCACTGGAGTCTACTCTAAAGTTTCTCTGTTCAAGAAAGTCTACCATGAGGTCACATCTTAACAATAGCCTCTCTTAAGATTACCACTTGACTGTAACTTTTTCATTTTCAGATACAAGCTTTCCACATAGCATTGAACATATATGAACAACAACTGATGATACACTCCATTTATCTCTTAAAATATTTGCAGGCCACAAAAATCTATGCTGAATAAATAAATCATGGTACCGTATTTTCCCCCAGTGATATAATGTTCCCAGTCGTTCTTTTGTTTTGTTTTGTTTTGGTTTTGCTGCCACAGAGTTCAACTTTCCTAAAGTTAGTTAAAATTAAGAGTAATTGCTACTTTGTTAAAATTAAGAGTAATTCTTGTACTTCTTCCCTGATCAGTCAGATGGATGATTTAGCGAGCAGGATTAGCAATTGTCCTATATTACATAGGCAAATAAACTTGTTCCCTTTCCATGCAATACCCGAAAAGATAAGAAAGACAGTGGGGGGAAAGAGTTCAAAAACTTGCATTTTTATATTCAAATTACTAACCTTCCTTTAAAACATTTATACTATTATTTTACATCATCTATGTCAGTGATGGCGAACCTATGGCACGGGTGCCAGAGGTGGCACTTGGAGCCCTTTCTGTGGGCACCCAACATCGCCCCTTCATAGCTACCTGTATTAAATTACTGTATTGGCACTTTGCAAAAAAATTAGTGGGTTCTGAATTGCAGTTTGGGCACTCGGGTTCTATAAGGTTCACCATCACTGATCTAGATAGAGATGTTACCTGTTTTATTAGTTCTAAAAATATAACTAGAGATGGGCACAACTAGGGAAAATGACATTTTCGAGTTGTCGTGTGTCGGAGGCAGTCCGTTTCGGCTCGTTTCCGTTTTTCGCGAAATTTCACAAAAATTAGTCGGTTCTTTTTTTGTTTTTTCATTGTCGTTAGTACTGGTTTGGGGGGGGTAGCGGGCTCCTGGAGGGAGCTGCAGGAGTCAGCCAGAGCCACAAGTGACGGACTGGCAGACTCTTTGCACCCGCTGTGTCTCACGTACTTGCATGTAGTGCAATGCAAGTAGATCTGGCTTAGGGTTAAGATGGGTTAGCGCAAGGGCTAGGGTTAGGCTAGTTACGGGTGAGGTTAGGGTGAGTATTGGGGTGCACCTCTGGGTGCCTCTCCGACCCACTTAGAAGGACAGTGTACTGGCGTATGGGTTAGGCTTAGGCTTAGGCTTCGGGTTTGGGCTACGATTAGTGGGCTGTTTATGCCCGATTGGCACATCCCAGAAGTCTCTGTGGTCAATCTGGCCAAGTGGCCATGTGATTGGTGGAAAATTTGCATGGTCCACTCCCATGGGCAAGCCCATCATTGAAAATGTGCAGGTGTAAAAAAATAAAATAAAATAAAATAAAATAAAATAAAATAAAATAAAATCAACGGAGACTCTTTTTTTGCAAGAAAAACCCACTGCTGCTACTGTAAAAATTCAAGCATTTAAAATAGCTAATTTCCGCATGTTTCTGTGGTGCTTTGGTGGGGTTTTGGGCAACGATTTCAAAAAAAATATTGCGGTCGCCATTTTGGATCCCCTGTACTGCATGGCAAATGGATGCGCCCTCCCAGCCTGGTACAGTCAGCAAAACCTGGCCATGCGATTGGTGGAATGGCTCCAAAACTTTGCATGGTCCACTCCCATGGGCGAGCCCATCATTGCGAATGTGCAGGTGTAAAAAAATAAAATAAAATAAAATAAAATAAAATCAACGGAGACTTTTTTTGCAAGAAAAACCCACTGCTGCTACTGTAAAAATTCAAGCATTTAAAATAGCTAATTTTCGCATGTTTCTGTGGTGCTTTGGTGGGTTTTTGGGCAACGATTTCAAAAAAAATATTTCAGTCACCATTTTGGATCCTCCGCACTGCATGGCAAATGGATGCGCCCTCCCAGCCTGGTACCAGCAGCACAGCAGTAGCAATAGCCAAGGAGAGGGGGACGCGGAACCCCCCCCCCAAATAAAACACCCTTCTGGCCTGGTAGGTGCCCTCAGACAGTTTTCGCCTACTTTTAGGGCCGGGAATCGTTTTTTTTTTAACTTTTAAAAACTTTTTTTCTGTGCCGCTTGGCATTGCACGATCGCCGCGATGCAAGTAATGAGCACGACAAATCAGACCAAATTGTTCGTTCGTCGGTTCAAGCTCGAATTCTGGCGGAGTAATTCCCGTTACCGTTTCCGTAGTGTAACGGATACGAGTAACAGAAACGGAAACGGGAATACCGCTAAGTCGTGCCCATCTCTAAATATAACATTAATGGCTCAAATGTTTGCTTTCAATTTTCACATAGGGCGAGTAGACACCTTGTAACATACTCACATGGCTTAATTGTGACTTTGCTCACATATGTCTATTCCAACTCACTGCTTGCTTTAAAATTGCTTTAAAATAGTTATATAGATAAGCTTTTCTCATAACAGACCCTCTTATTGTTTGTGACACATAGTGGGCTCAGCAATTGCCAAACCTCATTCTAGGCTCTAATATAGTAATGTAGTGAATCTTAGGGCTGTGGGCCATTTTCTTCTGTCACAGGTGTTTGCCTAGTTCCACACACTGTGTGGTAGAGAAACTATAGAAACTACAGAAATTGAGTTCACAAGAAAATGAAATTGTCTTGGACACAACTTTAAGCCATGAACGGCATGATTGGTGAGCAGATGTGAAAAGGGAGATGCCCTGATGGTTTGAGCAACCCTTTGGGAAATGGAGGAGCAAATCCAGGCAATGTGTTAAAACTGCAAAAAAAAAAATCCTTGGTGGGATAGTGGGGATATATTGGAATTAATGAAAATGCAATCCAAATGCTAAACAAATTAAGATGTTGAACTTTAGATTCGGAGACACAACTGTCACAAGAAAAATGTGCTGAAGGCAAGAATAACCCTTGAGAAGGAAGTCTGGTGTGTCTCATCTAATTTTCTAAAACATGCACTTCTAATATGCTACTGAAGGATAAAATATGTATCCCAGTGGAATGCAACATGGCTCATTTTATGCTTCCAATCTCCTGCTCCATAGATTTTTCAGCACAGAAACACATTTGGATTTATGATGTCACTCACCTGCAATTTTTAATCAACTGGCTATGTGATGGGAGTCATCAGTGCATGAATGGATCTGAAACACCATGGAACCTACACATGAAAATAAGCACTCTAGACTACAAATGTTGACTTCAAGGTACATTTATTGTCATTTCTATCAACATAGCATAATGCCAAAATATTGCTTGTCAGGAGATTGAGGAACAAGTGCCTATGGTTTCTGTTGCTTTCCTAGAAAACCAGGCCTTGTCATTTGTATTTAGGGTGACCTGACCAAGAGAAAGGAGAGAAAATGCCCACCAGTAATTGGAAGGGAGCAAACACTGTGAGAGAGGAAACTTCAAGGCTAGTTTGTGCTTCCTCTTTGGGGAAGTGCTAATGAGGAGAATGGCTTTAGCTGAATTAAGAGAGGGTGAAAATATTGCTCTCTTTTCATGAATGTTCAGGAAAACACAATGCCCAATTGACAGATTTTTCTGGAAGACTCTGTAAACTGGAAATAAGGGTAGGGGATGAGTTAGTTTAGCCTAGTTCTATCTTAGGGGAATGCTATACTCATATGCTGCTCAGTTACATGGTTTGTGTTCCTCATATGCTCTGAAACTATGCCGAAGCTTTGCTAGAATGTAAGTGTTAGCTTAGGTTGGCTGTCTTTCTTACTTTCTTGCAGGATTTTTCTGTGATGTGTGTGTGTGTGTGTGTGTGTGTGTGTGTGTGTGTGTGTGTGTGTGTATGTATGAATGAATTAGACTTACTGTATATATTGTTCCATTAGTGCCAGGCACTACCCTGTGTAGTTTTCATCAAAAGTAAAAGGATCATAAAATAAAATACATAAGTAATATACTAAGAAATAAATACTGCATACAAACAAATAAGGGAATAATAATCTAATACTGTAAATCAAGGGAAAACCAGACAGTGGCAAACTGGAAACATAAAGGTGGTCAATCCATGTCAGAAGGGATGCTCTCAAAGTCTTCAGTAAACAGCTTGTTTTGAGCATCCTTTTGAAGGATGCAAGGGAGCCGCATGTCCACTGGGAGCTCACTCCAAAGAGATTTGGGCCCAAATGAAAACACACTGTTTCTAGTAGATGACTTCCTGGTCTCCCTGAGATTGGCAGCCCAAAGGAGCATATCCTGAGAGGATCAGGGGGCTTGGGGGATGTCTTTAGCGAATGACACTCCAAGAAGTACCAACAAAACCATTTATTATTTATTTATTTATTTATTGGCTTATCATAAAATAACAGCCAAACAATCAATACAACAAATATAGTAAATTCAAATCAACATGACATAATAAAAACAGACATAATAATAATAAAATATAAAACCCTCCTGCATCCCAGCCTGCACCAAATTAAATCAAAATAGTGACGGTTAATAGCGATGGCGGGGAAAGAAAAAAAAAAATAAACTAAAAATCGCCAAATACTGAATAAAGGTCTTCAATGCTTTCCGGAAAACCAGACAGTGATTGAATTCCAAGGATGGGGCTGCCACTGAGAACCTAAACGTCTTCTGGGGTGGTGGCAATCCATGCACCTGCCCGAACAGAGGTGGATCGCTGGGATGTCAGGTAGTCGGTCCCAAGCCATGGAGGGTTTTATTAAAACCAAGACCTTGAATCTAATCCGGGCTAAACAGACTGGGGTGATGCGGTCATATCGACGCGCACCCACCACCAGCCTGTGCAGGCGCCGGAGAAGAGTCAAGGGCAGAGCATCCGAGATCACCAGTGCCTGGACCACTGTTCTCAGAGAGTCAACATCCAACGGGCGGAGACCCGAAGATGGTCCCCTGGGGCCACCTGGGCCTCCACGGGTCCAGGAAAGAGATTTGGGAAACCCCCAGACAGGGAAGAGGGCCAACCCAGATGGTGAACTCCCAAAGAACATAACCTCCGTCTTCTCGGGGTTGAGCTTAAGCCTGTTCGCCCCGGTCCAAGCCAGTACGGCCTCCAGGCACTCATCAAGGATCCTCACAGCTTCCACTGCAGAGGTGGAAAAGGAGAGATAGAGCTGCGTGTCATCAGCGTACTGATGACAGCAGACTCCAAATCTCCTAATGACCCCAGCCAGCGGCCTTACGTAGATGTTAAACAGCATAGGGGACAGCGACGACCCCTGTGGAACCCCACAAGGGAGAATGAGCCGACAACTCCCCCATGCTGAATACAGCCCTCCAGGAAGGGAGCCATCTATCCCAACCTCAGAGAGCCGATCCAACAGGATCGGTATCAAAGACAAATCCAGGAGAACCAACAGGGTTGGGGATTGTCATCTTGCAGCGCGACCAAAGCTTTGGTCCCCCGACGAGGCCTGAACCCGGACTGGCAAGGATCGAGGCACCAACAAAACCGAACCGCCGCCACCCTCTCGATCACCTTACCCAGAAACGGGACGTTAAGCGATAGGGACGATAGTTCTAAATCGTCCGGACACAGGCCAGGTTTTTTGAGAAAACCGTCTCTGAAAAACCCCTCGCTGAAGGAGGCGGTGGCGATGACCGAAGCCCACTCGGCCATAGTCCCGCTGGCAGCTTTTATAAGCCAGGCAGGGCAGGGATCGAAAGGCACCACGGCCAGCAATGAGCCATAGCCCTGGAGGCCTCGACAGCAGAAACAGGCCCAAGCTCCTCCAACCGAGGCGACGAAGGCGGACCAGCAACCGGGATGCCGGGGCAGTGCTACTGCAACTGGGCCGGTCCGGATGGCCTCAATTTTTGTTCGAAAGAAGGCTGCAAAGTTCTCGCTACTGAAATCAGTAGGAGGAGGCCTTGCCAGACTAGGATTGGTGAGGTCCCGAACCACCCGGAAAAGCTCCGCCTGGCGGCTCGAGGCCTCACCAATTCTCAGGGAGAAAAAGATCTTTGGGCCTCCTGATCGCGTTGGAATAGCGCCTAGTCTGGGAGATAACGGCAGCCTTGTTATTAGCCGTCCGGGTTCTTCTCCAGCTGCGCTCTAGTCTTCTCCTCAACTGCTTCATTGCTCGGAGCTCAGACGTGAACCACGGTGAGGACCGAGCTCGGCACCGGAGAAGACGCCAATCATTGGTATGGGCAGCTGTATCAAACCAATGGTTAGCCACAACCTCGGCCGGCGCGCCAGCCAGTTCTCCAGGAAATACCCCGAAGGCCTCCTGGAACCGTGAAGGGTCCATAAGTCTCCGGGGCGGGCCAAAACAAGAGGCCGATGGTCCCCGCGAGGAGGGGCCGGAATCGCCAAGGGAAAGAGAGCAGGTGATGGTCTGACCATGACACAGGCAGGGAGACAATGCCCCCTACCTCCAGTCGAATTCCCGACATGGAGGAAAACACCAGATCCAGGGTATGGCCAGACCTGTGAGTGGGGCATAAAACATGCTGAGACAGACCCATGGAAGCCATGGATTCCATGAATTCCAGAGCTGCACCAGAGAGTTCACCGCCGGCATCACATTGAAGTCGCCCGCAACCAAAAGGCGCGGGGACCTCAAAAGCGCAGCGGCGATAAACTCGGCGAGCTCTGGGAGGGATTGGGCTGGGTTGCGGGGAGCACGGTAACCCAGCACAATGCCAAATCTGTCCCGCTGTCCCACTAACAGGTGAAGGCACTCTAACCCCTGGCTAACCAATGTCGAGGCCCTGCAGACATAAAAGGAGTCCCGATAGACGATTGCGACCCCTCCACCCTTCTGACCCTCCAGAACCCGGGTGGGCACAGAAGGAGAGAGCCCCCTCCTCACCCACCCAGTAATAAGAGCCAGGTCAGTCCGCCCATCTAAGATGGAATCGTATATGATGGGGATTTTATTGTGGACTGACCTGGCATTCAGCAGAGTGCAGGAAAGGCTGGAGGCACTGGAGAAGTGACTCCCGGACTCGTCAGGGTCAGAACGCGGGACAGGCCGGAGATGCCTGACCCGGGTTCTTCTGATCGGACGAACCCCCCGGCTACAAGCGTACCGCCCACGGCCCGTCACAGTTGGTATGTGAGCCCCTGCAATCAGTAGGAGGAGGCCTTGCCAGACCATGTAAGTCTAACAGGCAGAACAAATATCTTAAAACTGGTCTGGTACACCACAGGCACCACTGTGTGATTCACATTCAACACTGGCCTTGTGGCCACATGTTGCATTCACTGAGGTTTCTAAGTCAGCCTCAAAGGAAGTTGCATGTAGAGAGCATTGTAGTGGTCAATCATTGAAATCACCAGGATGTACACTAATGTCCAGGCAAGGGCACAGGCTGGGCAATCAGCCTCAGTTGGTTTGAGTCTGACCTAGTTATGGCTGCAATCTAGGATTCTTGTAAAAAGGCTAGGTCCAGAAAACCACCCATTCAGTCTCCAAGATGGAAGGTATTTCTTCATCATCCAGATGGTAGAAGAAGGATCTTCATCGTATCTGGGTTTAGTTTCAGCATATTACCATCCATCCATTCCAGAACTGAGGCCAGCCAGTTCTCAAGAACTCAGCCATTATCCACTGCAGAAGATGTAAAGGAGAGAGTCATATGTCATCAACATACTGATGGCATTGAGGCCATTTGTCCCTCAGGTGTTTCTGCCTCCACATTAGCCCACTGTTGGGTAACCAATACCCCACATCACCCTTTCACCCTCAGGGACTGTTCAATTAGCAAGGCCTTTGTAGCTGTCATTTACCAGCAACAGTGTTGGGGGTGGGTGGGTAGTCTGGAACTGGACGAACAGGAGGCTCTTCTTCAAAGGGCAGGAGTGCCCATTGGCCACAGGCTCCCCTGATCCTTCAGGTTTCGGGCTCAAGACTCAGGTATGGGCTCCTGTAATTTTACTTTAGCTTGGTAGGTCAGACTTCGTCCATATCAGTGGTTCAAGAGCCACTCAGCAGCCTTGCTGTACTCCTTTTCCCCTGTTCCCTAAAGGACCCATTTCTCCCTTCTGAACCTTTCTCCAGGAGCTTCCAAAACCTCTGTCCAGTTCCTATTTGGCTGACCCCCCACCTCCTCCTGCTCTCCTCCCCAGTGTCCCTCTCTCCCCTCGCAGTACTTGTTGGGTGACTACTCGATGGAACGGTGGGGCACCAGTTGCTTCTGGCTCTGGGCTCCTGACCTACCAGAGCTTGAGCTCCACTGGGTTGGGATATGTTCCTTCCATTGATGTCTACACAAGGCCTCTGTTTCTATGCCAGGGCTAAATTAAGGTGTTGGGGAAACCATGGAGGTCAGGCCAAGCACTGCCATGCCGCTCCTATTCACAGTCTGGAACAAAGTTTTAGCATTTATGAAAAAGATAATGCTGATTGCACAAAACTACAAGAACTGCTACTTTGTTTGACAGACTTTTTGCAAATGATGATCAATGGACCACCAGCATCTTGTTCTACAATCAGCCAGTTCTTTTGTTACTGTTGTGTTTGTGTGCTTCATATGTGAAAGGGAAAATACACTCATTTTCTACAGAGACACTTTGCCTGAGTTGTAGAAACTCTGATGGGGGGGGGGAATCGCCACTCTAACTGTGGAGGCAACAACCTCATGTGGTATAATTATTACTGATGGAGATGGGTTGTTCTATAGACACATTCTGGATCAATTTAGCAAACCTCTTCGTCATCCCATTCAACCAACACTTTTCCAGGATCCTAGACCAGGAAGCAACTCAACAAGTTTCTCCTCAGCAGACAATTGCCCTCTACATGCGGAAGGCACTGATGACAGAGCACTCATTAGACTTGGCCAGCTGAAGCCCCCTTTCCCCCTTCAAGTTTGGAGTTACCTATCTTGAAATTCCTAAACCAAGCTTTTGTAGCACTACACATGCAGCTACGTCCTTCATTTCATATGCTCAGATAGAGATGTGCCTCCCCTCCCCAGCACTGAAGTACTGCAAGGATTTGATATATTTGTGCAAGCATTCGCATCTTTGAAGGACAGCACGCTTGACAACAGTGATTAAAACCTTGTTTTATTCAAAAACTGAAACAGTTGCTTGTAAGAAGAGGTACCTCGGAGACATGCTACCTATCGAAATGGATGGCTCTGCTTTGCTGTTTCTCTTTTTAATATAATAAAAAAATCATCTGAAGGCTTCCCTTGGCACATCAACCTGCCACTTTCCATGTAATAGGATCACGGATGGCAGACCAATCAACAAAGTCTGGGCTGATTAAACTAAAACATATCCTGGCAGAGATGTCCAAAGCAAAACAGCCTAGGCTCTCACAGTGATCACTAGGATTTCTAGCCTATACCATGCAAATCTCCTGTTTGCTAATAAATGGGCAGGAAAACAGGCTACAGAGTGCTGTTAACAGGATGCTCAGAATTTGTACAGATGGCAGCCTTCACTTCAAAAAGGAAGAAATCATCCCAGGTTTTAAAGGATCAGAACAAATTGGAGTGAACCAAGAAGATGCTGCTGCCAAGGTAAGTAAACTGGTTTGACTTTAATGTACAGCTGACCCAGGTTAAGCTTTGAGGCTTTTTGTTGTGACTATTCTAGCAATGCATTTAGGGCCCTACACTGCACCTTTATGAGTAAATATCAAATAGTTTGGTATGTGTGTTTGAGAGAGGGGGGAAAGAGAGAGAGAGAGAAAAGAGAAAAGGGACTGGATGTATTAGAAATTAGTTATAATTTTTGAAAATAATATTAGTGGGGATTTGATGAGTCACCTCCTCTGTAGGTTATCTTGATTTAAATGGGCCTCCTCTAGTTGCAGCGGTGTGGTGGCTCAGCGGGCTAGAAGCACCGAAACTGTCAGCTGCAAAGTCAAGAGCTCGAATCCCAGATGCCACGCAGCACAGTAAGCTCCCCCTGTTAATCTCAGCTCCTGCTAACCTTGTAGTTCAAAAGCATGTAAATGCAAGTTAATAAATAGGTACCACAGTAAAAAGTGGAAGAAAAACAGTGTTCCATGCACAGAAATGCATTCGGCCATGCCAGCCACATGGCCACGGGCTTGCACAACACTGACTCTTTGGCTTAGAAACGAAGATGAGTGCCTCCCCTAGAGTTGGACACGACTAGCACACATGTGCGGGGGAAAACTTTACCTTTACCTTTTACCTCTGGTTTCAACATAGTTTAACAATAGTCATTAACAGCTTGAGCAGGCCCCTTTGAATCCATGGAACCTGCAGAGCAGGTGACTTACTAAATGCACACTAGGTCTGCTCTGGTACAACTTTATATTAAGCAAAATAATTTTAGCCTTTAGCTTCTTGCTTCTCAATAGTAACTGAAAGAGGTCATTTTTGCTGCTTAAAAACTATCTGCATGCCACAAGTCTCTTGCCTATAGTACATATTCTTCACCACAGCTGTGCTTGTCAGGATTTCTAGGAGTTGTGGTTGAAGAACAACTGGGGGCCACTAACCACTTTACCACTAACAGTAAAGTAAAAGGAAAGTGACAGTTACATTGCAAATTGAGTGCAGTTGGCCTTTCATGAGGTTACGATCATGGCATGATGGTGTTATATCTATATTACTGGGGAAAAGAATTGATTACAAATAGTTAAGTGGTCTATAATTACTTGCATCCAAGCTTTGAAACCCCTTTGCTAGGGTTTCATTTTGTGTCATGACTGGACACAAGGCATTGCTTTGCCTTTGGACACATGAAGCTTTGCCTTTGGACACCTGTCAGTGTCACATTTTGGGCGGGACATTCATGGATCAATCACTCTTTCCCACTGTCTTCCCCAAAAAAACTATTTTTTCCTGAAATGTCCCACATTTGGATGCTGCTGGGCGGCCGTGCAGCCAGCCTCCAGGTGGCCTGTCAAAGAGCACTTCTCCCTGCTCAACCCCTAACCCACACCCCACCAGCTGTCTGGAATGGTATATATAATTAAAAAAAGAAAGTTGAGACACCTAGGTCACAGTGAGCATTTTGAAGCCACTGCAAGGGATTCTGAGAACCCGGTATGCAAATGAGGATCCACCCCCTAGCCGAAGGGCCAGATGCCAGCACCCCACCTCCCTGGAGATCCCAGTGGTCCCACCTCTCTCCTCCCATCCTGGGCAGCTGTGGGGAACACTTGACAGCTATGCATGAAGGTTATGAGCCAGACCAGCCTGATCTAAATGGAAGCTGAATGAGAAGATTTGGTTCCAGAGCAGATTATGCCTATGTGAAGCAGAGGCTGATTCAGTGCTTCAAATACTGTATCTAAATGAAAGGCGAATGGCCAGACTACAGGAATGGGTTACATATAGAGATGGGCACGGAACGAACGTTTTTTGTTTCCGTTACCGTTTGTCATTTCTGTTACGTAATGAAACGACAAATGAAAATTGTGATGAAAATGCAATGAAACGAACAGAACCACAAAAATTGTGGTCGTTACATTTCATTTCTGTTAATGGCGACGTGCAATGAAATGAGCTGTTTTAAATGTTAAAAAATGCCCTGGACATCCGTAAAAACACAGCGATAATTTTTATATTGTCTGATAATACCTACCAGGGGAGTTGGGGTCCTTAAAACATTTGTTTTTGTCTTCTCCCATCGCGATGTATTTTTCTTTTTCCTTTAAAATGGATGTGGCACCAGCCACAAAATGGAGGCAAGCCATGTGATGGGATCATGTTCAACCAATAGCATGCCCAGGTTGAAGACTGGGTGGGCAGGTCTGGCAGCCACAGAGGGCATAAAATGGTCTGGCAGCCCCCGTCCTCCTTGCAGTCTCTGGTGGGAGTTAGAGTGGGATTGCTGTCTCTGCGACTCTAGCTTCAGTCCTGCAGCCTCCCTGTGTGTGTGTGTGCTGTGTACCTCTCAGTGAGTACCCTCCCTTGCCCCACAGTGCAGTCACTCTGTGGCTGCCTTGCACCCTGGGCAATGCCTGCTGCTGCCTTTGCAGCCTCCCTGCATACCTAGTCTATACTGTGTCTCTGCCAGCATCCATTTTTTTAGTGTTTTCCCTCTGGTCTGGGGCTTTGGGGGATGTCTGTGCATGGAAAAGCTTTAAAAATCGTGCAAAAAGCGGGTAGAAACAACAAATGAAAAAACAAAAAACGGTAACAAAATTTTTCCAAAAATTCCCGACAAATGGAAATGAACCAAAACAGACCTCTCAACGACAAATGAAAAACGAAAAACCGAAACACCATTTTTTTTGTTTCGTGCCCATCTCTAGTTACATACATGAACCAGTGAGTTGGAGGGAATGGAGGGAACTGGGTTTAGCTCAGCAACAGATGTAACATACTGTACAATCTGTCACAGAGCTTGCAGGGGACAAATGTTAAAAGTAGTCAGGCCCCCTGAGCTGCTGTATCTGAAGCTTGGCACATTTGGGGGATGATCAGACAGGTGTTTGCAAGTGGTTTGGACCACTGCAGAGACAGGTTGGTTTACTATTTTTGGCAGCCACCACATGGCATTGTTGTGGGAGCAATTCAAATTTTCATAAGAACATAAGAACATAAGAAGAGCCATGCTGGATCAGGCCAATGGCCCATCTAGTCCAGCTTCCTGTATCTCACAGTGGCCCCACCAGATGCGTTTGGGAGCTCATGAGACCAGATATCTGTCGCCAGATACCACTCCCCTGCATCTGGCCCTTGAAGTAGCTGGGTTTTAAGCCTATAGATTACACATCTCCATCAGGGTTTGTAACCTGTGATGGGCTTTTCCTCAGGAATCTGTCCAATCGCCTTTTGAAGGCATCCAGGCATCCAGGCCAGATGCCATCACCACATCCTGTAGTAGGGAGTTCCACAGACTAACAACACGCTGGGTAAAAATTATTTTCTTTTGTCTCTTCTCACTCTCCCAACCCTCAGTTTGAGTGGATGTCCCCAAGTTTTGGTATTTTGTGAGAGGGAGAAGAGTGTCCCTCTATCCATTTTACTCACACCCTGCATTATTTTGTACATTTCAGTCATATCCCTCTCAGGAGGGATATGTCCCCAAAGCATTCCTTCCCACACCTTTATGGACCCTGTCACAGGCCTCTAGTTTTTTGGTGGGAAGAGGGTAGTTCCAGTTTGGCCTATGAACACTGGAATCAGGCCAAAAGTGCATCCTGTTTTGCCAGTAGTTTGAACTGGCTTACAAAGAGAGCTACTTCATGATACTGGCAAATTAATCATTTTCTCAGCTCCAGGGAGCAGCCAAGGAAGTGAATTTTTTAAAAGTGTGTATTAGGGCAGCAACTATTCACCACATTGCTTTAAAAGACCCATGGAAAGCAAATGTGTATTCAGGCAGAGCAGCACAGCTGGCTTTCAATTTGCCTGCTGTCAACATGGACATTTTCTTCCCATTAGCCTTCCAGGTCTCTAAAGCGAGGCAGTGAATATTTGCTACCCTAATACACATTTAAAAGCATTTTTGTTCATATCCTTGGTCCCTCCACTGAGCTGAGGAAGTGATTAATTTGCCAATATTGTGAAGCAGCTCTCTTTCATAAGCCACTTCAACTTGTTGGTAAAATGACAGCAGGCTCCTATGGACCAAATAAGGTTGCTTCAGGGTCCGTATTCCTTTTGCTAGTGCAGATCACTCCAACTGAGTCATTGGACCTCCAGTGAGTGCTATTTAGCCCACTCCTAATGCCATGAGTAGAGCAACATCCGCCCACCCCCTCTTTAGATTCCATACGATCTCCAATTATGAAAAGCAGACAACCCAAATTTACAGATCTTGGACACAAGTTGAGTAGAGAAGGACCTGGATCAGCACAGATCAAATGTGGATCTATCTCTAAAGATTCATAATGCTGTCCAAAATAAATCAGAGAATACTTGCACAGCTTTAGTAGGAAATGGTAGAAAGCTGGATTTAAATTTTATTTATTTATTTATTTATTTATTTATTTATTTATTTATTTATTTATTTATTTATTTATTTATTATTATTATTATTATTATTATTATTATTATTATTATTATTATTATTATTATTATTATTATTATTTAACCACACAGCTATCTACGCTGGATTTTATATTACCAAATACCAATCATTAGTCGAACGCTTCCCAAGCGTTTAGGACTCAGTGATGTATCGGCGAATTATGCGAGCAGATCCCAGTAAGGTGGCTTTCTGCATCTGACTGATGGTGACTTTGTCCACTCCAGTTTCTTCTAGATACTTGCTTAGGTCTTTGGGCACCGCACCCAGTGTGCCAATTACCACTGGGACCACCTGTACTGGTTTATGCCAGAGTCTCTGAAGTTCAATTTTGAGATTCTGATATCGGGTAATTTTTTCAAGTTGTTTCTCAGTGACTCTACCATCTCCTGGTATAGCAACATCAATGATCCACACTTTATTATTATTATTATTATTATTATTATTATTATTATTATTATTATTATTATTATTATTATTATTATTATTATTATTATTATTGCTGTTGCTCATGCTGTTTAGGAGGAAAAAAGGGGAGGTCATTTTCCAAAGAGAGAGAGAGAGAGAGAGAGAGAGAGAGTTACAGCTGTGACCGACGCTTTGTGACCCCACATCCATGGAGTTTTCTTGGCAGGAATACTGGAGTGGTTTGCCAGTTCCTACTCCGGGCGCCTACAGCACCTAGTATTCCCTGTTGGTCTCCCTTCGAAGTACTAAACAGGGCCGTCCCTGCTTAGCTTTCGAAATCAGGTGAGATCAGATGTGCTTAGGGCATCTAGGCAGCTTGAGTCATATCCAAATATATTACAGGCCATTCCCCTCTTCCCCTTTCAGCATGGTAGATTTCACCATTATGGTTATCCATTTATTTTCATATCTATTTATTTCACATCTTTTTCAACAAGTGGACTGACTGTTCTAGTGATGCCAACATTATATCTCCGTAACAACTCTGTGTAACAATTTAGTTTGACATTTGCTATACGCTTTTTGTGGTTTGGACTCATCCTGTTGCCATTCAGTTTAGAAACCCATGTCTGCAGAGATGGGGGTGCTTTGCAGAAATACAGAGATGATACTTTCAGGACATAGTTTACAGAAATGATGGTTTTAGGATATCTATGAGGCAGAGGGCATCATGAAGAATTGAAGATAAACTCAAAACTTGAACCTTACTCTCACATTGGGGTGTAAAATGTTCCCAAAGGCACCTAGAAACACCAGATTTGGAGGGAAGCATCCAGTGACCTTTCTCTACAACCCTCCTAGTTCAGTAGAGATTAGAATTTTGATGGTTAAGTAACCCCAAGTCCACTTTCTAATAGATATATTGGGGGAAATGTAAAAAAAAAACACATTAGAAAAAGTGCCTGTTGTCTTGTCCTGCTGGAGAGGAGGAATGTTCTGACAGCAACATTTGCCCCACACCCAGTCTTGCCACCCATTTGCTTCCCATCACAGCTGGAACCCACCATGCATGGGTCAGAGATTCTGCCCCTCCCCCGGTGCTGGCAGAAAATTAGAGGGAATGTTGCATAGAAATAGATGAACTCTTCACAGGTTGTCTTGATATATTGAAGCAGCTTGTTGAATTGAGAATGAGTGCTTTAGTGGAATTTTATTTCATCCCTAGCCTTTTTTTTCCAATAGTGGAGTTGCTTTGGCCTATTACATTTTAGAGTATTTCCTTCAATATCTTGTAGTACTAGCAAGGAACACGTTCATTTAAATTGTGTCAGTGTTAACATGTTGAAGCTTGAGCTACTGAATATTATTATACAACAGTCCAAGTTAACACACACACACACACACACACACACACAGAGAGAGAGAGAGAGAGAGAGAGAGAGAGAGCCTAGCCTCCTTGAAAGAGCATATAACATGTAGGTTTATGTTGTAGTATCTGATTATTTCTGGGAGATTGCACGAGCAATGTGGAAAGATTCCTATTGCAATAAAGCACAATAAAAGAGTAATACACTAGTACCTTGGTTTATGAGCATAATCCGTTTCAGAATCATGCTTGTAAACTAACATACAGTGGTACCTGTATAAAGAAATTAATTCGTTCCAAGTGAAATTATGTTAAGCAAATTTTAAATTTCCCATATGAATGCACTGAAAACAGAGGAATCCCTAATCGCAACCATTTTTATGTTGTACGGATTTGCCCCATAGGCAATTCTGTTAAGCAAATTTCCCCTATGTCTGGAATTTTTTATGCTGTACATATTTTGTTATACAAACCATTTGTTATACAAGGGTCCACTGTACTAATAAATAATTAAAACTTGCCTCCCATGGCTGTGGACGCTACTTTCGCTGTCACCCCCTCACCATGGCAAGGTGCTTGTGGTGGCACAGAAGGTCAGCCTGTGCACAAAGGCAGGAAGGACATGCCCGGTCATGCCTGAATGTGCACACAGCAGTGGTAATGGCCTGTCCAGATGCAGTGGTGGCAGCTGCCGTGGCCATGTACCTGCTGCGCTGTGAGGCTTCACTGCCACAGTGGGCGAAGGTCCACTTGGCACTACATTGCTCGTTTCGCAAGACAAGCTCGTTAATCAGAACAAAAATGTTCCAATTTTTTTGCTCATCTTGCAAAATTCTCTTAGATTGGGGCACTCATAAACTGAGGTAATACAGTCACATCACATCATTCAATTTTATACTGTTTGTTTGTTTGTTTTTAGCAATTCAAATGGACCATACTCTGACTCCAGTTTGATTTTTGTAATCTTTCATCTAAATTCAATTTATGTTACCTTTGAAGGCAAAACCCACATTCAATCCCTCAGTTCCAAAAAAAAAGGAAGGAAGGAAGGAAGGAAGGAAGGAAGGAAGGAAGGAAGGAAGGAAGGAAGGAAGGAAGGAAGGAAGGAAGGAAGGAAGGAAGGAAGGAAGGAAGGGAAAGAGGGAAATAATGCTGTATATTTTATTGCTATAGATCAGACGTTCCCAAACTTTTTTGCCCTGTAGACCACTTGTCTTTTTAAAAAAAAATCTGTAGACTCCCTGCCTGCCTAATATTGAATTTTCCTAAGCTTATTAACATCAAATGTGTTTTATGACAGCTGACACAGTCCTACTCATGTTGATAGGGGCTTTTGTAGCATGGGCAATTGTAAAAAAAAATTACATATTTTTATTCATACATTCATTGAAAAGACACAAAATGCAAGTAAATATTTAGATTTGGAATGAAACAAATAAGAACCTAGTAAAATTCTTGCATAATATTAATACACAAATAATGCTGTTAATGGGAGGGATGAGACTGATACTCTGATAGCAATTGTTCAATATTTGGTTTCAAATTAGTGAGGTATAGTCTTAAATCTCTATGTTCAGTCATTTGCAATGGATTTCTTTTCTTTTTTGTGAGAAGATTGGCAACTACGCTACAACTCCTTTCCACAAATGAAGGAAAAGCTATCAAAAACTTCCTTGCAGTAGTCCATAATGAAGGATAAACAACAGGTATATCTTTCTGAAGCCAGAACTGCTGATTAGAGATGGGCACGAAATGAGTGATTTTTGGTTTTCGTTTTTTTTTGTTTTACGCAATGAAAACGAAATGAATTTTTTAAAAAACAAAACAAAAATGAAAACGAAACGACCAAATTTGCCGTGTTTTTTCGTTTTTGTTGCAGCAGATGCATTGAACTAAAAAGAATGCTAACAAAACAGCAGTTTTTTTGTTTTCGTTTTCATTTTTTGTTTTGTTACCTAATGAAACGAAAACAAATTTTTTTGCAAAAAACGTCACAAAAACGAAAACAAACTGAAACGGACCCCTAAATCACCAAACGACAAACGAAACACCATTTTTTGAGTCGTGTCCATCTCTACTGCTGATATGCCAATCTGATCTGCACTTTAATTTCTTCATTAGAGCTTATTCCAAACAGTTCTTCTTGTAATGTGCCATCCAATTATTTAATATCACCATAATGATTGATAATCCACTGTGGTATTTCCATAGTCAAAACATCCTCAAACCTGGTTTTAAAGTCTGTGTGAAGAACACTTAAATGTTGAACGTAGACCAAAACATCATCATCCTGGACATTTGCAGGAGCTCCAATGTAGGAGCTCCACCCTGTCAACCGGGCCATTTTCAGAGAGGTCCTGCCGAGCTGTCACCAGCCGGACCTCTTTAAAAATGGCCCGCGATTGGCACCAGGAGGTTCCTCTCTTGCCAACTGGGCCATTTTTAAAGGGGTCCAGCCCATGACAGGGTGGCAGGACCTCTCTGAAAATGCTAGGTAGGGCAGTTCGATCCCTGGAACAGCCCTCCCTAGCATTTTCACAGAACTCCTGCTGGGCTGTTAGTCACTGGATTGCTTTAAACCTGACCTAGTCGGTACCAGAGGGCCACCTGGTACGGACTGGGCCAGGTTTAAAGGGGTCCAGTGATTGACTGCTCGGCAGGAGCCCTCAGAACATGGGCCGGGAGGACAGCGTGCAATCACTGCAACTTTCCTCCTCCTGACCTGTTTTCTGAAGGCTCCTGCTGGGCTGTCAATTGCTGGACCTCTTTAAACGTAGCCCAGTCTGTACCGGGGTTCTCCCTGATACCGACTGGCCCAGGTTTAAAGGGGTCCAGGAACTGACAGCCTGGCAGGAGTCCTCAGAAAATGGTGGACCATGATTTGGGTACAAATATCTGTCATGTGGCTGCAAAACATGAGTCCCCATCCTTTACAAAACGTACTTTTTATTGATTTTTTGAAATTTTAAGACATACAAACAAATAACAATACAAGTGCATCCCCACCCCCCGGGACCATCCTGTTCTTCCATGAGTTCTTCTTTGTTACTCCATCATCTGTTGTTCTAGTATTCTTCTTAAAGTCCTCTTCTCCAGAACTGTCTTGAAGTATTCGTTGGCTCTTTCCCCTTCCCTTCTACTAATACAAAGTCTATAAATTTTCCCCAAATGTCGTAAAAAATGTCTTTTTCATTTCTCCTCGTTTAACTTTTAAACTACAAGATAATTTATCGTTTATGGCTATATCCCAAAGCTCATCGTACCAATCTTCCATCTTGAGATCTAATTTATATTTCCAATTTCTTGCTATAATTAATCTAGCGGCTGTCATAAGATTTGCTATTAGTTCCTTTGTTGTAGCATCATCATCTCTACTAGTTAACAATGATAACAGTGCTGTCTCTGGATTACAATCAATATCTACTCTAATCATGTCACTTAGCTTTAAGAAAACCCTTTTCCAGAACTTTTGAACTATTTCACATTCCCACCAGAGATGCATATATGTACCTATCTTTTTTTCACATTTCCAGCACATTTTATAGTATTCTGCATTCATTCTATTCAACCTAATTGGTGTCAAGTACTATCAAGAAACCAGTTTAAAATAATTTTCTTTTATCCTAACCGATAATGATCTCAGGATTCTCATATTCCAGATTTTCGCCCAGTCTTCTTTTTTATCTCTACATTAAGATCTTGTTTCCAGACCTCTCTAAGAGAATCTAACTCCTTCACTTCCAATGAGTCCCCTATTATTTTGTATATTTTACGTACTATTCTTTCTCTATATTATCCTGGTCAGATTCAAGTGATAATAAAAACTGTTTGAACTGTGTGCATTCTCTAAGTTGACTGTTTCTTCTGACCCAATTCTTTGTCCATTTTTCTAACTGGATATAGTTTATCCATTTTAAATCACTAGATTGCAGAATATTTTTAATGTCATGTGTTGTTCTAATTTTGGCTATCCAGTCTTTTAATCTAGCTATTTTCTTAGCTTTAAATAACCCTAAATAATGCTTCAAATTTGTAGGGAAATTTTCCAAATCTGTTACTAAACATAGTGGGAAGCCCTTGGGTGACAAAAATTTTCAATATGTTCTCCATGTAGTCATCAAACCATTCAAGAGGGGATTCTCAATCTTTTCCTTGTTTTTAAAATCACTAAACAAAATTTTATTTATTTTCCCCCTTTATATCCAATGACTCTTGCTCCCACCATATTACCTTCTCGGTAATATTTTGAATAAAATTTTCCCCAAACAACTGATTTGATTAGCTATATAGTAATTCCTTAAATTGTGTATACCCAATCCTCCTTCTTTTGGGGATCTATACCACAAACTTTTATTTATTCTTGATTTTTTCCCACCATTACAGTACCTGTTTATCATGTCTTGGAGAGTTTTAAGTTCCTTTTCTGAAAACTGAACGGGTAACATTCTAAAGATAAAATTGATTTTGGGCAATATTTTCATTTTTACCAATGCTATTCTACCAAACCAAGATAAGTTCAATTTAATATAATTTTGTAATCTATTTTTCATCTCTTCTTTTAATTTTGAATTTTTTCCCTTAGTCTTAGTAAACTCCTTATAGAATTCTAATCCTAAATATTTAATACTTTTTCTGGATATCAGCCCGAAGTTTTCAATTATCTTAAGATCTTCTCTTCCATAATTAAACAATAAACTTTCTGATTTTTGCCAATTAACACATAATCCAGTTATTTCCCCAAATTCTTCTAGATGCATTTTTACTCTTTGAATACTCTCTATTGGGTCTAAAATTATCAATAGGGCATCATCCGCAAATAGGATAATTTTAGTTACCCCATCTTTCCCAACACCTTTAATGGATTTGTCATTCCTTATAGCATTTGCCAAAAGTTCTATAACAATACAAAAGAGAACTGGAGAGAGAGGACATCCTTGTCTAGTTCCCCGGCCTAGGGTGATTTGTTCGGTCATTCCATCATTAACTATTATTGAGTTAGTACCTTCTGAGTATAATTGATTTATTACTCCTAAAAAAAGTTTCCCAAATCCCCATTTTTCTAACAGAATTTTTAATGTAGACCATTGAATGCAATGAAAAGCTTTAAAAAGATCTAAAGATAGCATGCCTGCTTTGATAGTGCTTTTTCCCATTTCATAAAGAACATTCAGATTTCTTCTTATAATGTTTGCCATTTGTCTTCCCTTGATAAAACCACATTGATCATCTTTAATGTATTTAGCTACAAATTTATTCATTCTTTTAGCCAGAATTGCAGTAAAAATCTTAGCATCCTGATTTAATAGGGATATTGGTCTATATGATCCAATGTCCGTTAAGTTTTTTAGGGGTTTAGGTATTAAAATGGTTAAGGAGTGGGTCCAGGATCTCGGCACTTGTTCTCCTTCCAATATTTTATTGTATAGCTTTTTAAGTTTAGGTATTAATGCTGCTTTAAAAAGTTTATAAAATTCAGGTCCCAGACCATCCACTCCAGGAGTTTTATTATTCTTTAATTTATCTATTACCTCACCTATCTCTTGATCTGTAATAGGTTTCTCCATTTCCAACATATCTTTCTCTTCCAAAACCCTCTTCAGATTTTTAGTAATATATTTTTCTATATCTTCCTTGGTCTTATTTTTTGCTGTGTATAGAGATTGATAAAACTCTTGTATAGCTTTTAATTTGCCTTTCATTTGTATACAGATCTTACCTGAGGAGTCTTTTATATTCCCTATCGTGTTTTTGTCCCTTCTTTTCTGAGCTAATCTGGCTAAAAGTTTTGAGTTTTTATTACTATATTCAAAATTTTTTTTTAAAAAATAGAATAAATTTCTTTGTACTTGTAATTCTAAATCGTCTAATTTCTTTTTTTTTTTTTGCTTCAGTCTGCCTCAATATCTTATCATTGTTGGAAAAAAATTGGGATTCTAAATCTGCTATTAAATTTTCTAGATTTCTTTTATTAAACTCTTCCTTTTTTTTTATTCTAGAGTTTTCTCTTATGATAAAGCCTCTGGCTACAGGTTTTAAAGTGTCCCATATATTTCCCATTTTGCCTCCAGCCTTTTCATTAATGTCCCAAGTTTCCAACCAATCTTTTTAAACTCTTTTCAGCACTTCTGGGTATTAAAATATTTTTGGATTCATTCTCCATCTTCTAGCTTCTCTATAATTTTTGTTTATTGCTATGTCAATTGGCATTATAGCGTGATCAGATGTTTTTATAATCTCAATCTCAGTATTATTTACTTTAGGTATTAGACTTTGTGAAATGAACACAAAATCTATCCTAGAATAGCTCTTGTGAACTGGTGAGTAGAAGGTATATTTTCTTTCATCTCCTTTGAGTTCTCTCCAGACATCCTTCAATCCTGTAATAGTTATAAACTTTGCTAATATTGTGTGTCTAGCCCTCCAGTCTTCCTTCTTGCAGGCTGATTTGTCTTTAATTTTGTCTAACATCATATTAAAATCTCCAGCCATTATTAAATACCCCCTTTTAACAATTTCAATCTGATCCCAAAGGACATTATAAAAGCTGCTTTGATTAGCATTTGGTGCATATACATTTACCAAGGTATATTGCTCTTTACCCATTACAAGTTGCAATATTATATATCTGCCTTCTGAATCTTTCACCACATTTTCAACAATACATTCACAATTCTTTGAAATTAAGATGGCTACCCCTCTTGCTTTAGATGTGCCAAAACTTTTTTCATAAATATCGATATTTGGAATTTTTAGTTCATTAACACCATCTTTTGTTTGATGAGTTTCTTGCAAAAAAGCAATATCAATTTTATGTCTTTTAATCATCGCTTCAACTCTCTTCCTCTTCAAAATTGACCCCAGGCCCTTCACATTCAATGTTGCTAATATTATAAACTTTCCCATAACTTGACTTTTTTTCTATTTATATTCTGGAGTGGTCCCATTGTGCAGGAAAAAAAAACTTAACACCTACAATTAATAAAAAAACAACTAAAATAATCCAAACCCTCACCCTAAAGATATGTTCTTTTCTCCCACCCCACTAGCTACCATACACTTTTGCATGTGCCCTCAAGGGATGGGAGGGAGGAAATCCATCCACGGACAATAACCGGCCAAGATCCCAGAAGCTCTTTAGTTATCTTGATACTGTATATCAATTTTTCCCAGAAAACTATTCTATCCCCCTCCAAACCACCCTCTCTCCCCCTACCCCCTGAGGGCAATTTTTTTAAAAAGGGGGGTAGTGGGGGGAAATAAAAGGAGAAATAAAGAAGAAAAAAAAAAAAGAAAAAAATAATAAGGGAAAGAAAAAAGGAAACAAAGAAGGAGAGGGAGAGGGAGAGGGGGAGAGAAAGAGAGAGAGGAACTTGTGAGCTTTAACTGTTGTTCTTCATTCTGATGTTGCCGCAGAAGTCCCAGGAGCTGGACTAAGAGAAGTTGAGTCATCTTGAATGTTCCATGGTTTCAGAAGGTGCTGGCCTTCCTCCAGGGAGTAAATTGTGGGCTGAATAGAACCTTTCCAGACTTTCAAAAACAGGGGATGGCCCCAAGAGTAGCGAAAATTATGTTTCCATAGTATTGTTGTCACTGGTTCCATCGATTTTCGCCATTCAGAGGTTTCTTTGGAAAAGTCTAGATAGACTTGCACGATTTTATCTCCCCTCTTCAGGAACTCAGGATTTGCCCTTAAAGAAGACATAAGACGTTCTTTGTTTACATAAGAGGCAAATCTGACTATTATTGGTCTTGGACTTCCTTCTCTTGAGTTGCCCAGATAGTGAATCCTCTTTATATCTTCTTCTACAAGTTGTTGAGATAAAAATGAATTAATCCATGTTATCACTTCCTGTTTTAGTTCTCCCCTCTTTTGAACTACAAAATTAATCAGTTTTACATTCTGTCTTCGAGAGTAGTCTTCCATATGTTAGTTTCTTTTTGGCTCTCAGTAATTCTTGTTTTTGAGAGTTGATTTCACCATTTTTTGTTACATGTGTATCCAGTCTCTTAATCTCCCCTGCCAAATTTTCCAATTTCTGGCCGTTACTTTCCACCGCTGCCTGTGTCTGCTTTATCTCACGGGATAAATCTTTCTTGGTGTTATCAACTTTTCGTGAAAGTTCATCCATCTTTCACATCACATCTTTCAAACCCAGGCTCATTAGACCGGCCAGATCTGATTTAATTTGTCACATTTCCTTCATGAAATCTGGATCTACAGGGGGAGTAGTTTCTGCCTCGTTCTCACCAGTCGCCATTGCTGCCTCGGCTTTCCCCACGATTGCAGGTTCAGTACGTTGCAAAGCTGCATGGCTATATGTGCCGTTGGAAGGTTTTCTGACCCAGGTCTTTAGAAAACAAGACTTTTTCTTTTACAGGCATATAAACAAGCAAAAGTCACACATGAGAAATCTCGCTCTGGAGCTGCAAAGTTCAGTCTCTCTCTCCGTGCAGGCTACTCAGACAGTCAACACCGAAAGTAACTAGGTCTTAATAAATCAGGCTTATCTAACTCTTGAAGAAATATATATTGCTTTTCCTGTCGACCCCAAAGGGGTTAATGATACATTACTCACAGCTTCGAGGACTTTAGACAGTAAATTTTAAAGCTTTTTTCGTCTCGGTGCGGAGCTCCGAAATCAAGTGGCCGGCATGTTTCATGGGCGGGGACTTCCTCCAAAGCGTACTTTAAAAACATGCACATGGTGAGGGTCAGGTTTCAAAAAAATGATGCAATATCCCCACCCTGCACACACATTGCAAAATGGACTTTAAAGGTATGCACACCACAAGAACCAGGTCCCTACCTTTGCACCACTTCAGAAATGCACCACAAAGTTTAAAAATTTCCTAGCATTGCTGCAAAAACTTTCAAAAATGGCACCAAAACAATTTGTGTTGTTTGTAAGCAGAACACTTTTGTAAGACATTTACAGAATGCCTAAATGTTGATGATGATCTGCCTAAATGGGGTCCGCTCACATAGACCCCCATTTACATTTCATGGACCCCCATTTTTTCTCACTGTCATAGACACCCCCCCCCGCAAGTTGAAATAGACCCCTGGGGTTCTATATAGACCACTTTGGGAACCACTGCCGTATATAGTAGGAGTAATTGTGTGTGCCCAATAAAATGGCCTGTTTCAAAAGCTGCAAGCTCAAATTTTTATTATATTTTTCCTCTTTTTTCACAATCTATATTCTTTTGATGTAGCTTTTAGTGAGGCAGCCTTCATTCCTGGTGGTTGACTGATCCTCTGTCCCAGTGTTGTCAAATAGGCATTCAGCTGAGCTATGGGAAGTGGAAGTAATGGGGCTGTTTCCCAGGCTCTATCAGTATACATCTCTTATTCTCTTTAACAATGATTGCTATTGCTCTGAAACTGTTCTGGCAGTTTGCACGTAATAAAAGAGTGAAGTGCTTTTTACTGGCTTTTGTGAAGTTGTGCCACTTTTTTCCTTCTTCAACAGAAAAGCAGGAGAAGGGGGGGGGAATCAAATGCTTAAATGGAATAGAGAACTTTTTTATTCTCATGGAAGATTGTTCTCCCATACAGGACTATGATTCTATAGTTAGGTCTGTGTCACTGGTCTCTTCCTCCACAAATACAAAGTCTTCTCCTATGAATGTCTGCCCATGACACAGTTCTTCCCACCATGACACCTGATCTTAACACTTCTCATCTCTATACTGTAGATTTTCAAAAGAGGAGTCCCTACTGCAAAAGAGACATTTGGTTTCCACTCCATCAGCTTCCTCCTTGTGCCACCAGATGTTGAGAAGGGTAGCTCTGAGCCCAGGCAAGTCCGGGGCTGGGGAGTGTTTGTTCGCTAGCCCCGGATGTTTGATGCAAGAGCTGCACACTGATCCGGAGCTTTTGCCCTGGGATGGGAGCCAATATACGAAGGCTTCCTCCTCTGCCCCAGCCTCTCCATGACAAGAACGGCAGCTCCACCCACCCACCCTAACAAAGGAGAATGAGATTACCTGGTCACTACGGGTCTGGATGGGAATTTTTGGTGGCTATCCTTATTGGCCATAGGTAAGCACACATTTTCACCCATCCCGTTCTCTTTTCATGTGGGCTAGGTATTGTTGTTAATACTCACAGTCACAATCCCTTGAGGTGGGTAGTGCAAGAGGTAATTGTATTCAAGTAGGCCCAAGTAGATCGCCCTTAAGTTGCAAGACAGCCCTCAACTAAAATTTAAATATCATGTGGAATTGTAGGAGTTAAACAAAGTCAGGAAGTTAATATTAGGCCGATACAAGGGGTGCGATGGGATAGCATATTCCCCCTAGTTGGCACAATGCTGAACAGGTATGCAGCATCTTCCCAAGAGAGAATCTGCTTGAATACATATTGGTTTGTAAGGGATTATCCCGTGCTATTAACCCTTACATTATGGTTCAGGTCCCCTTAACAGGTTATAAATGTTAGTGGATTGAATTTCAAATATAAATAAAATTGTGGCCCAGTTTAGCCAACCTACAGTTGTCTTACCTCTTCATTTCCTGGGTTTCAGGAGCAAGGGCAAGAAAAGGAGGAGATCTCTAGGCTAAAAACAGAAGAATGTTTCCAATGAGGTAGACATGAGTTCAAAAAGTAGATGAGGAAATGAGATGTTTTGTTGGACAGTAACAGCTACAAAATGGCCCAAGACAGTAAACTAGCTGATATATAGGATAGATAAATAGATAGATAGATAGATACATCTATCTATCTATCTATTAGAGATGGGCACAAACAAACAGAGGGTGTGGTATAGAAATAAAATAAATAATAAGGAAGGAAAGAAGGAAGCTAAGGTAAAACTTGGAAAGTTGAAGACATTTAGTGGAAAACCAAACTTTTTTTTTTGGGGGGGGGACACTACAGTACTCCAAACTGTCCCTAGCCAATTCTGACTGCTTAGTGGCATCTAGTTTTGTAGGTAGAACTATTGGGTTTTTTTAAAAAAAAAATATAAACATAATTCAGGAAGAGTGTTTCGCTTTATAGTCACCATCTGCAATTTGCCATGATTCAGTCCAATTGTACACTACTGGCTCCTGCTGATGTCAGCCAACAGAGGGAGGGAAACTGAAGAATTAATCCAGATAGAAATAACCAGGAAGGAGGTCCTTGCATGTCTTATTAAACTAAATGGTAACAAATCACCAGAACCAGATTGCATCCACCCACAAGTTCTCAAGGAAGTTAAAGATTAATTTGCTGATGTCTCAGCTAAGATATACACTCTTTCCCTCAAATCAGGTGTTGTTCCTGATGACTGAAATGTAGCAAATATAACACCAATCTTCAAAAAAGGGTGCAGAGGTGATCCATGAAACTACAGACTGGTGAGTTTGACATGTGTCCCAGGTAAAGTGATAGAAACCACCCTAAAAGATAAAATTAATAGGCACATACAAGAGAAATAGCTGCTGAAGGAGAGTCAACATGGCTTCTGCAAGAGCAAATCATGCCTGACTAATCTGTTGGAATTCTTTTCGAGTTTCGACAAGCATGTGGATAAGGGAGATCCAGTTGACATTGTTTATCTGGACTTTCAGAATGGTTTTTACAAGGTCCCTCATTTAAGGCTCTTGAATAAACTTGCCAGTTATGGAATCAAGGGGCAGGTCTTGTCCTGGATCAGCAACTGGATAAGGAACAGGAAACAGTGGGTAGCACTAAATGGATACTTCTCCAAGTGGAGGGAGGTAAAGAGTGGAGTCCCCCAAGGTTCAGTATGTCAAGCCCCGCACACAGAGCACACACACAAACAGGGTTCAGTTCTTTGCCAAGATATTTAGTGGAAAGCCAGGCAAGTTCAAGTCCTTTGCCAACAATTAAGTGCCAGATAAATAACAGAATCCAACTCCCAACAATTAACAGTCCAAGTCAAACCAGAATATCTCACGGAAACCAGATGCCAAACCCAAAGGAACAGATTAAGCCGTTGTCCAGGAAGCCACTCCGAAATCAGGAAACAGAGCCAAGTTCACAGACAGGAACGTGGTTGCAAGTTCAAATGAGGTGTTGCTCCCACAGAGAGCTCAAGGTGAGCTTACCAGCTTTATCTCAAAACAGGGAACACATCCTTACTTCTGGAAAGGCTCCTGCTAGTACTCAGGGCTTCCCGACCTGATTCCCCGTCTAGCATCAAAGACCCTTTCCCTAGCTCTCCTGGTAGTACGTCTTTGCAGAATCCTGCTCATAGCCCTTCTAGGGGAAGAAGATATGTTTTCAGCTGAGTCATCAGACCCAGCTGCCTGCTGACTTGAGCTGCAAGGCTCCCCCAGCAGCTCTTCACCATTTAACCCCTCAGAGTCAGGTTCTGTGACAGGCAGGGTCCTGGCACTATCCCCCTCCCCATGGTCCCCCTCTTCCGATGGGCCAGGCCTATCAGGGTAACTGTCATGGAATTGTTGAACTAACTCAGGAGCATGCAAGTTGGACGCAGGTTCCCATGACCGATCTTCAGGACCATAACCTTCCCAGTCTACCAAATACTGCAATCCTCCATGGTGTATTCGAGAATCCAAGATTTGACGGACTTCATATTCTTCTTCTCCTTCTACTAAAATTGGTGAAGGAGGTTCAGGAGTCGGTGGTCAGTTGAGGTCAGGGTCTGCAGCTGGAACCAAGAGGGATCAGTGGAATATTTGATGAATATGAAGAGAATCAGGTAGTTGCAGACAAAAAGTAACTGGATTCATTTGTTCTAAGATGGGATAAGGAGCGATGAACCGAGGATCTAGTTTTCGGGATTGCCCAGGATGTCTCAGGTATCGAGTAGAGAGCCAAACTTTCATGCCTGGATTTAGCTGTGGCACTTCCTGTCTTTTCTTGTCCGCTGCTTTTTATATACTTCCTTAGCATGGTCAAGTTGCTCTCACAATAATTCCTGAATGCCATGGAGTTCTTGAATGTATGCATCCACAGCTGGCACAGAGGTGGAAGAAAGGGTAGTTGGAAAATACCGAGGATGATAACCATAATTAGCCATGAATGGGGTCTGGCGAGTGGAAGAATGTACAGCATTGTTATATGCAAATTCAGTTAAAGGTAACAAATCTGCCCAGTTATCTTGTTGGTAGCATGTATAACAGCGTAAATATTGTTCAAAGGTGGCATTAGTGTGCTCAGTCTGACCATCTGACTGGGGGTGGTAAGCTGATGACAGGTGAACTTGTGATCCTAGTGCCTTATGCATTGCTTGCCAGAAGCGGGAGGTGAATTGTGGCCCATGATCCGAAATGAGGTGTGCAGGTAAACTATGAAGTCTCAAGAGGTGTTGCAAGTAGTGATGAGCTGTTTCTGATGCGGTAGGGGATTTAAGACAAGGAACAAAGTGGGCCATTTTGGTGAACAAATCCACGAAGACCAGGATGCAGCGAGGAAGATCCGTGATGAAATCTAAGGAGACAGCATTCCAGGGACCAGCGGGTGTTGGCAAAGGATGCAACAAACCGGAGGGTTTGGTCACAATATCCTTTGCCAGCCAACAAACTTCACAGGAACCCACGTATCGGGCAACATCAGCATGGACATGTGGCCACCCGAACTCCCTTGTGAGAAGATGCAGGGTTTTGTAAAGTCCAAAGTGTCCAACAGGTAAAGAGTCATGTGAGAGATGCAACACCTGGTTACGAAGAGGACCAGCAGGAACATATAACCACCCTCGATGTAATAATAAACCTTGTTGTGCAGAAAACTCTCCATTATTCCCATTCTGGAGTTCCTGAAGACGTTGCTGAGTCCATGAATCGCGAGCTTGAGATTCACTGATTTCTTCTGCCAAGCTGAGACATGGATTCGTGGCTGCGAACACAGAGGGAGGCAAGATCGGCGCCACTAATGTCTCTTTCACAGGCGCTGCATACTCAGGTTTTCTGGATAACACATTATTCTGAGCCTCAAAAATGTATTTGATCTGGAAATTGAACCGGGAAAAGAATAATGACCACCGGATTTGTAGCCGAGTCAATCGCCGGGCTGTTTGTAGATGTTCAAGGTTTTGATGATCAGTCAATACTTGAACAGGGTGTCGAGCTCCCTCGAGGTAATGCCTCCATACATCAAAAGCCGTCTTGATGGCCAGCAGTTCACGCTCCCAGATAGTATAATTCTTCTCTGCTGGTTTTAACTGTCGAGAGTAATAAGCACAGGGATGCGGGGTTTGGGAGGGATCATCCTGTTGAGATAGCACTGCTCCCAGAGCAACGCTAGATGCGTCAGCCTCCACTATAAAAGGTAATTGTGGATCAGGATAACGGAGCAAGGGTTCCGAGATGAAGCAGGTTTTCAAAGTAGAGAAAGCCTCTTCTGCTTCTGGAGTCCACCGGAAAAGCTCTTTGGGCCGAAGGAGACGGTTTAAAGGTGCAACAATGTCGGCGTAGGCAGGAATAAACTGGCGATAGTAGTTGGCGAAACTGAGGAACCGTGGCAAATCCTTACGGTTTTGTGGTCGCCGCCAAGACAACACAGCTTCTACTTTCTTAGGGTCCATGCAGATTCCCTAGGGAGAAATGATATGCCCCGGGAATTCACCTTCCTTAATGTCGAACTCATATTTTTCCAGCTTAGCATATAGTCCGTTTTCCCAGAGACACTGCAAGACCTGATGAACATCTTGAACATCCTTAGCTGGGTCAGCGGAATAAATCAGAATATCATCTAAATAAATGACCACACAACAATCTAGTAGATCATGGAAAATGTCATTCATCATCCGCTGGAATACACTGGGTGCGTTTGTCAATCCAAATGGCATTACTAAATGTTCATATTGACTGTACCGGGTTCGAAATGCGGTTTTCCACTCATCTCCTTTATGGATACGCACCAAATTATACACCCCACGAAGGTCCAGCTTGGTATAACAATTTGACCCTCTTAACCGGTCCAAAAGTTCAGAGATTAGGGGTAAAGGGTACCGGTCCTGAATAGCGATCTTGTTTAATGCCCAGTAATCATTACAAGGACGAAGCTCCCCTCCCTTCTTCGTTACAAAGATCACCGGTGTGGACAATGGCAATTTGGAAGGGCATATAAACTGACGTCGAAGGTTCTTGCCTAGGAAAGCCCTCAAAGCTTCTAACTCAGGTTCGGACATAGGATAGACTCATCCCACAGGGAGGGGTGCCCCAGGTATCAGATCAATGGCACATTCATAGGGCCGATGCGGAGGTAACTTGTCAGCCCCCTTTTCCTCAAATACATCCGCAAAGTCTTGGTATACCTGGGGCAAGACACGGTCATATGTAGCATGGGCAGCTCCCAGGATGGTAGAAGAAATTTTCTTTGAGCAAGGAACCTTGAAGTACAATTCCCCTTGCACCCAATCCACCAATGGGTTATGAGCTCGCAACCAGGAAAGTCCCGAGGCAAGAGGAAACCGGGGCATCCGAGTTACATTAAAGCAAATCTGCTCATTGTGGTCCATTACCTGAAGAGTAAGTGGACAGGTTTCCTGAGCTATTGGCCCAGAACGAAGTAACCGACCCTCAATGGATACTACCAGCAAAGGAGTTTCCTTGTTCTGTATTGGAATCCGATGGCA
Source organism: Phrynocephalus forsythii (assembly GCA_029282475.1). NCBI lineage: Eukaryota > Metazoa > Chordata > Lepidosauria > Squamata > Agamidae > Phrynocephalus > Phrynocephalus forsythii. The sequence continues at coordinate 19,311,141 of JAPFRF010000002.1, forward strand.
CCACACAAACCCAGCATCCACAAAGCAGTGAGCTGCCCCAGAGTCTACCATAGCACACACAGGTACTTTCCGGCCATCAGGAAGCCCTAGAGTTACAGGTACCAGGAAAGGTCCTTGGGGTGTGATGGTATTGTCTGGGAACCCTTCGGTATGCTCCATTCCTGTGGGTTCCTTCAAGGATGGAGCTGCCCTTTTACTGCTGAAGAGGTAGCAGCACTTACTGAGGAGTGCTTCAAAGGGCAACTGGAAGCGAAATGTCCTCGTCTTCCACAGTACAGGCAGAGATTATGAGAGCGGCATCTTGCCTTTTCCTCTGGGGTGAGGCGTGGTCGAGCAGCTCCCAGTTGCATAGGTTCTGGATCCATTTTGCGGGCTTCACCGGATTGCAGATTAGGCAGAGCTGGCAGAGGTTGCTGGTTGTAGTTCTTGCCTCGGGAGAGGCGACGGCTTTCCAGGCATCCAACTATCCTGAGACACAGGGTAATGAGTTCCTGTAACGTGTTTGGTTGTTCCACCCTAGAGAGTTCATCAAGCATTTCATCTCCCATCCTTCCATATACTGAGAAATAAGTGCCGGTTCATTCAAATTCAGATCCTGTGCTATCAGACGGAATGCAGTGGTGTAGTCAAACACTGAATCTTTGCCCTGTTTCAGAGCTCTGAGTCTCCTGTTGGCAGTAGCAGCCTGTACAGGGTTCTGAAAAGCTGAAGAAATGTGATTCAGGAAAGCCTGATAATTATCCAGTAGAGGTGAGGCACTGAGGAGTAAAGGAGTAGCCCATTTTGCTGCCTGTCCTTTCAACAAACTGATGATAAAGGAGAACTTAGACCTCTCAGTATGGAAATTCTTGAGAACGCACCTCGATAAACAGCTTGCATTGAGCCAAGAATGTAGTGAATTCCTCTAACTTGCCCTCAAACAGGTCAGGAGGCAGCAAAAGGCATAAGAACATACATAAGAACATAAGAAGAGCCATGCTGGATCAGGCCAAAGGCCCATCTAGTCCAGCTTCCTGTATCTCACAGTGGCCCCACCAGATGCATTTGGGAGCACATGAGACTAGATAACTGTCTCCTGATCACACTCCCCTGCATCTGGCCCTTGAAGTACCCTGGTTTTAAGCCTGGAGATTACACATCTCCATCATGGTTTGTAACCTGTGATGGACTTTTCTTCCAGGAATCTGTCCAATTCCCTTTTGATGGCATCCAGGCCAGATGACATCACCACATCCTGTGGCAGGGAGTTCCATAGACTAACAACGCGCTGGGTGAAAAAATATTTTATTTTGTCTGTTCTTACTCTCCCAGCCCTCCGTTTGAATGTATGTCCCCTAGTTCTGGTATTCTGTTTGTGAGAGAAGAGCTTCCCTCTATCCACTTGACTCACGCCCTGCATTATTTTGTATGTCTCAAATCATATCCCCCCTCATGCACCTTTTTTCCAGACTAAAGAGCCCCAAATGTTTTAGCCTTTCCTCATAAGGGAGGTGCCCCAGCCCAGTAATCATTTTAGTCGCTCTCTTCTGCACCATTTCCAGTTCCACTATGCCTTTCTTGAGATGCGGTGACCAGAATTGTACACAATACTCCAGGTGCGGCCTTACTATTGTTTTGTATAATGGCATTATAATGTTGGCTGTTTTATTTTCAATCCCCTTTTTGATAATCCCTAGCATGGAATTGGCCTTCTTCACCGCTGCCACACATTGGGGAGACACCTTCATGGAGCTGTCCACCAACACACCAAGATCTCTTTCCTGATCCGTCACGGATAACTCAGAGCCCATCAGTTGATAGATAAAGTTTTGATTTTTTGCTCCAATATGCATTACTTTACATTTGGCTACATTAAAACGCATTTGCCATTTCGTCGCCCATTCCCCCAGTTTGGAGAGATCTTTCTGGAGCTCTTCACAATCTTCTCTGGTTTTTACCACACGGAAAAGTTTTGTGTCATCTGCAAACTTGGCCACCTCACTGCTTATCCCTGTCTCCAGGTCATTTATGAACAGATTGAAAAGCACCGGTCCTAGGACAGATCCCTGGGGCAAACCGCTTTTCACTTCTCTCCATTGTGAAAATTTCCCATTGACACCTACTCTTTGTTTCCTGGATCTCAACCAGTTCTCAATCCATAAGAGGACCTGCCCTCTTATCCCCTGACTGTGCAATTTTCTCAGCAGCCTCTGGTGAGGGACTGTGTCAAAAGCCTTTTGAAAATCCAGATAGATTATATCCACCAGTTCACCCAAATCCAAATGCCTGTTGACCTTTTCAAAAAATTCTAAAAGATTTGTCAGACAAGACTTACCCTTGCAGAAGCCATGCTGATTTTCTCTCAGCAAAGTTTGTTCTTCTATGTGTTTTAAGATTTTCTCTTGGATGAGGCTTTCCACCATCTTCCCTGGGACAGATGTAAGGCTAACTGGCCTGTAGTTTCCCGGGTCCCCCCTCCTTCCTTTTTCAAAAATTGGTGTGACATCTGCTATCCTCCAGTCCCACAGCACTGTGGCCGTTTTAAGAGACAAGTTGCATATAACCGTTAAGAGATCTGCAATTTAATTTCTCAGTTCCCTAATAACCCTTGGGTGGATGCCATCTGGGCCCGGTGACTTGTTAATCTTCAATTTATCAATTAGTCCTAAAACATCCTGTCTTTTAACCTGTATTTGATTTAATTCTTTAGTCAAGAGGGGCCGTTCAGGCAGCGGAATCTGCTCAAGGTCTTCTGTTGTGAAGACAGAAGCAAAGAACTCATTTAATTTTTCTGCAATTTCCAAGTCCTCCTTAATCTCCCCTTTTCCTCCCTCACCATCCAGAGGGCCAACTGGTTCTCTGGCAGGTTTTCTACTTCTAACATATTTAAAGAAGCTTTTATTATTATCCTTTATATTGCTAGCCATGCGTTCCTCAAAATCATTCTTTGCCTCTCTTATCATATTCTTACATTTCTTTTGCCAGAGTTTGTGTTCCTTTTTATTTTCCTCATTTGGGGAGGATTTCCATTTACAGAAAGACCTCTCCTTGCGCTTTAGAGCCTCTCTAATTCCACTTGTTAACCATGCCGGTGTCCTCTTCGACTTAAATGAGCTCTTCTTTCTTTGTGGTATGCACTTGTGCTGGGCCTCTGTTACCGTTGTTTTAAACAGGTTCCATGCACTCTGAAGAGATTGGATTCTTCCAACCTTCCCCTTCAATTTCTTTCTAACTAGTTTCCTCATCTGAGGGAAGTTTGCCCTTCAAAAATCAAGGGTTTTTATGTCTGCTTTGCTTCACACTCTTCCTCCAACATGCATGGCAAAGGAGATTGCAGCATGGTTACTGTTCCCCAGAGGCTCAGTGACATTCACATCCCTGACCAGGTCCTGAGTATCACACCGTATTAGATCCAGAGTTGCCTGTTCTCGGGTGGGCTCCATGACAAGTTGCTCTAAGGCACAGTCATTCAGCAAGTCAACAAACCCAGTTTCTCTTTCTTGCCCGGAGCTCGCATTGGCCCAGTCAATGTGGGGATAATTGAAGTCCCCCATGATTACTATCCTATCCTTCTGAGACACCTCCATGATTTGTCTCCTCATTTCAAGGTCCCCCTCGAGTTCTTGATCTGGTGGGTGATAGCATACCCCAACTATCACATCACTCCTTGGACCTGGTAGTTTAACCCACAGTGATTCTATGGTGGAGTCAGACCCTCTTTCAATCTCCATTCTGCTGGATTTTACCCCTTCTTTAACGTAGATGGCCACTCCCCCTCCAACCCGCCCCTCTCTATCCCTTTTATAGAGTTTATAGCCTGGGATTGCTGTATCCCACTGGTTCTCTACATTCCACCAGGTTTCTGTTATGGCTATTATATCAATGTTATCCCTAGCTGCCAAATGTTCAAGTTCTTCCATTTTTGGTCGGAGGATTCGAGCATTGGCGTAGAAGCACCTGTACAGTGGGTTCTGCAACAACAGCTGCTGCTTTGTTCTTTCCCCCCCACAGGTATTATTTTCAGTAGACAAACTATCACATTCCATTATTCTCCCAGTACTAATACCTGCTATGTCATCTCTATGTGATTCTCTACCCTTTCCAACCTCACTCCCTGTGGATGAGGTGTTCCGAACCGGATGGCACTCAGCTCCTGTCGGCTTTCCCCCAGTTATCAGTTTAAAAGCTGCTCTGCAGCCTTTTTGAGGTTGAGTGCCAGCAATCTGCTCCCATCATGATTCAAGTGCAACCCATCCCTCCTGAACAGGTTTGGCTTGTCCCAAAATGTTCTCCAGTTCCTGACAAATCTAAAGCCCTCCTCTCGACACCATCGCCTCATCCACGCATTGAGGCTTCTGAGCTCTGCCTGCCTGTCGGGTCCTGCATGAGGAACAGGTAACACTTCTGAAAATGCTACCTTGGAAGTCCTGGACTTCAATCTACTTCCTAATAACCTGAACTTGGTTTCCAAGACCGACCGCTTGGCCTTCCCGACATCATTGGTACCAACATGTACCATGACCACTGGCTCCTTCCCGGTTCTCTCTAGCAAGCTATCTAGATTTCTCATGATGTCTGCAACCTTTGCACCTGGCAGGCAAGTGACCATACGGTTATCATGCTCATCACAAATCCATCCCTCCGTATTTCTAATTATAGAATCCCCTAGCAGAAGGAGATTCTCTCCTGCAGCCTGTTCTTCTACATGTACCTGATCCTGTATCTCATCATTTGTGATGAGGGAGAGATCCTCAGGTGGAACCAGTTGTTCCTCGGTGTGTGCCTCATGAGGTGTGATGAGGGAAAGAGCTTCAAATTGATTGTGCAATATGAGACTCTCTGAGCGATCCCTTGGCCTTCTACTCCTTTGAGTCACATTCCTCCACACATCTACCTCCTGGGTTGGGGAAGTGATTACATCCTCAGAAGTGTGCCCTGTCTCTTCTTGGACCTGGATAGTCTGTTCTGCTCTTTCCAAGAACCGCTCAAGCTCCTTAATATGTTGCTGGTTTGATATGCGGGCCTCTAGCTCCTGGACCTTCTCTTCTAATAGTGCAACCAGCTTGCACTTGCAGCAAGTGTAGTTCTCTGTGTATTTTGTCAGGATGACAAACATGGCACAAGTGTTACAGGTAACTACACCTGCTCCCTCAGACTCCATTTTAATGAGTGCAGTATTCTGGGCCTTGAAGATTTTACAGTGTTACTAGCTACTACTCTAGAAATAATTATCTATTACCAATGTTCCTCCTTTTATGTAAAAAATAAAGTCGGCGCACGGGCCGGTCAAAGAGCCCTAGCTGAACTGCTCCAACCCAGAAACTTACCAGTGCTGTCTTCTTTCTCTTTTTCTCTCTCAGCAGTAGCTCTGCTTGGATTCACACCCAGGCTCAAATGCTCATGGGGCTGCAACCCTGCCAGTGCTGGAACGTGCTGCAATTGAGTAATTGCTTGAGGCAAAAGCAGCACTTGGTTTTGCAAAGCTGCCAACGGTGTCATCCCAACAGCCCCCTCCTCTTCCATTCTGCTTGAAGAAGTTTGGGTGGGAGCAAACAGTCAAGCCCCGCACACAGAGCACACACACAAACAGGGTTCAGTTCTTTGCCAAGATCTTTAGTGGAAAGCCAGGCAAGTTCAAGTCCTTTGCCAACAATCAAGTGCCAGATAAATAACAGAATCCAACTCCCAACAATTAACAGTCCAAGTCAAACCAGAATATCACAGAAACCAGATGCCAAATGAAAGGGAACAGATTAAGCCGTTGTCCAGGAAGCAAGTCCAAAACCAGGAAACAGAGCCAAGGTCACAGACCAGGAACGTGGTTGCAAGTTCAAATGAGGTGTTGCTCCCACAGAGAGCTCAAGGTGAGCTTACCAGCTTTATCTCAAAACAGGGAACACACCCTTAGTTCTGGAAAGGCTCCTGCTAGTACTCAGGGCTTCCCGACCTGATTCCCCGTCTAGCATCAAAGACCCTTTCCCTAGCTCTCCTGGTAGCACGTCTTTGTAGAATCCTGCTCATAGCCCTTCTAGGGGGAGAAGATATGTTTTCAGCTGAGTCATCAGACCCAGCTGCCTGCTGACTTGAGCTGCAAGGCTCCTCCAGCAGCTCTTCACCATTTAACCCCTCAGAGTCAGGTTCTATGACAGACAGGGTCCTGGCACAGTACAGGGACCCTTGCTTTTCAACATCTTCATAAATGATCTAGAAGTAGGAGTAAATAGCTGGGTAACCAATTTGCCGATGACACTTCATTATACAGGATAGTAAAAACTGAGATTGTGAGGAGCTCCAGAGGGATCTCTTGACACTGAGAGAGTGGCCAAACCAGTGGTAATTGAGCTTCAACATTAGCAAGTGCAGAGTGATGCACGTTGGGGCAAAAAAAAAAAAACACCAATTACATTTATAAACTGATGGGGTCTGAATTCTCTGCAACAAACCAGGCAAGGGACTTTGGTGTCCTGGTGGACAGTTCAATTAAGGTGTTAACCCAGTGTGCCGCAGTGGTGAAAAAAGCAAACTCTATGTTAAGGATGATTAGGAAGAGTATAGAAAATAAGTCATCAAGTGCCATTTTGCCTCTTTATAAATCTATGGTGAGGCCCCATCTGCAGTGGTGTGTATAGTTCTGGTCACCATAACTCCAGAAGAATATTATGGAAATGGAAAAAGTGCAGAGGAGGGCAACCAGAATGATTAGGGGACTGGGACACCTTCCTTACCATATGAGGCTGCAATGGCTGGGCCTCTTCACTCTTGAACGACAGCGCCTAAGAGGTGACCTGATTGAAGTTTATAAACTCATACATGGTAGATAAGGAAAAACTGTTTTCCATATTGTACAACACTAGAACTCATACACGGTAGATAAGGGAAAACTGTTTTCCATATTGTACAACACTAGAACTAGGGGGCACTGCATGAAACTTTTAAGTGCAAAAATGTCACAACAGCCCTGCTATGTAAGCTTCTGAGACACCCTGGAACACCAGGGAAATGAATCATACATGGATTGGAGACTGTGGAGGAATTGGAACAGTTGTTGTCCTTAAACGTCACCTATCGGAAGAGGAGGCTACTGTGAGTAGGAGGAAAAAGATTTTTAAAAAAGATAGCACAACTAGCAGCACAACATCCATTCTTCAACACACTGCTCCTACAATATACACTCTTCCTTTAAATAGCTTAGAGATGGGCACAAAACACCGAAATGGTGTTTCATTTCATTTTTTGTTTCATTTATCTTTGTTTCATTTCATTTCATTTAAAATGATACTTTAAAAATCATTTCATTTTTCATTTTGTTTCATTTTTTGTTTTTTATGTATTTTATGTGTATGTTTTATGTAACTATTGTGTGTGTGTTTGTGTTTTTTATGTTTTTTGCCTTTGTAAAAAACACTGATGAGCTGGCATGCAGGGCTTGCTTCAGGGACTTAAAAAATGTTTTAAAAGCATGTGCTTTCCCCCACCTGATTGGGCGCATTGGGGGTGGAGTGGGGGCTTCTTAACCTTTTTTTAATGCCCTAAGCAAGCCCCATGCACCAGCTGATCGGCATTTGTTTTGGGGACTAAAAACAAGTTTTAAAACCCACACTATTCCTCCACGAGATCAGGTGCATGGGGGGAGGAATGGTGTGGGGTTTTAAAAGTAGTTTCCAATAGGAATGCATGGAAACAAAAAATGGAATGGAACAAACTGAAAATTTTCATTTTGTTTGGTTTTGGTTTTGGCAGTTCATTTTTTGTTTTGTTAAGGATTGAAATGAAAAACAAAAAAACAAAATGAAAAAAATGTTTCATGTCCATTTCTAGACAGAATATTAAAAATATTAATGGAATTTGAACATATTTCCCTTCTATTAAATACATCAGTGAGAAGCAAGAAATGACAGAGCTCATCAGTCCAAACAGGTATGAAAGGATGTAGACCCATCTCTTTTCTGTGTGTGTTGCATTGTTACAGTCGTGACCGACCCTCTATGGAGTTTTCTTGGCACGAATACTGGAGTGGCTTGCCAGTTCCTCCTCCAGGTGCCTACAGCACCTGGTATTCCCTGGTGGTCTCCCATCCAAATACTAACCAGGGCTGACCCTGCTTAGCTTCCAAAATCAGGCGAGATTGGATGTCCTTGGGGCATTGAGGCAGCTCATCTCTTTTCTAGGCCAGATAAATAGATATTCAACTTTCCACCCGGAAATGCCAGTTAAAATTACAGGGTGTTGCTTTGCTTTCTACCAGGGGGCCATTGGATAAGGATGAAGATGGCAAATAGTTTGACTTAATGTGACATACCTGAACATACAGCGAGGAGCAAGCCAAAATGACATGTCTTGCTCAGTAACATTACCCACTGCCACAAATATCAGGTATTTGTGTATTTTGAGACTGGGTGTGCCATGCTTGGGTTTAGGAGCAAATCCGGTGACTTTCTGCAGATAATTTAAAAGAGGTGTTAGAAATGACATGACATTTATATCTCAATCTTAGTTCTTTAGTGTTTATGCTCTAAATTATCAACATTTAATATCAGATAAGCCTGACAATAATCAGGTATTTCTAAAAGTGTGGTAGTTTTGGCATCAAGGGACTCTAACACAAGAGAAGGAAGGAAGGAAGGAAGGAAGGAAGGAAGGAAGGAAGGAAGGAAGGAAGGAAGGAAGGAAGGAAGGAAGGAGATAAGAAAGAAAATTTATATTCTCTGATACAATGGAATTTAGAAACTAATGAAGTCTAAGCAGCAGAACAGCAAGAAAATAGAGGTGGGATCTGGGAACATCACCAAACAAATGTCCCTTTTGTTCATTTTCTTTTTGACATTTAATGAGCAATTAGGCCTCTGCCTCTCACAAGAGATTTAATTTAGACTGAGCCGAGTCTCTCTGAAAGCATGAATAATTGCTTAGTGAAAATTGTTTTTAAAGGTGTGCTTTTGGGTGATTCATGTTTGGCCTTTTACACTTTAATTATTATGAACTGCTGAGGAATCTTTCACACATTATAGGACACAGAAAAACAGAAAAGGAGATATGAGTGATATATGCTTCCTCGTCTGTACTTTAATTGCACTGGATAATACACAGGAGGATAACTGACACAGATGTGATGCCATAAATTTCAGCTTGATAGAAACGTTGTTCCTCTGACATGGCTGATCATACAGCAGGGGTGTCCAAACTTTGGCCTCCAGTTGTTTTGCACCACAACTCCCAGAATTCCAAGCCTCTATTGCCAATGCCAAAGGACTATAGGAATTGTGGTCCAAAACATCTGGAGGGCCGAAGTTTGGAACCACTGTCATATAGAGATTATACAGGGAGACTACAGACTGCATGTTTGACCCATGCATATTCAATGGACTTTGTGAAGCTATTCCATATATATGACATGCTTATTAATTTTATTTACTGTACATTAATTGATAACAATAACATGACAATAAAATCAGCATGGTGGACTGGAGCTGGATTTGTTGACTGAGGCATTTAGCTCTACCATGTTGATCTGGAAAAGCTTGTCGGAACAGCCATATTTTAACTTGCCTTTAATTTGGACAAGGTGAAAGAAAGGAATGAGTTGTGAGTGTTTATCAGACTTTGGAGTGACCATGGGGTCAAGCCAGGGTTGATGGTCCCTCAAAGGGCACAGCAGCACCCCTACAGATTGTTCATGTTCCACCTATCATTTGTGTGATTACTTTTTTTTAACCAAAGATGTTCAGTGATATGAAGAGGGCAAAGGGGAAATTAAACATTATGCACAATAGCAGTATAATTCAATACTGGTCCTAAGGGAGAAGGGAAATGAGAGCTGAGCAAACAATATAGTCCAAGATCTGCCCTGGATACTCCAACTGCTGAACTCCTAAGGGAGAGGTCAGGATGAAATGTTCATATTTCCATGTTTATTTTGTTTCAGGTTCTTTTGGAATATGCTTTGTTTTAATCCCCCACCCACCCCCATGTACCATTCTTTTCATGTTACATGAAAGAGAATCTGTCTTTCAGGTTGCCCATTCATGCTTCCACCTTATGTATTCTGGCACTCATCATTATCATCAACAGATGCAAACAACTTATGAAAATAGAATTCATCTTCAGAATATGCAGGCAATAACCCAGTTTTAAAGGTTTTCAGAACTGCAAAAAGACCTTTAAAACTGGGTCAAAATTTCCAAATAAAATATCTAGACCTACCCCCTGCTCCCAAGTTAATTCCAATGAGGCACAGTGGCACAGGCAGGATGTCTAATAGATAGCAGCTAAAAAATTCAAAAGAAATGCACCCTCCTCAAGAAGAAGAAGAAGAAGAAGAAGAAGAAGAAGAAGAAGAAGAAGAAGAAGAAGAAGAAGAAGAAGAAGAATATCCAAGATGGAGTAAAAGTGGACAGGCAGTAATCCAAGATGGAGGGCAGCAGGAGCACAACACAAACATATATCCCATAAAGAATTACTGAACCAATGAGCATTTCTCACTAGGTTCCATGCTATTTACATATTCTCACTCCATCTGGACATTTAGATTGGCTGATGATAACCCTCATGACATTCTTGGATGAAAAACTTATCTAGCAGTTTAATAGAAAAAGGATGAAAGGGCATTAGAAGATAAAAGGATGAAAGGGCATTGGGGAGCTTAAAATAAGAATGGAACTTCATGCACTCCTCTTTCATAAACAAACTCCTTCCTGTTTAGAATTTATCTTTAGGGATGGGCATAAAACGGAAAAACATATTTTGTTTCATTCTGTTCTGTTTCCCCTGTGTTTCGTTTCGTATCATAAGTAATGAAATTTTTCAAAAAAATGTTACTTATGAAACAAAACAAAATGAAATGAATCCCCTGCAGCACCGGAGCTCTAGCTAGTGTGGTGGGGGATTCAAAAGCCTCCTCGCTACCACCTTCCAGCTGATCAAGCTGTCAAAAATACCAGCTGAGAGGTGGACAGCTAGGGAGAACAGCAGCCATGCAGAAGTAAATTCCCTGCCTGATTACTCCTTTCTCAAGGTTCCAGCCCACTACCAGGGTGGTGGGCTGGAGGCTTTTAAAAATGTGCCATGGAATTTTTTTTTAAAAAAGGCTCCAGATGGATCCAAGGCATCAGCTTGAGCTGATTTTAAATGTCCCTCCCACAACATGGCTAGCTCTGTGAGGCATGTGTCCCTGTGTCTTCTCTCTCTCTCTCTGTGCACGCATGTGTGTGTGTGTGTGTGTGTGTGTGTGTGTGTGTGTGTGTGTGTGTGTGTGTGCCTCTCTCTCTCTCTCTCTCTCTCTCTTCTCTCTCCTCTGTTTTCTCCCCCGACCCACCAAAGAGAAAAGCTGCCAATGCTGCCACTATAGCAGCAGTATCAAGAGGGAAGAAAAGTTTGGGAGGCAAATGTATAGAGAAAAAAACCTTTTTTTTCCTTTTCTTTCCCATCCCTCCTTGCTTGCTCAGTTCCTCTCTCCCTCTCCCTCTCCCTCTCCCTCTCCCTCTCTCTCTCTCTCACACACACACATCACACTCCAGACTCCACCCTTCCTCCTTCTCTCTCTCTCTCCCTTTTGTTCTCTCTCTCTCTCTCTCTCTCTCTCTCTCTCTCTCTCTCTCTCTCTCTCACTTTCACTCTCACCCTTGCTCTCTCTGGGTCTCAACTTTCTTTTAATACATTGAACATGGAATATCCCTTTTCCTCCTGTTTAAGCAGACTGACTCCATTCAAAATGCTAGCTGGAGCTTCTTTTTTTTAAAAAAAAATGTCCCACCCACAAGAGAAAGAGGCTGCCCCCACCCCCTAGCCTGGCTGGCATTTTGAAGGAAGTCAGCCTGCTTAAATGGAAATGAGAGGGATCTTCCTTGTTCAATGCATTTGAAAAAAGTTGAGACCCAGAGGGAGTGAAGGCGAGAGAGAGAGAGAGAGAGAGAGAGAGAGAGAGAGAGAGAGAGAGAGAGAGAGAGAGAGAGAGAGAGGAGAGAAGGCAGGAGGGAGGAGGGAGGAGGGAGGAGGGAGGAGTGTGATGTGTGTGAGAGAGAAACTGAGTGAGTGAGTGTCTATGTATGTGACCGAGGGGGAGGGAGGGAGAGAGCATGGAAGAAAGTGAGCCAGAGGGAGAGAGGAACTGAGGAAGTGGGGGGTCTCGTACCTCCCTAACTTTCCTTCTTTCTTTCCTCCTGCTGCGGCTGCTGTGATGGCGACAGTGGTGGCAATGGCGGCTTTTTAATTTTGGGGTCCGGAGGTGGGGGTGGAGGGGAAGATCCTGCTCTCTGTGTTGCAGGCAGGACATTGTGCAGTCTCTACCAGAGCTCACTGAGTTCATTTCATTGTTGAAGTTCCCCCATCTTTTGGTGTTAGGGGACTTCAGTGTGCATGCCAAAGATGGGCTATGAGCAGCTCTGGATTTCATGGAGTCCATGGCCTCCGTGAATCTGTCCCGGCATGTTGTTTGTCTCACCCATAAAGCAGGGCATACCTTGGACCTGTTTTTTTTTACTCCACATCAGTGGACAATAATCTAAGGGTTGTGGACATTGTTCCTCAACCAG